>VXBQ01010597.1:20098-37952 GCA_013400175.1 Phainopepla nitens
CCTCTTTATTTTTTTTTCCACCTTCTATTTTTTTGTTTTAATTTTGGTATCACTGGACATTACTATTTTTAGGGGAGACAGGAGGGAGAAGGCGCTATAAAGCTAAATTACAGCCAATCAGATTGCACTCACAGCTGAACCACTAGAAAAATTGCAGCTCATGAAATTTGCCATGGGTCAGGAGACTGAGTAATTTCATTTTCATCAGTCTTACTTGAAGCAGATTTGCCATTGCAGCAAAGGATTTTTAGAAAGTGAAATCTGGGAGAGGGACTGCATAAAGAGGTAAAAAGGGAAAGGCCCAAAGAAGGCATCCTTTCTAGTGTGGGATTTTTTTTTGTGTAGTTTTAGCTTTTTGGGGGTTTTTTTGGTTGGTTTTTTTTTTTGGTTATACACTGAGTAGCTACCACATCAAAGTTAGCAGCTTTCAATATTAGCAGAGATCTTGGAATCACCATCTTGTCTGAAATAACTTGAAGCTTTACCAAGGCCTTTATTACTGGGATAGTTAAACTCTCCCTAATTAAATCCCAAGCACGTGTTCACTTGATTTTGACTCTGGCTAAATCAGTACATTTTTACACACAAGACGTTTACCCACCCACAGTTTTCTCTTTCACTCTCTTCCTTTGGGTTTTAATACTCTGAAATTTGTAGTGTTTCTGCATGCTTCACAAGCAGAATAAAAGTACAACTCCACAGCACAGCGGAGAAAAAGACTATTTCTTTTTTTTTTTTTTTTAAAGAACCGTCTTAGAGTCTTTAGCCAGTAACTAGAATTGCTAATGCAAATTACATTAAGATTTCCCTCAAATTGCTTGTATTTCATAATCAGAACTCTGCATGCCGATTAGGTTATAGCTGTAGGGAAGAGCTGATCTTAACACATGAGGAATTACTGTGCATAAAAGAAGAAAAATTATTTTAAAAGTTCATTTCTAATTTCTTAGGGAAACTGGAGGTAATAATGAGGCTTTGCACGTATTTAATTTTAAAATACAGATCTTTAAGTGTTTGAGCCAAACAATAAAGAAGCCAAAACAGTATTTTCCCCCAGCTAGAATTTAGAAACAAGGTCAGGTATATATAGTTTCTCAAACAGTACTTAGCAAAGAAAAAACATTAACAGTGAAGTCATTCCTAGTCTTACACAGCTGATCAAAGCCTAGAATATGTGGAAATGGGTTGAATAGCTCTTATCTTCTTTGTATTAAAAATAAAATAAAGTGTTTAGAGTCATTATGTTAACAAAGCTATTTCAAAGTTCCTTTCAGGGCTTTCCTTTGGGGAATTTTGGGACTTTGTACAAAATATTTTTTTTTTAATCCTGCATGACTCTTTTATCAATATAGGTATATCACTACTAGTCATTATGTAAATATTTTTATGTAAGTGATGAAGTTCTGCAATGACTGACACCTTCAGTTGCTCCCACATCTGTTAGTCCCTGTTTAATAATATCAAGGTACTCAGATACTACAAAATAACAGAAAGAAAACAAAGGGGAGGGGGAAAATAACAAAATAGCAACAATAAAAAAATAAAAACCATCAAGCCTTGCAAACCTCAGAACTTTCTAATCTGAGGGCCTAAAAGCAAAAAGGAGCTCAGTGTGAGAAGTGCAGATTTTTCCTTTAAAAACTACATGCAGGTAAATGTTACTGGGTAGTGTCTGCTGGGGGAAGATTTTCTGAGTTACTTGTGCAGACATTGATTTTTGTTCTTCCCCCCCCTCTGCCATCCCCCACCTTCTCTTCAGGAGTCTCTATATTTTTTTCTATAGAATCATTCACAGATTTTTATTAGTGATTATATGAGATACCTTAGAAAAAATGCCTCAGTTATCGCTGATACATCAATAATATTATTGATCATATAGTAAGTATATTTAAAACTGAGTTTTAGACCTATGATGTATTTCAGAGATTTCACGTCCATGAAGGGTTTCAGGATCTACTTCTTGCATATTTCTTTCAAGTGTGATGCAGTTCCTCTTCATTAATTAAAAAAAAAAAAAAAAAAAGCAAGAATTAGATTTTTCATGAATATACTTGGTTAGATTTATGGAGATTTTTAATTTTTTTAAGGAAAGAAACAAGAGGGAAGGAATGGTGCTTCATTCATTGCACTGACAAAGAAAAAAATCCATTTTGCACCCATTTTGCTGAGGACTTCAGTAGGGTTTACTGGGAAGCTGCATTTGTCAGGAAAATGTGTGGTTGATATGAGCTCATCAGGTGGATGGATGGCCCTGACAGCCCAGAGAGTTGTCAGCTGAGCGATGAGTTCTCAGCATGATCGGTGTATGATGTCCAGACACCAGATTGCATAACAACCAGTGTAGCAAATTTATTGATTTTTTTTTCTGCTTTGAGTGTAGGAGTAGGGCAGTTTAACACATGTAGGAGCCCTGAAGGTTGTTGCCAGAAAGAGCTTTCTTTGCTAAGTATAGTGGCGTCATTCTTTCCGTGCTAGACCAGAAATGAAGTTAGTATGACCAGAATGATCAATTGAGAACCTTAGATCCAAGAACATGTCTCAGAAGAAATGTACCCTTTGAAGAGAAAAATATATCCCTATACAGAAAAGGCATCTCTCAAATATGAAGCATGATAAATACATGAATTATAAAATATTTTACTGTGTGATCCATACTGTACTGTTAAAATTACAGCAAAATTATATTTACGTATCATTTTTATACTCTTTCTTCTCATTAGGATTTTACTTATGTGGTTCATTTAAAAACAGAGCTGTTACTAGGGTTTTGGGTTTGTTTTTTTATTTTTGTTCTCTCCTTTTTTTATTGAATCACTCTTCAAATAATTCTTTTAGCAACTAATATATTCCTTTGATTTTAGATCTGATTCATGCCATCATGTAACCCACTGCAGTGTTCCCATAAAGCTGAATTCATTTGACTTTATATTAACTAACTAAAATATAGGTACCCAGGGCTTTGACCCTGGCTGGGTGCCAGGCACCCACCAAGGCCATTTTACCATTCCCGTCCACAACTGGACAGAGGAAAGAAAATATTGCAAAAAGTTCAGGAGTTGAGATAAAGACAGAGAGATATCAGTCACCAAATACCCTCACAGGCAAAACAGACTCAACTTGAGGGTATTAATTGAGTTTATTGCTTAGAAAATCGGAGCACAATAATGAGAATTGAAACAAATTTTAGAAACTTTGCACCCAACCCTTCCTTTCTTCATGGGCTCTACTTCTTTCCCCTCAGTGACGGAGTCAGCTCTCCATGAACTTTTCCAGCAAGAGTCCTGACCTTGGGCTACAGCTTTTCACCAACTCATCCAACATAGATCCCTTTCCATAGGATCAATCCTTCAGGAACAGGCTGCTCCAGTGTGGGGCTTACACGAGGTCACAAGTCCTGCCAGGATCCTGCTCCAGCACAGGCTTCCCATGGGGTCACAGCCTCCTCTGGGCATGCCCCTGCTCCAACCTGGGCTCCTCCAGGGGCTGAGTTGGATCTCTGCTCCCCCATGCCCTCCCTGTGCTGCAGGGGCACAGCTGCCTCCCCACGGGCTGCTCCAGGGGCTGCAGGGGAATGTGAGCTCCAGAGCCTGGAGCAGCTCCTGCCCCTCCTTCTGCACTGCCCTGGGGTCTGCAGGGATGCTGCTCTCACACATTCTCATCTCTTTCTTTTCTTTCTCTTCTGTTTCCTTGCAAAGGTTCCCTTCATTTTGACCAAATTATTTGCAGACAGATAAGTCTGCAAAATAACCAGTGAAACCATAACAGTGAAACCTTAACTACTGAAACCATAACTGGAAAACAACAAGAACAACAAACTGTGATGGATAGTGTTTCTGATATTGAATAGTATGCTTTTGTTAATTTTGTTTTTTCACAGACTGTTCTTTTCTTCCCCATAGAACAGCTATGTAAATTCTCAGCTATATAAATTCTCAGCTCCAAAGGAAAAAAAAAATAAAAAAGATGAATGAACATTTAGAAATTACTTAAAGAAGCTATAGCTTTATATAAGGAAATTGTGGAATTAAAAAAATCTTGTTTGTGCTTAGGAACAACATTATTGTTTCACAGGTGAAATGGATATCATTAGTAGAAAATATGAGCCTTTGTGGAGGGTTAAATTCAAGGGAGAGGTCTGAGATACTTATTTAACCAAAGTTCATTTCTGTGCTGATGACAAGAACATCATAACTAGGATGTGGCTGCCTGTTTAATCACAAGTCTATCCTACACACTTGCTATCACTAACCATAACTATCACATCTATGAAGGAACAGAGCTGATGTTCTCAAGCTTCCCACAAGATATAACCCTGGAAATACCTGTGATCAAGTTTTTCTACACAGAAGTTAAAAATAAGCCAGAAGGCAGGAAATGCTGAACATGAGCCACTGGTGTCAGTGTTCGTACATTGTTTTGAAGAGTTTCTTCGCTTTAATTCTTCCTTCAAAGCCATTTTCTACAAGCACTTTTTAACCTGTTCCAGGGTGGCTTTTCTTTCACAAACTTTTTCATTCATGTCACCTTCTGTCCCTCTGTCTCTGGTTTTCACATCACACTTTGCTAAGCTAGGTCTCTTGTTTCAGTGAGGGAGTTTGACTGTAACTTTCACAGAAATTATTGAAATGCTCTCTTGCATTCCCCAAACAGTAAAAGTAGCTATCTGATGTGTTCCTAAACATATGTTTGAAAAGGATATATTATTCAGTATATTTAGTATTCATAAAAAAAAACAAATAAAAAGTAATGTAAAACAATTATATAAGGTTAATTTTTAAAATGAAACAATATATACATATATGAAAAATATCATTATTTTACATCGTTATCCTAACAAAATGCACTTTAAAGAAGGAATCATAATGATTTAGGAACTTTGACTGTGAGTCAGAAATCAGGAAGTTTTCTGATTGTGTGTCTGTGATTAAGGTTTTGTTCTTCTTTACCAGTTATAACTTGATGCCAGTTCTGCTAACTGTAGAGCAAAAATACAGTCAGTACATAAACACCATATTGTCCTGTTCAAGCACCTTGAAAGTTGTTAAAAATCATGCTTTTTTGGCAAAGTAATTATAGCTGATATGTCAGCCAGGAGTATGATGTGCTAGAACAGAGTGAATGCACATATGTGTATATATATATATACACATCTATATTTTTATTAAAAGACACTTTGTGACCTAAAAGAACATTATTATATGGGAAAAAAATGCCACACTTTCTGTACTAGAATACTTACAGAAATAGATTTTGTTTTCTTTCTTTTTCCTTTTCTTCTCAAAATTGATCTGAAAAGTATAGAAATACTATGAAAGTAGAAGTTTGGGAAGAGTGTTTTAAGAAGGTTCAAAGAGTAATTCTTCATTAAAACATAAACCTATGAACTAATCTATATTTCAAAAATACCCCCCAAAGGTGTGTTGGAAATACACAATTCAGTTTTCCAGTCTTTAGAGTTGGAAAGCAAAAATCTGTTCTAAACAAAATTTTATCAAAAGAGATGCCATGGTTTAACCTCAAGCCACTCACAGCCACTCACTCCCTCAGCAGTGGGACTGGGGAGAGAATCAGAAGGGTAGAAGTAAGAAAATTCATGGGTTGAGGTAAAGACAGTTTAATAGGATAAGCAAAAACTCTGCATAAGCAAAGCAAAACAAGGAGTTAATCCACTGTTTCCCATGGGCAGACAGGTGTTCAGCCATCTCCAGGAGAGCAGGGCTCCATCACACTTAATGGCTGTTTGGGAATACAAATANTTTGATCAGTTTGGATCACCTCTCCTGGTGTGTCCCCTCCCCGCCTCCCAAGCACCCCCAGCCCCTCCTTAGCCTGGCAGTAGGGGAAGAAGTAAAGGACTTGGCTGTGTACAAGCCCTGCTCAGCCACAACAAAAAAAACCTCCTTATTATCACCCCTATGCTCAGCATAAACCCAAACCACAACCCTATAACAGCCACTTGGAAGGAAATTAACGCTACCCCTGCCAAAAACAGAGCAACAGACAAAACTTCAAACTGAAAAAGTTTTTTTTACCTAGAAACTTTGTGAAATGATACAATTCTGATGAGGAACTTTTAATGGGGCCTGTTTTCTTTTGTTATATTTTTTATGAACCGTTATAGAAGTTATAGATTTTAACCCCTCCACTTCTGGCATCTTTCCTGTCAAAATATTGTGAGAATATGTACTATTTTCAAAGACATTGTGGGCTGCTTGAGAGCAGAAGAAATCTTCAGAGAACGTGTACTATTTTCCCCTTGAAAATCATCTGAATCACATCAGGTTCCTATCACTCATGTCATTTTCCCTGATGTTCCATGACACACACTGAAAACACAGACAGAAAAAGCCACTTTAACAGTTTCTGTTGATTTTGGTGGTTTGTTGGCTTTTTTTTTGTGTCTTTTTTTTTTTTTAATCCCAGCCATCTGCCAGAATGTATTATCCTCAAGAGCACTGACAGAACAGGTTTCTTTAAAAACATGATTAAAAGAGTCACAAAATGTCAATGAGTAAAGAAAGGAGGGTAGCAAAAGACACAGGCTGTTAATTACTGCTTTACATCCAAAGTATTAGATTTAATAGTTAATTAACTTTTCTTCAGATTTTCTGATCCACTGATACAATTTAATCTAAATGTATCCTCACTTTATATTTCCAAGATAATTATTACTGGCTATAGGTATACATGTCTCATAAAGGAATAATAAAAAAAAATCCTCTCTGTCATGACAATAACAATTATCTATCTTGTATATATTGACTTATTTTGATTTTACCAAGGAGATACAGACAAATATAATTATTTTTTAAGCAGCTTCTACAGAAAAAAAAAAAAAACCGTTGTGAGAATTAATCTTTACTGCCCTCCAAGGGCTGTGCAATATTTTGAAAGAGGTGTTTCAAAACACGTTGGAACAAGATATAGATGTTTCTCTCATTGCTTTGACCAAGTGAGGTCAATGTTAAACTCCCTTCCTAGGGCTGACTTTGAATATCTACATCAAGGTTAGAACAGCAATGCCCAAGCTTCACACAGTGTGGCATCCATGCTGAGATACCTACTTACTGTAAAAAGATAATCTTTTTTTTATTGGGAACCTACTTTTGAGAAATTTCATGTAAAAATTGTGTCTGCCAAGGAAGCCATCTCTTTTATCTCTATTATGTCTACAGAGGACAGAAATTGGTTTCCCCCTGGGGGGAATTTTATCCCAGCCTAAAGTAAGATGTCTCACAGACACCTATAGATATTTTAAGATTGGGTAATATGAATCCTACCTTTAGTAATTAACTTTGGAGTAAATAGATGGGACACCAGTGAATTAATTTTCCCTCTATGTTCTTCATTTAAGAAACCTCTATCTTCATATATGTTAAAAATGGCAAAGCTACAGGTGAAACTTGAAGGATTCAGCAATTAAATCTCAGATGCTTTAAAAAGACTAAGTAGCCATTTTTTTTATTTTTGGGGGGGTTTTTCGCCCTCCAAAACCCAAGTAACAAACAAAGACCTGGGGTTAAAACACTTTTTGTATTATTTTAAGCAAGACATCATCAGCAAACTTGCTGTGGAAACATTCTATGCCTTCACACAGGCTGTTGACAAGCAAGTTGAATAAGAGTAGACCCAGTATTAATACTACCGACCACAGGCCTCCATCTGGATTCTGCTCCACTGATCACAACCCTCTGAGCTTTGCCATTCAGCCAGTTCTGTATCCACCTCAATATCCATTTATTTAATTCAGATTTCCTAGGCTTACCTGTGAGCATGCTATGGGAGATAGTGTGAAAAGCTTTGCTGAAATAAAAGCAGATGACATCTACTGTTCTCTCCTCACCAATGTGTCATAAAATCCAGCTACTGGCCCTACACAGGACAACCCCAAGAATCATACCCTGTGCCTGAGAGCACTGTCCAAATGCCTCTTGAACTCCAGCAGACTTGGAGCCATGCCCACTTCACTGGGGAGCCTGTTCCAGTGCCTAACTACTCCATGGGTGAAAAACATCTGATATATGACCTAAATCTACCCTGACACAGCTCCACGCCTTTCCCTAAGGTAACTGCTCCTGATCACAGGAAAGAAAGATTGGTGTCTGCCTCTCAGACCTGAGGTCCAAAAGGATGCATAAAAACCGAATCATCAATTTTGTTTTATTTTCATAAAAGACTGGAGTAATACATTATTCCTGTGCACAGCTGTACACTGCACCCAGAGGAAAGGGATCCATGTGGGCCCCGGTGCACGAGGGCTCACTGGAGACTGTTCAGCTGGCGCCCACACTCATACACAGCACTCATAAAACAACAGCTGAATGAGCAGACAATAAAAGCCTAAATGCAAGAGGCAGTTAAATAATAAAGAGATGCTGCAGCACTGAACTTGCTTAGGTAAGAAGTTTCTGCCTGGTGTCACTCACATTATGATTAATGTGTGCACATGCGAACTTTATGAAAAAGATAATGAATTGATTGTGCTCTTAAACGATGCCATTTTAGACCTGTTTGGATTCCTGCCTTCCCCAGGGAGCAGATGACCACAGTCTGTTAGCTTAAACAAATGAACGTTTAATGGTCATCTTTCTGCCAGCCAAGTGGAAAAGGGGAAACATTTATCAAGAGAAGGTAGGAAAAAACTGATCAAGCTGGCTATTCATCTGGGATTTAGGTGCTGCAAAGAGGCCATTGAGAAAGGAAAACTGCAGCAGTTACCACATAAAACTCACTTCAGGCACTGTTCAGAATGTGGAGGCCACCAGTCCACAAATGGAGAGAATTTCACATCCCAGCTTTCTCAGAATACAGAAACCATGAAACGTTAGTATAATTCAACAAAAAACAACAACAATAAAAAGCAAGATGAGAAAGACCTCATTGATGATATGATCATTTTTCAGTGTTTTTAGTTTATACATTCAGTGTTCTGTTAAATTAGACTAGGAAGACTAACAAAAGCTTTCAGCTTTTTAAAGAGTTTTCTTTTCGTTTGTTTAGGTTTCTTTACCTATTTTAATATCTTTTTTTTTTTGATCACACTTATATTTATCTTCTCTAGTCAATTGCTTGTATTCTTAATGGATGCATTCCTTAAGCAAAGCAGATGCTCTAACAATTCAGTGGCTTCCAATGTACTGGCTTTATTTCACTTGTTTTCAGATGTCTATTTCCAATGAGAAAAATTATCTGGTAATTAGTTTAAAGCTAACACCTAAATTAACATGTTTAAAATAATGCAAGTTTTTTGTCCAGAGACAGGTCTTCATCTTTCCTGTAGGTTAATCATCATCCATGCTTTTCAACTGTTTACAGGGATTAGAAAATGGGAAAAAAAAAAAAAAACCCTCAACAAATAAGCACAATAAAAGCAGAAAAGAAACCTTAAAGCATGAAACAACTCTATATTATAATAAATTTGGAATGCTAAAATTGATGTAGAAATTATTTTCTTTTTCGCAGTAATACTTTAGTGCCCATTGGAACAATAAAGCATTAAATGTGTACTAGCACAGTCTGGCTACAAATTCAGTAGGAAACAGCTTTACAAAAAGAAAGAGTTGGTATCCTGGTGCATGAGATGAACAGGTCAGCAGTGTGTCCTTGCAGAGAAAGCTCACTGTATGTGAGCTTTCTACTTGCTGCAAACACTCTATTTGCAGCACTATTGTCAGAAGATCAAGCTGCAACAGAAAAAAAACTTTATTCTGTTTTTGGTTTTTGTTGTTGGTGGTGGTTTTTATTCTGTTTTGGGGTTTTTTGTTTGTTTGTGTGGGTTTTTTTCCCACCATTTTCAAACAATGAAACAAAAACCTAGAGAATTTGTGGACTATCCATCCTTTGGAACATTAAAAGTCTGACAGGATCAAGCTCAAAGCTACTTCACCTAACCTTGAATAAGTCTCTGAGGTTGATATTACAGCAGGTGACTTGCTGAGGTCCCCTCCAGAATAAACTACTCCCTAAGATTGCATGAATCTGTGATTCTAAAGGAAAAATGCAAAAACTCACACTAAAAGTTTATATTCATATGGGGAAAGACTTAAGTAGAAAGACGCATGACTAAAACATAGGGTACACAGTAATATCTTCATTTTGACTGTGTTACCTTTCTGAATGGCTTTGAAAAATAGATAAAATTTTTTACATAGGCATTTTTTGAGTACTTATATGATGAAAACAAACAAATAAAAATCTAAATCTTCCCAAAACTATTAAAACAAACAGCTACTCTTTTAAAAACCTGAATTCAGCACTGTCTCTGTCCAATAATGGTTTATTTTTTATGAAATCTTTGTCTTGAGATATCTGCAGAACTGGTCCTGTTCTCAAGATCACACACCTGCATTTATAGCTCTTTCATTTTGAAAACTTGCTTACCCTAGAGATAGTTTTCCTGTACATTATCTACCATAGCATGAAATATTGTCATTCAAATAGCAATTTTCATTGCTAGATATTCTTACACAAACTCCACCCAATGCTGAACAAGAGGCTGGCAAGCATAAAGAGTTGAAGATGGACAGCACCTTAATTTTAATTGACCTGGGCAATTTTCCTGATCTTTATTCAGCAGAGGCAATCAGGTGTCAAGTTTGATGCCTCGTCTAAAAATTACAACACCCCATAGCAGAATACTCTTCTAATACATTGTTGAGATATAGCCTGAAAAAATGTTTAAAGAGTATTTAGTATAAAAAATAAGTCGTCAACTTCTATTAACATATACTCTTGATTTTCCCAAAAGTTCTGGGCTAGTTTTTTGAAATAAGTATAACCCCTTTGCTAGGCCTTTTTTTGGATGTTGGATATCCAGAGGAAAGTATTTATGCCTTCATTTGCAGAAAATTTTGATCATCAAGGTGTGCTCCATGATTTTAACATCTCCAGAGTTAAGTATAACCAAAATTTTATTTTTGACTTTCCCTGAAGTTGATTACAATTCCCAAATAAAATAATTTGGATTGTATATGCAAGTAGTCATGAACTTCAGGCTGAGCTGTACACTTTAGGCTCTTCACTGTCTGGGATATTCAGTCAATAAATGTTCTCAAGAAGATCCCTATTTAACTTTTCTTCATTGTTGGGGATTTCTTTTTTTGTTGTTTTTCGGGGGGGTATTTTTTTTTTCTGTCAGCTTCCTCTTTTCAGACAGCCTGGAGAAACACACCTCCAGTTAGTGATGCAAACCAGATGCTCAGCTCGTTCATTCTGCTAGCTACATTTTCTCTTTGTAGATTATAGACGTGCTAACCTATTTAAAACATAACTCAGGTGGCTGGTGAACCACAGCGCCTGCCAGCTTCTCAAATAAAGAGGATCCACTTACTCATCTGCTCTGTCTCCATCTGCCTGCTAAATTTGGATTAACTGCTCGTGGTCCAAACAGATAGCATAAGGATCTATTTGAGAAGAATTCCTCCGATCTTACTTACTTCTTTTTTTTTTTTCCTCTATATTACTCTTTCCATTTGTAAAACAGGTTTGTTGCTCTGTGTAAATGTGACATGATGTAAAATGAACTGTCACCACACATCAGAAATTAGAAAGAAAATATTTTCTTCAGAAAAGAATTCCTTATGTGATTTTTTTGTTTCTTTCGGCTCTTAGCAGATTGAGCATTGAATTGTTCAACTACAGTCTGTGGATAATTTAATACCCGAAACATTCCTCCTAGTGTGAATTACAGACACATTAGACTTGTTCGACAAGGCCCTGAACATATTGTTTCAGGCCTTATCTATTTCATGGGAATCTTGTAAAAATTGATTGATGAAATCCCAGAGAAATCTTTTTTAACAAACCTACTTTTCTTGAAAAAAATATACTAAGAGATTAGAGTAGTTGTTATCCTTTCCATCCACATCCATGCACAAAGCACTGGATGAGTGTTGGGTGATATTTGCAGGCAGAATGGAAGCTTCAGGCAGTGTTTTTCAGGGAAGCCCTCCTGTTGAGTCACAAACTGCAGAGAGGACACCCTTGCTTTCTAAAATCCTTCTCAGAGAGATGTCTAGTAATGGTTGGATCCAATCTTATCCCCAGAGATAACCTACAATTTATATTTAAATAATTATTTAGGTGTAATTCAATCTTTGTGCCACTTTGTTTCATGGAATTAAAGATGGCAACTCAAATATATTTATATTAACACAATAAATGACTAATTTTATTAACAAGAATAATTATTATGATTTGAAGACTGAAATCAGAATTTTTTACAGTATATATAGCCATAACTACTAGTCCAGTGCTACTACTGTTTTTTGAAACAATATTGAAACAATAATATTAAAGCTAGGAAAAATAATTGTTAAGTAGAGATTGATGTTACTCATAGTAACAACTGTGGGCAGATCTCTTTGCTTAGCCTCAAGGAGTAACCTTGAGGAGCATTCTCACTCAAGTGGGGATTCTCCAGGCAGAGTCCTATAGCGTGTTAGTAGTGCTTGTTGTTAAAAAGCAGGACAAGGTTTCTATATTATATAGTGATTGACTGTCAATCATATGTTTCTAGGCTGGCTGTGTCAGCTCAGCAGCCTTTAGCTCAGCTAAAGATAAGATATCAGTAAAATCACTTGTGGGTTCCTTTATCAGAAAGTTTGTCTGACACATCCTCACCAGTGCCATTTTCTGTCAGGAAACATTGTTCTTCACATCCTCAGAATGCTTAAATTTGAGATTGGTGAGTCAGTCTGTCCTAAGCCTTCTCTAACATCCAAAGCAATGTGACCTTTCCTTCTTCATCCATCACTGATAACTTGCAAGTAAAGTAAAGTTTGGGCTTTTGCCTCCATATAGGAAGAGAAACCTGCTACAGGAATGCAAATTCACACAGACACATTGCCTTCAATTGAGCATCATTCACTTCCATTACCAGAAAATCTTAACCTTCTCTTTTTTCCCCCACCTTAGGTACTCTATTTCCCTCTTTTTAAAATTTGTATATAACTGTAGCAAATATCAGTCAGATCCATCAAAGTACTTCAATGGAAATTTTGAGAGACAGAGGAGAACCAAGATTATTAAATTTAAGGGCTTTTGTTCAGGTGGATAAAGGGCTGACCATTTCATTGTGGAAAACTGAAGTTATGCAAAGTTACAGCAAGACTGAGATTCATATTAATCTTACTCAGCTTTAGCCATCTACAGGAAGGAGAAATTAATCTCAATAATCATCTCAGATAAATGTCTACATCCAGCTAAATCACTCTTCAGAGGTGTTTTGCTTTCCATGGAGAACAAAAGCAGTCTAGACTCCAAGCACAGATTAGATATATAATGTTATATAATGTGTGGTTAGTATGGTTAGTATTAGATGAGAATAATCCAACCTTGAGAACACAATCAAAGGAATAGAAAAATCCTTTGTTATAATGTAAAAGTACAATGATGTAGTATTTTGCCTTTTTTTTTTTTAATGGGGCTTTTTTAAAAAAAGAAAGATGTAGATATTCACTGATATAACTACAATGCTTAAAACTTGGAGACAATTTTTGAGATGCTTGAACTGAAATTGGGCAAAAGGATCATAAGCAGATAACAGTTATTCAGTATATTGAGGATATATAGACAGTGTAGAACATAAACTATTCTATTAGCAAAGAAGTATTTGGTGGGGAGGCCTTTTGGCTTCTTTCCTTATAAACTGTGCAGATTCTAAATTGATCAATGGTCAAATGAAGACTTCTCACATCAATTTCACTGGGTGTAACATTCCTCCTGAAATGAAATGCCACTGAAACTTTGTCAAGTGTCATAGAAAAGGAAGCTCAGAGGGGACCTTCCTACTGCCCACAGCTGCCTGACAGGAGCCTGCAGCCAAGAGGGAATTGATCTCCTCTCCCAGGTAACAAGCAACAACAACAGAAAACAGCCTCAAATTGTGCCAAGGCAGGGTCATGTCACGCTTCAGGAGGAATGTTAGGAAAAAGTTCTTCTCTGAAAGGGTGGCCAAGCATTGGAGGAGATTGTGCGGGGAAGAGGTGGAGTCACGCCTGAAGAGTGTTACCAGCTGGTCACGGGAGGAGATTGTCCCTCACTCCGAGTCCTGTGAGCACTTCTGGGTGCCACAATACAAAAAAGACATGAAGCCATTAGAGAGTGTCCAAAGGAGGGCAGTGAGGATACCGAAGGGAAGGGGAAGCAGTGTGAGGAGAGGCTGAGGACACTTGGTCAGCTCAGCCTGGAGAAGAGGAGGCTGAGTGGAGACCTCACTGGGGTCTTCAACATCCTCATGAGGGGAAGAGGAGTGCGGGCGCTGATCTCTTCGCTCAGTTACCAGTCACAGGATCCAAGGAAACAGCAGGGAGCTGAGTCAGGAAACAGATTGGACTGTTATTGATGCAACAATATAAATGTAATATTATACTACATAATTACTATAATTATATATACATACACAATACAATATTATATTGCATAGTTACACTTTGTGCAATATACAATATTACTTAAAATTATATAATAGTGCGATGTAAAACCAGAAAATCTTTATGGATAAGAGAGAGCGTGAAAGCTGGGGTAAGAAACCTTTTGTTCACCAAGTAAACAAGTATGTATACAAAAAATTTAAAAATACCTGTGAGATTGTAAATTCTACAGGGTAACTTTGAAGGTAATTTGTTTGTATTGTTTATCTATGTATTTATTTATCTACTGTAATAAAAAAATACAAAGTAAAAACAGCTCCTGAGAAATCTTCCCTCATATATTTCAATTTTCAATTCTGAATTTTTACATCCAAAAAACATACAAACATTTAAAAGCACAGTTTCCTTTTCCTGAATTTGGGGTAAATTAAAAAGTTTAAGACTGAAAAAATGCCAAGAAAATGTAGATTTAAGATTTATGTGTTTATTTCTATGTGTGTTTGATCGAACTGATTTTTTCCTTCTTTTCCTTTTTTCCTTTTAATAGCCTTTTTTGACATTTTAAGGCTAATCTAGCTAAGTAAGTAAGCAATTGGTTCTGAAAAAAAAATTGAAGTAAAAAGAACAAGTAGTTTATGTTGCAATTACAAAGTTTTGACTTTGATTAATTTATAGTCACGAGCAAGCAAAGAAAATGGGAGGATGAAAACCTTTAATAAAAATAAAATAGAAACTGTGTTTTTTAACCATGGCTCAAGCCAAGGAAAGGTTTTTATATCCTGAAAAAGAAACCACATTGGGACAGGCCGAGCCTCTACTGTGATTTTAAAGTGGCAAAAATCATTGCAATACTTGGTTTTATAATTTTTATTCATGAAGGTATTGTATGTGGAAAAATAACAGATTACTACACGAAAGAACAAAACTATTGGGAGTATGTGAAAAATTGAGACAAGTTTTTAGAAACAAATGCTAGAGATATTGGCTGGGGAAAAAAAAATAATTGTTTGTATTTCATTCAATGAATAGCCAGTGGTGGATGAAAAAAGCTAACAGACAATAATTTCTGTCAAAAATATAGAAATAGCATCCTTTCTGTCTAAGAAATATCCCCATGAAAGACAATATATATAGGGTGAAATCTTTAGGCCAAAATCTTCATCAATTTCAGACACTGAGCTTCAGGGACACCCTGTAAAATAGCGGCAAATTAAGCCTTCCTAAGTCAAAGAGAGCACTGCTATGCAAAAAAAACCTCTACAAACAACAAACAAAACAAAAGAAAGGTGCTAGCTTTTCACAGTGTCAAGCCACTTGGTATGGTCTTAACTTCTGAGAGGTATTATGCAGAAATGCTTCAATATGACAGAAAATTTTTCAGAAAGAATTAAAATATATACAGAGTCAAGGCTCAGAAATATAACAAAGTCACCTGCTCTATCATATTTTGTGTCACAATCTACCAATATCACTCCTAAGAAATATGCTGTTGAGACCCTCTGGCTCTGGCTACTCCAAAACATATCCAATCCAACTATTCCATGTTGCTTCAACCAGTGGAAATTCTGGAAAAATTTTCCTTGATTCCAACCTGAGGATATTGTCGATTTCTTTGTTAGTCTTTTTCACTTTCATAAAATGACCCCAATTATTTTGATATTTCCCCCTTGGCTGTTTCTGGACTTCTGTCACAATTTACTTTCCTGTGTGCACTTCCCACTTCTGTCTCTGAAGTACAGCACTCAGAATTGGATACCCCGCTCTTGCTAAGTCCCTAGCATGAAAACTAGAGGATTAGTTCAGGTATCTCACAAGCTACATTTGTGTTTATACATTTCAGTATGGTGTTTACCATTTCGTCTTTCTTCTTTTGTTCCAGTCTTGTCTCTAAACATCTCAGTTAAATAATGGAAAAATCAGTGTAGTCTTACTTTTATAATTTTGTTTTTCCTTTGCCTCCAGCAGTACTCTGTTAGTTGTGCTGGAGCAAACTATTTTATTTTACTGTGCCTCATTTCTCTTAAAGTGGGAATACTGAATCTCCGTTTCCTTTAAAAACTAGGGATACTTTTGTTGTTGGGATTTTTTTTTTTTTTCACATTTGAGGTAAAGATTAGTACTTTAGATTATACATGAGATTTTATAGAACATTTTGCTGTTGTCAATTCACTTTGTTTCCAGACTAAACAGTTGTGTTTTAGTGACGTGTGAAAATTTTTAATCTTTTGGGCAAATATATATAGCATAGAGCTTCTGAAAATCCTGTGATAAAATGTATTCAGTAAACTTTATCCTAAACTATTAAAACATTGTTTGTTTAGACTCCAGTCCCATACTCTGAGACCAGATTTATCAAAAATGTAACTTTGATTTTGTTATTATGTTGCAATTCATAGCATAGCTGCCCCCATTTTTACAATACCAAATTTTTGCCACTCTCTACCAGTAAAATTCAATGATAAAAGATCCATAAAACTGGGCCAAATGTAGGTGTGAAGGTCTTTTAGGTGCCAGAATGGACTCAGTGCAGTTTGGTTTTATCAGTATTAAGCAGAGAAACAACACTGTTATTTTAATAACAATAAAAACAGATTACATGTCCATTACACACTAAATTCTGTTGGAAAATAGTTCACTACATTCTTGTTTTATTATACTTACACGTTACTGAGAGGCAAAATAAAAGGTTACAATTATTTTGGAGCCTCTTGTGAAGGCAGTGCTTGTTCCTTAAAGCAATGCTCTGTTTCTGAAAAAAAAAAAAAAAGAAAAAAAAAGAAAATTTTCTAAAGAACAAGAAAAAAGAACATCTAGTATTCCAAGGGGGTGTTGAACAAACTTCAGAAAGTCACTAATGATAAGTAATTACTGTTAATGTAATATATCGTCATTTAAGTCTTGTCTTGTTTGCTAATTCTGGCAGCCACCCTAAAAGTGTTATGACAGAAGTCCCAACATCAGTCTTTTGCAGCCTGTTTCCAGAAAGGCTCTACAATCAACCAATAACCACATCTATAGGTGCAACCCTAAATGTGCTTACCCTTCTGGGTCAGGAAAGCATGTTACAGAGATCCACCTTATACTCAAAAGCAGCACCTCTTCACAAGAGGTTATCACGCTGAGTGTCAGTGAAATTTTTGAAAGGAAAGTAACAAGAAAAAAAGAAAAGAAAAAAAAAAAAAGAAAACCGAAAGAAAAAAGCAAAAAACCCCACAGAATCATAGAATTGTGAAGGTGTGAAAAGACCTGCAGAGCTTCAGGACACAGTATGTACATCTGCTTGAACTGTTAATAACTGTTTTCCCATACATTTAGCATAGAAGCAAACTCACTATTTATGCACCAAGACCTTAATCGCCAGCTGAGCAAAATTATGCACAAGGCTCCAAGCTATCATTTTCAGTGTGCAGGGATGCTGATAATATCTCTACGGCAGGAAACTGCCCATAATCACTGATCACCAAACCTCTTACTCTGATTTG
>VXBQ01010597.1:45107-64414 GCA_013400175.1 Phainopepla nitens
ATTTAAAGAAACACTATTCCTGTTTATCAACATAAGCTGATGTCATATATATAAATATATAAAATCTACTTAAACCTTTACCCTTGGGATCTTAAGACATTGGTCATTTTATTAATGTCTGGTGGTATTTATTTTTCTTTAAAAGAAATTACCTGATTTATTCCAACTATTTGGCAANCTTTTTTTCTTTTTCTCTTTTATTTTATATTTTTTTTCTGACACGTAAGCAAAGTTCATACAGAGCTCTCTTTTGGAAGCATATTCCCACACTTGTGCTGCTGTGCTTGTGGGTGCTCAGAAGCAGAACTCGAGTGAGTGCTGCTCTGTTGCTGCTGTACCTGCTGCTTCCTGTGCATCCAATTTACATGTTATCTGTGCTGTCTAAGGGGCTCTGATAGCGAGGTCATTATGACATTTTGGCTTGAGGGGTATTAAGGAATTCATTTCAAGCCAACAAAGAACTATTGTTATCGTTGCTCTGAGGTATGATTAATAATTTTGAGGTTTCTTCTCCCCCACCTATGCCTTCCTATACGATATGTTAGTACAAAACCTTGACCTTGCAGTGAAAGATAATAACAGAACATATCTCTGGTATCCATGTGATTAATACAGCAGTCCGGTAGTCACAAGGAGACTTATGGAATACAACTCAGAGGCTTGAATACATCAATGTTCTCTTTGCGTTGTTCACCTTCTTACTAAATAATTTATCAGCTTAATGATAATCACATTCAAGTATCATAATTACAGCCAACTCTTTAAAAAACATCAATTCAAAAGCTGAAAATGTAGCCATTCTTCCCTTCTCCCTCCCTCCACACTTTCTACCATTAGCTATTAATGCCAAAATATGGTCTTTATTCATTCTACTGACACAATATAAAACCAACGTAGATTTCCCATTTTTCATAAAATTTCCATTCGCACTATTAGTTTCGCTGATAGCAGGCTGGGAAATGTTGTTAGGCTACAAGATGGACGACACTGCAAAACCTCAGCATGTTAAGAAGCCATAAAATTTTATTCAGTTCATTTACTGCTACAGTCCAGTAACCCTATAGTAACAGTGTGCTATTTTTATTGTGTATTTATTTAAAGCTTGAATATTCCCTCTTCTGGGCCATCTAACCAAATTACTCTGGTTTCCTAATGAACTCTATTGTAGGAAGTCAAGGGTGGGCTTCTGACCCATGAGTCCTCTTTCTTTCAGAAACTCTAGGGAGAGTAGTCTATTGTTTCATAAAAGATGAGTTATAAGGAAAAGTAAAAAAAAAAAAGTACAAAGCAACGAGCCATGAGTGAAAAAATTTTGCCTTGAGGAAGAATGTTGGGATAGGATCACAGAATCTGTAAAAGAAAAATTAAAACTTTTACTGAGACATATTCTCAGAGCAAAGAATCTCCACACATCTTTAGTGATATCTTGAACCCATTCTAGCAAGTAAAAAAAAAAAATCGCCCTCTCACTAGATGCAAGTTTCTGTCCTACAAACGAATTAGTTTAAATCCTGGAATTCCATGTAGCTCCTGAAAATTAAGTATTAATAACAAAATTTGTTTATATGCATTAGTTCAGGTAAATGGCCTAAATAGAAGGGGGCAAAGAACCCTCCCCAAAAAAACTAAACCAACTAGCCTATCATTCTCAAACCAGCCTGTGTGTAAATTGCTGTGTTTTTTTTTTTTAACATTTTTTTTTCCTTTTACTTATTTATTTGTCAGTTTAATTATTTATTTATTAGCTTCTCTGTAAAATCTTTTTTCAATTAATAGTGTTGAATAATATTTTGAATACTATTTCAACATTTAGTTCAGAATTAGAGAACACACGAAAAATTATACTAAACAGGGATTTTTGTTCTTTAAATCTTGCAAAATAGCTAGGGAGTTTAAGGCCAATGACAAGGAGCAAGTGAGGAAAACCTCCGAAAGAAACACAAGGCAAATGTTCAGTAATTGGAAACAGCAAGGTGAGAAGTGGTTGCAGATGAAATCCCCCTACTATTGCTGACTTTCTTATGAAGATCACAAAAGACAGAAGAACCAGAGTTTTCTCTAGTACTCTAAAGCATTTAAAAAATGTTGCATAATTTTGCACAGAATCACCCAACAAATCCATGTCAGAGAGACCCGAATTATTGCACATGCGTGAGACTTTGGGTGGAGGTGTTGATCTGAGACAGCAGCAGGGCTCTGCAGAGGGATCAGGACAGGCTGGATCCATGGGCTAAGGCCAGTTGTGTGAGCTTCAACAAGGCCAAGTGCTGGGCCCTGCCCTCGGGTCACAAGAGCCCCTGCAGCTCCAGGCTGGGACAGAGAGGCTGGAAAGCTGCTGAGTGGGAAAGGACCTGGGGGTGCTGGTTGTCAGGGGCTGGACAGGAGCTGCAGTGTGCCCAGGTGGCCAGGGAGGCCAATGGCACCGGGCTTGTGTCAGCAGTAGTGTGGCCAGCAGGAGCAGGGCAGTGCCCACCCCTGTGCTGGGGGCACTGGGGAGTCCGGACCCCAAGTGTTGTGTTCACTTCTCCTTCACAACAGGAAAAATAGTTGGTTGCTGGAGCATGTCCAGTGAAAGGCAATAGAGTGGAGAAGGGTCTGTAGAATAAGTCATATTAGGAGTGGATGAGGAAGATGGAGGGACTCAGTTTTGGGTAAAAGAGACTCAGGGGACACTTTTCTCTCTACAAATCCCTGAGAGGAGGTAGAGCCAGCATATTTTCCAGGAAAAAAGTGACAGGATGCAAGGACAAAACCTCAGGCTATGCCAAGGTAGGTTCATGTAAGACATCAGGAAGAATCAACACAGAAGTTTTGTCAAGCACTGGAATGGGCTGCTTGGGAAAGTGGTGAAGTCAAGATCCCTGGAAGTGTTGAAGAAATGCCTGGGTGGTGCAATTATTGCTATGTCTAATTGGCATGGCAATTTCAGACAAAAGTTGGACTCAGTGATCTTAGATGTCTATTCCAACTTAAATGATTCTGTGATTCTGTGATTCTGTGACTAACCAGGCCACGGCACAGGAAAAAAAAATCCATTCTGCAACCACCGATGTTATTAAACTACCAGCTGAGATTGAGCCTAGTCCATCTACTGCTCTGTCAGATTTTCTTCTGACACAGTCTGGGGTTAATATGATTTTGGGCTAGTAGTAGTGTGAAGGCAGCTGATTGGTTTTGAGAGATAAATTAATGTCTTTAAGTCCAAGCTGGGCTGGACCAGAAAGTGGTTCACTTCTGATTTCATCTATTAGCATAGCTGTAGTCTCTATTTGCTAACACCTTAGCAGGAAGGCAGAGTGCCTGTGGACTTGGGTTACCAAGGTCACATTAGTAAAGTGAGGACAGGAAAGTCCTGCACAACAGAAGCTGTCCTCCTTAATGCAGGTGAGATCCATCTCAGAGACAGCCATATGCAAACAGGGCATCTAAATTATTTCATCTGGGCCCCCTATTCAACCCAAAGGAGCCATATCTGGAGAGAAATTCATTTCAACAACCAATCATTTATTTTGCAGCAGACTAAATTGTCCTTGGCAACAGCTTAATATCTCTTTAAGAAAGAACCTAGATGACTATTTGAAACTGGATGCTCAGCTTCCAGATGGCTATATTTACACCAGATGATCCTAATGCATGATAAGAAGTTGCCAACTACACCTAAGTAATGAGGAAGAATCTATTTAACATAGAATAAAGTAGATGTTCATAAATTAATTATGAGAGCCACATAAGGACCAAGCATGACTTTACCTACAAGACAAATTGTAGCTGGAACAGCTTGCAAGCTGCCTTTTAAAAATTCCTGCCCATATGAACAAGGAGGGTCTGACCCAAGATGTTGTTAACAACACAGCGTACACAATCTGTGGTTCAGGAAGACCCAACCTCTCTCATGATGGAAAGGGAATATATAGCATTCATGCCTTCAGTGTATGCCAAAATCTTTCCACTTTCATCTGCAAGCTAAGTCAGAAAAAAGAGGAAGGATCAGATGGTTTGTATAGAAATCCTTATGAATTCACCCCACTATAGTAATTAAAAAAAAAAAAAAAAAAAAGTAGAAACAAACCAACAGTCCCCATAACACCTCCAAAAATCTCTGTGTAGTTTTCCAGCTTGAGAATTTTCTCTTCCATGGCACACAAGCCATAGATTCCTCCCTGGAGCTGAAATGAAGTATATTTTTAATAAAGATATCAGATTTTGTCCTAACAATTTCCAGCAGGAGTCTGTCCATTAAAATTCCTTGTGAACCATTCTACCTTTGTCATGTTCAGAAATTAATGTCTATTTTACAGGAACTTGTGGTGTTTTAACATGGATTTAGATTTTGAAACAAGACACGAAGAAGAAAGAGAAGTTGGTATTTGAAATTTGTTCTGTCAACACTATCAATTTATTTTAAGACATTTTAAGGATCAAAAGGTTGAGGTTTCATATTGAGCAATGAATTGTAGTTAGAAGTATCATACAAGTATAAGCAAAAATAGGTACAAAATTTTAGACTGAATGCATATAATAACCAATGTATGATATGAATATTATACTAATAACCATTATTATAATAGACAAGAGATTCAAAAGGTTATTTAAACCAAAATATTTTTTCTTTCTCAAAATTAGACAATTTAAGATTATTTAAGATTATGATTCCACAATGATGTCTTCTCCCTGGCTAAAGATTTTTGGAATGACATATATCTGTAAAATATTTCAGTTGGACTGTCTCAGCATTTTCTCATGTAGGATGGTCATATGTTTTTTGTCTGTGCTACTGATTTTCCTCAGATTTTGAAAAGTGTTATGAACATTTTTGATGGCATACTGTACACTGAAACTCTTTCAACACTTCTAATTACAAGATTTTTACAGTGCACACAAGTTTCTTTTTGGCATGACAGACACAAGATTTTACAAAGAAGCAGAAACACGAAACGGAGAAGAAAAATAATAGCAATAATAAGATATAAAATATAAAGCTAGCAGCAGCAATTTAATTGTCTTGAACCCTGAATTGCATCAGTAACAAAATCTGGAGACTCACTTCTGCTACAGCTGGGAAGATGATGATTACAGCTGGTTCTATGAAGATATTGCTTTCTCCTTGCAATGGAATGAATTGGACACATAAAAGTATATAGGGCTTGTGTCTCCCTATCCCCAGGCCAGAAGAGAGAGGGAGCAAGATGTGTCCATTTACATTAGGGTAAAAGGCTTTGAATGTATTTATTCCAAAGATCTGCGTCAAAGACTAAGAGGTCGTGAGGAATATGCCACAGACATTTCCCAAGGGATGAGAGACATACATTAAAATGAAAAGAGAAACATGTACAAATTAATCAAACAGTGACTATGGGTGCTTTCAGCATCTTTAACACTGGTTGGGGAACCTCAAAGAATCGATATGTGTAGTAAAAAACAGCCCCTTATAGCAAAATGTCACACATGCTTCTCAGAATGGTTAATGTCAAGTTCCAAACAATTCTACAGACCAAAGCAAAATGAAGCAAATTCAAGTAAGTAAACCAAACTGTGTGATTAACTGGGATTGAATGCAACATTTTTGAAAGGAATCATTTTCCCAATCAAGAGAAGGGCCCTGGTTTTCACAAGAAAGGAAGGGCAGACACTGTTTGGTTCACGCTCTCAGACACAAAGAACTTCATGGGATGGTGTGGAATGAATGTGCTGCCTGTGAAGTCTGAAATGTTATACTACAGTAAAAAGGCAGTACCAGCATGAAATGAGAAAAACACAGGTTTCCCTTTTGACTGGTAATTTAAGAGATGAATAAGGAAAACAAGGATTACAACACAGACCACCTTTCACTCAGTGGAGTATCTGAGGCATTAGGCTTCCAAACTATGTTTTCTTTTTCATGCCCTCTCCCTATGAATCTTGATGAGCCAGTGTGCAGCCAGGAATGCCTCAACAGGAGTCACGAATTGAAGTATATTTAGGGGATAGGGCTCTCCTTGGGTAACAGAAGGACTCATCCAGGCTGAGGAAGGATGATTCTTAAGTAAGTGCTTTAAGCACTTGGTTATAGAGAAGGAAACATGAAAACTAGGAATAAATCAAAAACATTGCAGAAAATTTTACCTCTTGTCTCTAAACAAAATTCCCAGACCTACATAGTATTCATCTTTTTAAGTGCTGGTTTAAACAATGAAATGTGGCATGTAATGTCCCAGTAAAAATCCTTTGTGCATGAAAACTGAATGCACCATGATATTCAATACCTGTTCTCACTAAATATCTAGGAAGACAGGTGGCAAATGTTTACTCTGATCTTACATCCGTTTAAGAAAAGTAAAACACAGAAAGGAAATATATATCTATCAAAGCCATAACAGAAAAAAAAATTAAATAAATAAAATGAAAAAAAAAAAAAACAAGATGGGGATTTTAGAATAAAGAAGTATAAACATTATGTAAACTTATAGTGAGAGAAAAATAAAAAAGTCAGAAAACTATAAAGAAAAGAGGACTAGTGCAAACCTCAGAACAGCCTTTTACAAATCAACATATCCAAGATACATTTCAGGGAAAAATAAAACACAACAAAACCTTAAGATTATTATTCAAAAAGAAGACTCTTTGCCTCAAGGCTGTAGCTGAGGCTGGGGCTCATCAACCCTTGCTCCCTGCTGACTTAAAGAAAAGAATTTCAAATAAGAGAGTTCGAAGAACAAAAGATGTGAATCTCAAAGCAACTAATGAAAGGAAGAGCAAACCACCTCCCACTCTGAGTTAACTCAAGAAATAGCAAAAAATCTATGAGTATAGAAGAGCTTCTTTTTCCCCTTTTCTTTTGCAAACTTTTGAGAGAGGGAAAAAAAAAAAAACGACCCAAAAAATCCCCCATAGAGTCAGAACATTCCTGAATGGAAACTTCAAACATGTAAAGTCAAAAATAAAACTTCAATAGGCAGAGAAAGCCTCCTTGAATATATCCTTCTATGCAAGCATGTGTTCAAGCTCTCCTATTTTTCATCTCGAAAGTTATTTCAGGACATATTTTCTGAAAGAAAAAAAAAAAGAAACTTCACTCATGCTTCTGTTTCTGTATGTCTTTTTTTGTCACCAAATTTTCCTTTTACAAAAATCCTCATTACTTAGTTTTTTCCAGACAACGTCCCAGTGAACTCAAAAGTCTTTTTAGGTTACCTGTGATTCCCACAACACTTTTTCAGTACCAGGTTGTTTGGATATTTTTTTCAGCTGCTAGGTTTTACTTTAAGAAATATTGTTTTCATCAGTAGACTTTTATATAAGTTATCCAGGAATAAATGGTCCAATGTTTGCTGTATTGAATGACGATGTACAGTGATGAAGAGAATCAAATGTTTTCAGACACTATCAAAGATTATTTTTTGATCCAAATGAATGTTAATAACAGTGTTTCGTATGAAAATCTATCCTTCAGAAAGTTACTGAGGAAAACCAATAAATTTTGTACTTAACAAAACAGAAAAATATTAAGTCATGATAAACTAGACATGTCACTTTGGTTTACTTTTTATTATTAATATTTTCCTCTTTTTTTTTTTCTCAAGTTTATTTTTTAAGTGTCCTTCTCTTATTATTTTGTAATTGAAATTCCAAATCCTGGCAGCATAAAATTCTTTAATTAATAATGAAATGAGAATAAAACTTTAGAGAGCTAACATTTGAAGGAATGGATTTTAATACTTTTTTAAGAGTTTGTAGAGACACAACACTTACACCATGCTTAGACATATGATGAATCTGTGATAGTTCAGACAGTGGTAATGAACAAACAGAACTATTCCTAGGTCTGGTCTGAATTTAAATCAGCTGAGAGGTGGCAGGCAGATATTTGACAAAAGACTTTAGCACTCTGATATTTTTAGATATCTCTGTGCTGTACAAACATATGCCAACTCGAGATGCCAGGCCTTTTATGCATACAGCAATATACTGGTGGTGTACTAGGACTCGCTTGCCTTGCCTCACCTTTTTCCCATTAATGCCCACATATCACTTGGATGAAAGAATTTCTGCCCAATGATAAGGCATAAAACATTTATTTTATTTTTAATTATTGGAGGAAAAAGCTTTCAGAGTACATTTCCTTTACAACGTAGAGCCAGGTAACGTGACATGAACTCAGCTAAAACTTTGATTTTTCCAGAAACAAGTTACTGTTATTTCTTTCAACTCCCAACAGGCTTTCCTGTTCCCCAGGAAGTCAAGCCTATCTTGCCATTCCAATATTCCAGGGGATTAAGGGATTCAGGTGAAAGGTAGATGGCAAAGCTTATTAGATAACAATCCTCCCTGGAGATATTACAGAACCATCTGGACAGAGCCCTGGACAATATGCTCTGGGATGACCCTGTCTGAGCAGGGAAGTTGGGCCAGATGATACTCTGTGGTCCCCTCCAACCTGACCCACTATGTGATTCTGTCACATCAAGTTGGCAGCCTGGTTCAAAAAATCTTCTTGATGAATTTTGCTGAATCTTGGGAGCACAAGGAAAGCTGAATTGCTGTGAGACAAAGTGAACAGACAAAATTTCATGACTGTGGAATTGCCACATGCAAGTATGTGCTCCCAGGCTGCACATCATTTTAAACAAACCTGGCAACTAACACAATATCTGCTGAGAAGGCTGTTAAAAGATTCTTTGTATTGCTCATCTTTATTGCCTAATCTCTGCCCCAGAGCAGAAGGCATTTGCAGAATATCATGTCTTCGTTTACCTACACATAACCAATGAATCTTAGAAAGAGCTCTAAGTGTTAAAATTCTATGGCAATGAGATGGCAAATCACTGCATGCAATTATCAAGGCAATTATTGCCTTAGAAAATGAAAATGCAACAAGCTTGATTTGCTGTGTTTCTCCAATCAAAACACAGGGGCAACTGTGCACAAAGCTTTGAGGGTCAATTCAACCCTAGTCAGTATCGTGCCCACTTTTGTCACACAATAGAATTTGACAACATGATAACTCCATCACTCCATCACTTTGATTTCAGGAGGAGAACATGGGAAGTGAAAAAAGCTTTTCTGAATTCCCTGTAGCTCCTACTTGATTGAAGAATTCCAGATAAAAGAATGAAAAATTGTTTAAAATACACAATAAAAAACTATTTCAACTACCATAAAAGTTACTGCTATGAACACAGCAATCATCTTCAATATGATGTAAGTTTTCTGAAACTACAAAGGATTTCTTATCAAACTCTTGCCTCTTTTTGTGGAAGTCTTGTATGTTTCTGTTTGATTTGGTTTTAAATTTTATTGTCAGCAAAAGTATCACAGGGAAGCTGTGAATGCATGACAAAATCTGAGATGTATTCAGTGATTCAACCAATGAATTATTTAAGGGTAGGGAAGAAACTTTTTTTTTTTTTTGCCAGTCCCACTCTTGCTGAGGATAGTTTTAGGCAGCATGCCATTATCTATCCCTTTACTATACAATATGCAGAAACTTTGCTATGCAGCTTGTTTTCACATCACTGTTGTCAATGATCAAAAAAGATCCTTTCTTTCTTATGACTCTTTTGGCATGGCTACTGGGAAATAAAAGTTGAAAATGCTTGAATAAATAGAATATAGAAGATTTATTCAACAATTGAATTATTTAAATCTACATAAGGAATGAGACCTGTAAGGCAACACTTCTGTTTGCAGTTCTCCAGGCTTTTTGGGGCTTATTTGATATATAATTTCCTTAACGGCTTACTGTGGTGTTTGAATCTTATTATTTATTTTTCTTGAAATTACTACAGTAAGATGACTGCCGGAGAAAAATCTGCACTGAGACAGGTTTTGCTGATCAATTAAAGCTCCATTTTCTCGCAGCTTCATAAGTGTAAATCAGGAATAACTATTGACTAAAGCATTTGTAGTGAAGTTACTCTAGATTTACTGACATAAGTAAAAGTAGAATGGAATCCCTGAGGTTCTTTTTTGCTCAGGTACTAATATTAGATCTATTGAAGTGCCAAATGGATATTCGCCTGTGTTTGAATTCTGTTGTTTCATTTCACCCTTCACAGTAATTTTAAAATTTCTGAGTATTGCTCTCCTCAAGGGGAGCAGAAGTGATGACAAAAAAAAGCTTTAAATAGAAATGCATTGTTTGGTTCTATGCCTCAGTTGTTCCTTAATTTGTTGCATGATTTTACATCTGGAGATCAAAGTTGCATGAAGAAAGGAGAAAACTTGAATCTGATGACTTGAAGTTAAAAGGCTTTTTACCGTGTGAGAGCTCTGCCTGTGACTTAGCATATTTCACCTAATTTCACCTTGGTTATGTCTGCTTTGATTTCACTATCTACAAAACTGCTACAATAATTTTGTTAAAAAGGACAAACTTTTTACTGAATTTGCTTAACAACTGTGTTGTGAAGACACTGGTTTTGCAAGATGCTCTAAATGTCCATCCTTCTATGAATAAAACTTTCTTGACTTTTCCAGGGGACTATATGAGCTATAATTAGTTGGGTTGTAGTAGTTGTTCTTTTAAGAAGAAACAATGAATTAATATGACTCAGATAATAAGCCGTTCTGCAAATAATGAGGATTCAGAAGATGTCCTGATCTTGGGTTTATCTCATATTAATTCCATGGACCATTTTTAATTCCCTTCTCAAATTTCCTTCCTTTCTTGAGCGGAATATCCAGCCTTCTACAGTCATCCTTAAGTACAGAAATTTTGTATCTTTTTAAGGAAGAGATGAGAAATTTTACCATGCCTGCTTGTTTTTTTCCTTTTTTATTTTAAATCCTCTTTTTAATTTTTTTTTTTTTTAATATTGGAACCAATGACACAATGACAAACTTATATATTTACCTATACTATTATGAAGCAAGGTATTTGGAAGACTATGTGGATTGTAGGAAAGCTACCTTGAAAAAAAGACCCTGGTTAAGCTATGTGATGCATTTCAGTGCCTACATTAATATTAGCATATAGTTATTTCTAGCATCATGTGCAGACAAAATGCCACAGCACTGCATTTGACACTACAATTTAACTATACACACAGTGTGAAGTCAGCTAAAACTAATAGGGAAAGTGGTGAACAGTACAAAGACTTAAAGCAATATTCTTGATTGCAGACCAAAGTAGTTATTTTCTGCAGAATGAGTTTGTTCAGTTTGTTTTGTACAATACCTCAAAGGAATGCTAATGAAGACAACATGTCTCATTAGAGGAATATAAGACTCTTTAATTCGTTTAATTTTTCTTTTTTTTTTTTTTTTTCCTTTTTTGTTCTTTTTTTAAGAAGAACTGGTGCATTTTTTTGCAGCTTGAGTAGCATTATGGTTTGGGTAACCATCTCTCTTAATGAAGCCAAGCAAAGCCTACTCAGAAATTCTTGAGTCATTTCTGGTACATGTGATCATTAGCATATTGGGGCTGTTGTGGAGGGAAAAAAAGGGATTATAGGAATTAAAAAAAATTACTCCTTCTGTGATACTTTTTTTCTTGATTGGAAATTAAGAATTTCCAACCAGATTTTAAGAGAAGTCTGAAGATACACATAGATGTCTTCATAGATTCTTAGAGTTGTAGGATCATTTGGATTGTAAAACAGGTTAAAGAACATTTATTTCTAATGTCCTGCCATAGGCAGAGACATCTGCCACCAGACCAGGTTACTTCAAGTCCTATCCAACCTGGCCTTGGACACTTAAAAGGATATGACAGCCACAATTTCTCTGGATACCCTGTCCCAGGGCCTCATCACCATCACAGAGGAGAATTTCTTCCTAATATTGAATATAAACCTACCATATTGTCTTGCTTTGTGTGTGAAAATGTAGAGTTTTCATGTACCATTAAATAGGAAACCTTTCTGAGCAAAAGTCTTTCCAGGACCAAGGGATACTGGACCCTGTGCCATCTTTCTGACCATGGCTTCAGAGTCTGCTGTGGTTACCACACATCAGCTATTAGAGATGTGTTTTCATCTGAGGAACCCTCCCAGACACAAATCCTAATCTCAGTGTAGGGATAAATGCATCCTGCAAAGATTCATCCAGCTATGAGGTACAGCTTTGCATATTACAGATTTCTGCAGACTGAGCTAAATAGCTATTTTAGAAATTTAGCATATATCTCTGCCTATTTATCAAAACCGTGGTTTTGTTCTGAAAACAATTATTTTGGCAAAAGTGCTGAAGTTTTCCCAAGTCAAAGGTTAAATTCAGGTCTCAGAGAATCACAGTGACCTAGATAATAGTTGAGATGTCAGAATATGCAAAAGGGAAATGGAAAAAGAGGTCATTGATCTCAATGTTGGCTTTTCCTGCCTAAACACTAAGAAGTCAAACAAATCAATTTTTTTTCCCACATCACAACAAAAACTAATTCTGAAACAATCTTTTTTTTCTCTTTCATAGTATGAAAATACTGTTTTCTAGACAGACTTAATGAGCTGTCATAGTACCGATAAATTATATGCTCATGCGATTTTCTTCACAATGTTGTGAAAATAAAATGCTTATGTCAAACTCAAAAAGCATCTTAAGTTTGGACTACTTAGTTAATTTTCTGAGAATATGGATGACATAAATGAAGAAAGAGTAAGACAGACTTTGTCTTATGCTTCTTTATCCAAAGAAATCTTAGAATGAATGATCTGTTTCAGATTTGCTGTAGAATTAGTCAGGACAATTGGTTGTCTCTAATAAGGATGGCTTTAATGTACTTAACACTAGATAATGATTTGAAAATGAGTTTACCTATCTATAGGTTTTTCCTAAAACAAAAAATGGATTTAACATTGTGCTATGTGCAATGTCAAAAAAACCCCATATTTTGCTTTTAGAATTATGTTCTGCTAAACTACCCTTTACACTCCACTCAGCAAGACTGGCTTTGGTTTGCTTTTGACTTCAGCAAGCTGGTTAGTGGTGCTTGCATCCATCACACTGATGGCATAATGTGAGAAGACTCAGACATCCTTTTTAACCACATAACAGCTTTCTATTACTGAAAACAGGGAATTTTCTAAAGGCCAAGAGAAGAGAACTTAGAATGAAGGATCTAACTGGTAAAAGGAGAAATAAATTGCATGTCAGTGAAACAACAGCTACAACATGAACAAAAAGGAATAGAAAAAGGATATGGGCTGAATTATATAAATAGGATTAATTAGAAACAATAAAAATCCTTAAAATATGCATAATTAGGGGAAAATGGTTTGTAATATATTCAAACCTTAAAAAATCTTGATTTTATTTTGGACTTTTTTTCATCAATTTTGAGACACACAGATAAAAAGTTTTGTAATTAAGTTACTGAGGTAGCACTCAGGAAAGTTCAATTTATTTATTGGCTCTGGTAGATATTCTATGCAATTAGAGAAAATGCCTTAGATATTGGGATTTAAGGGCCCTGACGAAAAAACAAGGACAGAAATATTCATCTCTCCACCCCTTAGTTTCAATCCAGTTCCTCTAGTTTGTGTTCATTTAGCAAATAAAGCACGTATGAACAGATGATTCAGTACATCCATGACCTAACATGGGAATAGGGCCTAGCCAAATTCTAGCTACTGTATGAATGAATATTATTTATTCAGAAGGAAATAATTTTAGTGGAGAATACTTGATCTGTCTTATGCACATGTGAAGACTGGAGTGTTTAATCTTTAAAATTGTTAAGACCTACAACTTTCCAGCCCAGCTGTGTTCTGAGCTGTGTATGTAGCCTAATTTATAAAATTTCTGCTGTGACTGGTAGGAGGTAACAGGCTTTGTGCTGACCTGGTCACCCAGACTCTCACGACTATTTCAGGTTGTATTGACTAGACATGATCTCACCATGATTTGCTTATTTTAAAAGGTCTTTCAGTAAGTGGTTACTGCCTAAATTGTTTCAGCTTAGCTGTGCAAGGTGAAGTTCTGACAACCCCTGAAATCACGAAGTAACAAACATTAATCCTTTATATTAATGCTGAGGAAAGTTAATGAATAACTTCAGCTAATAGTTTAAGGTAATTTAAATTTTGTAGTAACCAGTAAATAAAAAGAAAGCAGGCAACTTAGAAAACTTACAAAAGCTTCCAAAAGAAAACACAAAAAGGAAAGCAAAGTTGTCATTACTGTTTTATCAAGAACTTTATTAATTGGCAACCCCAAAAACTCACATTGTTCAGTAAAATGGTTGAATTTACAATAATATTTGAGTACAAACTAAAAAATGGGCTAGAAGCTGCAAAGTTTGTTTGTGTCAGTCTTAAATACATTATGAAATGGAAGTGTATCAGTAAATCTCATTGGAATAATAACAACTGCTGTATTTTGATAAGACTAGGCTTGAGCTAAAAGAACAATAAATTCTTATCAGCACTTACTCAATCTTACCCATTTTCACCACAACAATATTTTTTGTGTAACACTAGGAAGACTATGGAGCAAATCTTCTTTGAGCTTTGTCCAGGTATAGAAGTTACAAGAATGTGAACTGAACTGGATTTACAACGGCAAAGTTGTGCCTAATGGTCTAGAGCACCTTTATGATGAGAGGACTGGCTTGGTAGATAGTGGAGAGCAGTAGAAATAGTTTAACTTATCTTTAGTGAGTATTTTGGGCTGTTTTCCTGCAGCAGTAGGAAAGTTAGGGGGAAAATATGAATTTATATTAAAAACCTTCCTAAGCTCTATCTTTGAAGTTGATTCTTCCCAACACCTCTGAGCAAGTATCACAAGAGATGACCTCCAGAGGTCACTTTCAGCCAAAATTATTGCACAATTTTATGAGTGCATCATCCTCCACATATTCAGTAGAATGGTTTTTTAAGCACTCCTTGAGGAAATCTAAGTCTCAAATGGCTTTGAGTCTAGCAAAAATTTGGAGATCATTCCAATGAACAAATTGATTTGCATGGCAAGAAATTAATTTCCAATTCAGCATTGCAGCACAATCATAGATCCACATCCCTAAGTAATTATACAAAGCTTATTTCCCTTCTCCCTTCAGGAAATGGATGCACAACTCCTAACAGCCTAACAATGAAAGCAGTTTCTATGTGAACACTGATTCATATTTGCTTGGGAACTCAGAGTCACCTTCACTGGAGCCCAGCTGTCTCAAATTCAAGAACAGAGGTTTGTTTTGTCTTGTTCTCTCGACTTCAGTAAAATACAAATTTGGCAGAAATAATAAGATCCAAATGCTCATAAGTAAATGAGAGCTTAAACAAAGACAGTTGGGCAGCAATTGTTTCTGTGTTTTCAGTTGCTTCCGTTTCAAGCTTTGTCATTGACTTTATCAGTACATGTTCTCTGTTGGCTAAGATTTTGGTTAGACATGCCAGGAAAAATAATTTAGAATTTTGCAATCTAAGCAGTTCACAGCCCTCTGTTGCCTGCACTATTTTTCAAGTATTTTCTCATGTCTCCTGTTGCTGAATAGGGAACCTGAATTCTGCACTCATACTGAATATATTCTTTCTGAATACTCAGAGCAAAGGCTTTTTAACATTGATATTAAGTAAAGAGAGAGAAAAGAATACCAAGAACATCTGATAAAAAAGCTGTGACTTGTAAGGCAAAATTTTATTTCTAACACTGGGGTTTGACCAGAATACCCTTTATCCACAACTTTGTAAAAGCTGTGAATTCTGCAATAGCGCAATGAATTGAAAAGTCACAGTGAATTCAGCAGGCCAGGTCCTTGTAACACACAAGTTTCAGGGGAAGGATGATACAACAGAGGGCAATACAGTCACCCAGAAATCCTTGTGTGCAGATGAACATAATCATTATGAGTGATGAGGGCTTATATTGCATGGTGACAAGAGCTGGGACTCACCCCTACACTTAGCTGTCTCAAAGTTAAGTGTTCAATTTAAGCTATTCCCTTAGATTGTCCAAAGTTAATGGAGAAATATAGCTAAGACGAATCACTTTGTGTAGATCTCCCTCTTTAAACACCCATCATAAAATGAGCTTAATTGCCCTCCAGAGGCACCAATCCAGCACTGCTGGCTACAGAAGGAGACCAGTTGTCTAGCTCAGACTGAAGATGTGATATCTCCTGGGATAACATTTTACCATTCTGTTGGATGAATAGCTATCAAATCGAAAGAAACCATCATTGTTTTCAGAAGTAAAAAAACCAAACCAAACAAAAAACCAAACAAACTCCTCCAATAACAAAAACAAACAAACAAACAAGCCTAAATAAGAACCCAAACTAACAAATGAGAGGACTGTTTGTAATTTAAGTCTGACTACAGGTTTGTTAGTTATTTTCTCCTTGTTTCCCCTTTTCTTCCAATGATAAAACTGTTTTAAGGAAATTAAAATGTAGCATGAATACCTACTGAGAGTGATCCTGTGTGAGCTCCGAAGTCAGATTTTTACATTTTCCTTCTCCTGTATTTTTGCTTTACTTATTTTTTGTTGTCTTCATGCTGTTCTGCACAAATCAAAGAAACATCTTTAGCAATTAGCCAGAAAACTGTTTTCCTATCAATCTGTCTGGCTTCTTGCCTTGCCAAGAGGAAAAGGCAAATTATTTTGAGCATAGAAATGTAAGAGTGTGGTTTAGAACTGTACTGCAGGTTGTATTTCTCTTCAAGTTAATAGGCAGACAAAGCCCCTTTCCTTGTGCAGAATCATTAAATTTTTTTCATTAAACTCTGTCTTTAAAATCAATGATGTTTCAAAGTAACCACAGGAGGTGAGATATTGCTTTAACTTGTTCCTGATTCCAGAGTTAGGAACTCAGGCTTCCTCCTCTGAGGAAAAACTAGAACAGACTCAAACTGACTTCCAGACACACAGTTTCCTGACCTCCTAATTTAACAGATTGTAGAGATTGGGCACAAATTTCTTGTTGGAAAGGATTTTAAAACAACACTTACTACTCCTTTACCATTCTCCTGCTGTGAATTTTACAATCATATGAGAAAAAAATATAGTTGAAGTTAATTCTATCATATTTTCTGGAGTTTCAAATACTAATATGTGTTAAACTGAAGTGACTCATGATCATTGTATAGGGATTAACTTGATCTTCATTTCTGAAATGACAGAATATATCCCTGCCCACAGTTTTCAGATGTCTCAAGGGAGAGTAAGCTGGATAAAAATAAATTGCTGAGTTTGTGTGGACTTCCCCCCAAAAAAAATTTAGCAATGTAAGCAATAGACAGAAAAAAACTACTGTCCCTAAATAATTTTGAGGTGTAGTAGCAATATGTGCATCCTAATGATTTCACTTTTCTTAACTTTTCACTTTCTGAAATGCTGTCGTTGCTAATTGTGTGAGATACATATAAATTCTGATGTCTCAGAGAAACTCATACATTTGTTTGTGTATACATTAACTGCTTATATTAAACTATACAGACTTAGTGTTGAAGGGAAGTTAGTGAGGAAAATATTGCATCCCACCTTTTGCTCAGGAGAAGGCCACCGACACTGCAAGGGCCTGACAGTGCAGGACCTCAGCTCTCATCCAGTCTTCTACTGCCTTGAGGAGGTCATAGGTTGCTTTAACCCTGATGTTTTTTGTGTTTTGTTCAAGTGGCTATTACCCAGACTGTTTTAGTTTAGGTTTGAACATTCCATATGCAATAGAAGTCTAAGTCTCTATAGTCACTGAGCAGAAAATTTCATTTTTTGTGCTAATGGGCTGGGGAAGATTAGTGTACAACCTTCAAATTTTAGCTGGATACAAATGGAAAAAAGTAGACTATGTGTAAGTAATTGTATAAAAAAATGCATGCACCAAGTGGATCCAAGAATATCAGAGTCAAGGAAATACTGCCCATCAGCAGCATGTTCCTCCCAGTGGAAGATTCAGGACATGGAAGAGCCATTGTCAGCTCTCTCCTCCTTTCTAGTCCTTCTTCTCAGAAAGAACTGATTTTGTGGACTGCAGAACCCAGAAGAACAAAGGAAAGTTAAGCATAAGACCAGAAAAAAGGGAGCTGTATAAAAGACAGTTTAAAACTTTCATTTAAAAAATCCCAACCAACCAACCAACCAAACAAACAAAAAAAAAAAAGAAACCAAAACTCCACACTAAACAATCACAAATCCCCAAAACACTTTCATGTCCCTTTGAGGAAGCCCACTTGAGAAAAAGATATTATTTGGGAAATGTAGAGCACAGGCTGTAATTCACAGGCTTTATGCCTCTATGCATCTTCATGAACTGTAATGCCATGTACAACAGTAATGCCACTCTCATTAAGTCATGGCTTGATTTGTTTTATTCCATTCTGTCTTCATGGTGTTACTGAATGAGAAGAATTAAACATATACAATAGTAAATATACATAGTTAAAAACCTAAAAGTGCAAGTGGAGTCCCAAGATATACATATTTCTCTGAGGTGCTGCAGCTACAATTTCTGTTTTGTTTTCTCTCCCATTTATGTATTTTTAATATTATTATCTAAAACTGAAAATTTCATTTTCTTTAAGGATTTCCTCTATCCACCATACCCTATAAGTTTGTGGTATTAATCAACATCCGACCACATCCAGTTTTCTGAAAACAATGTGATTTCTTCTGTTTCTTTTTACAGAATCTTTCATTAGTTGGAGAGACCTCTCTGTAATTAAACACATGTAGGCTGATGTTCAGTCTGCAAATTTCCCCGTTTAATTTAATGCCGTTAATTGTAAAACAGTCCCTTTGGAATGATTTAAATAAAACTTGTCCTTTTCTATCGCTTACTTCCTTGAATGCCTCACAAACAAACCTTATCTTCTGAAACCTGTCATTTGGTCAATACATGTTTAGTTTTTGAGCTACACAGAAGGCGGCTTTGTGGATCCAGGGTTGATCATCTGAGTGTTATCCTCTATTTGTTCTTTTTAGAGAGTAGCAGTGCAGAAATGCATTCCAGATTTGATCAAAGACATCTAGTATCTTACTCTGTTCAAAGGCTGCTCATTCATATTTTACAGTTTCAAGAACAGCATTGACCCAGCAATCAATATGAGATGTTAAGATGATTTTTTTTTTCCTTCTGTCCTTACCTATAGTTGCTTGAAGGGAACATTTATTTATAAACTGTCACTAAGGCAACTCCATTTTTTTATAATTAGGCCAGTAGTCATGATGATTCAATCCTAAAGCAAATCTTGTTAAAAGTTTTTGTTACTGTAGACTGTGGAAAATGAGTTTAGACACAAAGACAAAAGCACTTTCAATACCCAAGCATTCATGAAATAAATGCAGAGGTAAAAAGCTCACGTACAAATTTCAGGAACATTTTCAGTAGTATTCAAGGTATCCCACGGCATTTAAACCTCTGAACTATTTACCTTGTCTTCTCTTACACATTTGAGCTT
>VXBQ01010599.1:12620-50232 GCA_013400175.1 Phainopepla nitens
TTTTTTTTTTTTTTTAAATATTTCCACTTAAGGTATCTGTTTGCAGGTCAGAAAAATGAGATATGTAATTGTGTAATGCTCTGAAATGTAAAAAAACAAACTGTAAATAAAATTGACTAAATCTGAATTATTTGTGTGTGTTTCTCAAAAAGCTTTGAAACAAATCCAGGATGTCAGAGTATTTTATCTGTATGCCGGATTTAGAGGACACCCTTAAAAAGTAAATTGTCCTTTTTCATGCATTCTTAAAGATGAAGTGCTTGATGTAAATACTACTGGTATACTTCAGTCTGAATTTGGAGATTATTAATTATCTGTCCCTTTTGTTTCAGAACCAGCTCTGTAGAGGGCTTTCTGGAAAGTTGATTAAATTTCTCCCTAAATTAGCTTTTGGGCCATATATTTGAGTAGAGCCTGTGGATAATGTCACTTGCACAGTGGGGAATGTTTTCAGTTTCCATCTCAGAGCCAGCCAGAGCTTTTCTTGCATGGTTTTTGCTCACTCTTGGGGCATTTGCATGCAATGCACTTGAATTATTTTTTTTTTTCCCTGTGAGTTTTGGTCCTTAGCTGACCATGTGAATTGCTGTGTCCTCCAAACCATTCCTGCCTCAGCCTTGCAATGCCTTGTGAAGAGTCTCCTGGTGCTCATCCCAAAGCAGTTTTCATCCTGGTTTTCCCAGAATTGCCCACGTAGGCAATCGTGACAGACGTAAAAATTTAAGCTCAGACTGAAATTGAACAGACATGAAAACAGGGGCAAGGATTTAATCATTGAACCCTGAAAATATTTTTATTTTAAGCTTTGATATGTTCATTATACTGTCTGGTCTTGCCAAAGCATTCGGTTTCTTTTTAGCTTTTTTAATTATTCTGTCATGCCCACAGAACTATTGGAAGCCTGAAGTGTCAAACCCATGGCTGTTCAAATTTTCCTCAAGCTGACAGTCATTAATTGCTAATTAAGCTTCCAAATATACCAGCTTTACCTTGGCATTCTAACAGTTCCCAACAAGCCCCAGTGGTCAATGCTTTTTGAATGTGATAAACACACAATAAATTTTGTAAAAAAAAAAAAAAAATTGGAAAAAAAAAATCTGTTTCACTTCTCTGTATTCTCTCCTGCAAACAGAAACAGTTTCTTGAAGTAAATAAGCTGTATTTTGTTATTAAAGCAAACTGCTTTTTGGAGTCAGGAACCCATGTGAGGTGGGTCAGATGTCTGCACCACTTCCTTGAGGTTTAGGAGCTCAAGTGAACTGGTTTTAAGTAGTGGCAAAATCAATATTGACATTGTTATTTTTTCTTTAGAAGACCTGGAAGCTTTGTTCTCTTAATTTATATAAAATTAGAATAGCACTGCAGCTTTCATAGGCAGAGTTTGCTCAGGTGTTCACTGGGGGAGCAGCAGGTATGGGAGGGCTTTTTTGGGTGGTTTTATGTTCAAAAGAACTGTTTATGGAAGGCATTTAAAGTCAGTTTGAGTTGTAGCTGATGAGTTCTAAGAGATTCATAGGGAATGTGCTGTATTGCTGCAGACTGAGCAGGGCTCCAAACAAGTCATTTGTTTTGTTAAATCAGTTTTTTTACAACGCCGTGTTACAGTAGGTTGGAAATTTCTTCGTACTCATCCCTGATTTTCCTTTCACTCCAAAGGAGCTGCCCCCAGCAGATGCCAGGGGCTGAGCTGAGCCTGGCTCAGGCAGGGACAGGAGCTTTGGAGGCTGGGACAGGCTTGGGGCTGCTTCAGCTGAGCTAAAACCCCCCTGGATGTGGCTGTGCTCCCCAGCAGTGGCACAGCCCCAGGCAGTGGCACTTGCCACGGCTTATCCCTGATTTATCCTGTGCCAGCCCAGGGAGGCTCAGTGAGGGAGCAGGAGGAACTTCTCCCTGGAAAGGGTGGTTGGGACTGGGGCTGCCCAGGGAGATTGGGATCCCCGTCCCTCTGAGCTGAGGATGAGGTGGGGATCAAGCACAGGGTGGATTTGGTGATCACAGAAGGATTCCTGCCTGAATCCTCCTGTGCCTCTGCCTTCAGGAGGCAAACAGCAGCAGAGAGGGTGGCTGTTGTTTTCCCATCAGTTTAATGGCATAAATTGCAAATGATGGCTTTTTTAGCTAACGAGGTGCCTCGCTGTGGCTGTTGGGTGTTTCTGGCCTCTCAGTGTAGGGAGAATGGGACAGGGCATGATGAGTTTCTAGTACAGGTGTTTTGTTCCTCTGAAGATCTTCAGTAAAAATGCCTTGGGACAGAGAGCAGCTATTCCAGAGCTTAGATCCCTTTCCCCAGAGGCGTTTGAAGGTGTGAGGCTCAGCAAAGCTGAAGGCAAGGGGAAATGCTTGTGTGTGTCTGAAGTGGAGTCATGCAGGAAATTGAGCAGGTATTTGTTACTGTTCTAATTAGAGTGGTAACTTTGTGTCAACACTTCAGGCAGATAATCATCTCTGATGTTTGGTTTCTCTTTCAGACGCTGCTGTGTTTAGTTTGGAACCTACAGAGCTGCCCTGGGGTGGGGCTCGTGGGGTGGTTTCGGTCTGTGCAAGGCTGAAAAGACTTTTTTTTTAGCATGGTGTAAAATACCGTTGTGTTTTTTAAACATAGTTTCTAACTGTGATTAGGATTAAGAGTAGCACAAGTGAGGAAGGGTAAGAGTTGCTTTTTGCATTGCTAGCCCTTAGGTCGGGTTCTATTTTCTTAAGTCCTGATATTGATTTTCTTTCATGTCTGTTGAAACTGTCAGTGTAGAATAGGAAGGTGAATTCTGGAAAATAAATGTCAGTAGCTCATTCTCAGCATCATCATCTGGCCTTCTGCCTGTTCTGTGAAGTCCAGTGAGAAATCAGAGCATCTTTCTTGGCTGAGGAGCTGTGGGAAGGAGCAGACTGAGAATCAGGGAAAGGCTGTTTCAGTCCCTCTTTTGCTTTATAATTGTGTTCCAATGAATGCCTGCAGGAACAGCAAATCCAGGCAGTGCAGGGATCCCTCCCTGATCTGTACCTGAGACTGAGCTGGGAGGGAAGTGCAGTGAGCTGGAGCCTAAAGGGATGGCTGGCACTGGGTGGTGGCGTAATCCATTGGGTGAAATGACTCTAGGACTGTTTAAAAAGGGAATTTTTCCATAACTAACAAAGCTTCTGACCATGGAGTGATCAGGGATCACCCACATTTAACACTGCAAACTTGTATAGCTGCCAGCTGACTGAAGATCCACTAGATCAGGTTTGAGAGATGGGGATGGGACTATCCAGCATCAAATTGTCCTTAATCCCTGTGCTGTGATCCCTGTCCTGCAGTTCCCAGGCAGCATTTCACCCCTCCTGCTGCTCTCTGACACCTTTAAATTTCAGTTTAAATACTCCCTCCCAGGGATCACCCTGGCAGTGCTCACAGTGTGGCTGTGGGGGTAAATAATGTCCCCTCGTGTGGTGGCTTTTCCCCTCTCTTCCCTGCTCACCCTCCTGGCATTTTTAGGCACCTGGTCTAGTCTGACCCCATCTGTCTCTGACCTCTGTGGTAAGAATGTTTGTGGTCATTTGGATGGGTTTTACCAAACAGCAGCAGTTCCTCCCAGGTCAGAAATACCTCTAATTATTGGGGTTTAATTGCTGGATCTAATAGCAGCTTAAATCCTTCTCATTTACCCATATATTTCAGTCTTCTGTATTACCTGGGACGTGGATACAATCCAGACTGTCATTTAAATTAATTTATGATTTTTTTTTTCTGAAATGTAACAATGCCACAGCTGCCCTTGTGTGAGCACAAGGCAGAGCAGCAGTTCCCAGGCAGGGCTGTGGTGCCAGGGAGTTGGTGGCTGGTTTTCCATCCTGCTTTTCCCTGCACAGCTTTGCTGTGGCTCCCAGATGGGGCAGTTTGGGATAACTCCCTGGGGCAGCACCTTAGTGCCAGGCACTGAGGTGAACCTGGGGGCCCACAGCTCCAAAAAACAATTGGTGTTCCTGGCAGGAGCTGGAGGATGAGTGGTGCTCACAGACCAGGGACCTTTCAGAAAACCTGAGCTACCTTGCACATCCAGGAGGGAGGCACATGGCAGAAAAAGGGAAAAAAAGGTGGAATAAGCTGGAAAAGGTGACTCCCTGTGCTTGTGCCGTGGTCTTTGATCTCCTCTTCCTGCCTGCCCATGGCCTGAGGGCAGAACTTCACAGCAGCCTGCAGGTAGGAATTGGCTCAGGGAACAAATCAGGATCCCCTGGAGCAAGTTTGAATCCAGGCTTTGCTCCTTCAATGGGAGAAGAAATGGATCTGTGGGGTTTATTTGGGCTGTGTTTGACAAGTTACTTCCCAAAGCAGCAGCAGGCACGTTTTGAACAGCTGTGATTCTGTTTCCATGCCAGTGGTTCCATCCCTCAGTGCAGAGGGGGGAGAGGGGATGAGGAAATTCCAGGTGTGTGAATGCCCGTGGGACAGAGGCACAGGGGAAGCAACGGCTCTGGGACAGGAAATATTACTTACCCTGAGGCAGGGAGCTGAAATCAAGCACTGGAATATTGATTGCATCTGTGATAGTGAAACCCTGAGTGCTGTTTGTGTAATGGCAGGGTTGGGAAAACAATGGATCAGGCTGAGCTCAGTGCAGCCAGGAGTGGGACAGGACACACGATGGATCTATCCTGTCACTTTGTCCTTAGCAAAGCTGATTTTGAAAAAGCAGAATATTTATAAAAATATGTCTATAATGGAGGATTCTGCCCTCTGTGCCACATCCTGCAGGAATCTCACCTGGAGTAATCCAAGCTGGATCTGAGGAAACCTGCACTGCCCCTTCTGCCAGGGGCCTCTGTGTGCAGCCTCCTGCTTGGCTGATGTCATTTATGTAACAGCAGCTTGAAATCAGGTTGTTCTTCAGCAAAAAACAGATCTAGGTCAGCTTTCGTGTTTGTTTACAGATGTTTTGGATGTCAAATATGCAGTATGAATAAGGAATATTCTCCTACATGGCAGGCATGTGCTGGGAATCTGTACTGTGGGAGGCAAGTTCCCAGCAGTGAGATTCTGTGACAGAATCACAAATTCAGGTGGCAGAATTGTCCTTGCCATCTTTTAACAGGTGCACAAAGGGGGAGTTGGGATCTTGCTTTGTCAGTAAAATAAGCACATGCAATTCCAAGCAAATATTTCCTTAAGTGCTAATTTAGCATCATTTTTTATTTAGTGATATGTAGGATTTTTGTTTGGCTTTAGGAAATGCTGGGGTTTAATTGCACCTCTGCAGTGCTTCAGGATTTTAAAGCATGTGGTGCCAGTTTGGACACTTAGAAGCTCTGGTGGAAAGGAGCTAAAGCCACAAAAATGATTTTTAAAAGAATTGTAGTCAGTTTAGTTAGAAGTTTAGTTAAAGAAAAAAAAAAAGTCTTTAGGTATTTCAAATGTTGAGGGATTTAGGAATAATCTCTTCTGATACATTTATATGGAAAAGACCTGGGTTAGACCACGTTTTAGGAATTTTTGATACTGTGTCATGTATTTCAGGGAATTAGGCCCATAAAGGGAAGAATGTATTGATGCTCTTTGTTTTCCTGGTGGCTGAGTCCTGCTGCTGGAGGCTGTAAAGGAAGGAAACAGTTCTTGCTTTTAGTAATTCATCATCTGGAAGAGCAGCCTGGCTTCCCTCTTCTCCAGTGGCTATAAATGGAACCTGCAGCAGGAAAAAAAAAAAGGAGTTTTGTGCCTTCTGCTCCATAGTTTTACACAGACACAGCATTATCCCCCAGGAAGGTGCATAAATGTTACTGTAACTATTTAAATTTGGGCTCCTGGCCTTGAGGTTTAATCCCTGATGGGATGTGCTGCTATTTTTGCTTCCCTTGTCCTTCTGGGGTGCCTTTTCTCCCCCTCCATGGCTGCCTGGTGTCCTTCTGCTTTTCCTTTGGAGATAAAAGCCAGGACATTCAAAGGCAGTGTGAATAAAGGGACTGAGGAGATGTTCACAGGGAACAATCAGACTCCCCATGGCAGTGCTGGCTGCCAGGAGAAGGCTGAGTGAGCTGAGGTCAGTGGGACAGGCAGGGCCTGAGCCGTGTCACTGCCTGTCCTGACACATTTTACCTTGCTCTGGGACAGTCCTGAGCATGGCTCCGTAGGGAAGGGGCTGGAGCCCCAGGAGAGGCTGAGGGAGCGGGGAAGGGGCTCAGCTGGAGCAAAGGAGGCTCAGGGGGCCCTTGTGGCTCTGCACAAGTCCCTGCCGGGAGGGGACAGCCGGGGGGGTCGGGCTGTGCTCCAGGGAACAGGGACAGGAGGAGAGGGAACGGCCTCAGGCTGGGCCAGGGCAGGCTCAGGGTGGGCACAGCAGGAATTTCCCCATGGAAAGGGAGCTCAGGGATTGGAACTGCCCAGGGAGGTTTGGATCCCCATCCCTGGAGGTGGCACTCAGTGCTCTGGGCTGGGGACAAGGTGGGGATCAGGCACAGACTGGCCTCAGTGGTCTGGGAGAGCTTTCCCAATCTGGGATCTGTGTGCTCCTGGGATTCTGTGGGATTATGCCTCCAGCAGTTGAGTGGAGCTGCTTCAAAGCAGAGTCCAGCCTGGGAGCTCACTGGGGATCCGGGAGAGCTGTGCCCTCAGCCAGGCTGAGCTGTCCCTGCCCCACAAACCCAGATCCCACGGGGAGTGAGGGACCCAGGGATCCCTCGGGGAATGAGGGACCCAGGGATCTCACATGGAGTGAGAGATCCAGGGATCTCACATGGAGTGAGGGATCCAGGGATCTCACATGGAGTGAGGGACCCAGGGATCCCACATGGAGTGAGAGAACCAGGGATCTCACATGGAGTGAGGGATCCAGGGATCTCACATGGAGTGAGAGAACCAGGGATCTCTCATGGAGTGAGGGACCCAGGGAGTGACCCCAGGAATGACTGATGACCAGGCAATGGGCTGCCCTCAGGAAGGTCAGGGAGTTCGGTGGCGCTGACACTTTTCAGTCACTTTATCTGAGGTCAGCTTTTCAGTCGCTGTATCTGAAGCACAATCTCCACAGAATCCCAGAATCCCAGACTGGTTTGGGTTGGGAGGGACCTTAAAGCTCACCCAGTCCCATGAAACACCTTGCACTATCCCAGGTTGCCCCAAGCCCTGTCCAGCGTGGCCTCGGGGCAGCCACAGCGTCTCTGGACAGCCTGTGCCAGGGCCTCCCCCTCCTCCCAGTAAGAACTGGTGATGGTTCATGCAGGGCTCAGTACTTGGGCTGTTCCTGACTGCTTTATCATAATTTATTCCCGTTCTCCGGGGTAAATGGCAGGACTCAGGCAGCCATGGGAAAGAAACCCCATTAGCAGGTTTATAGTTCAGTGCTCCCTCAGGCACTCGGCTCCCGTGTGTGGAAGGGCACTGCAGGGTCAGATTTAGCTTCGTATTGTGAGCTGCCATCAATGTATAGATTTCGTGAGTTAATCTCCCTGCTTTCTGAGCTGTCTTTAAATGTCTTTACAATTGGAATTCTCTCTGGATGCTGAAATGGGGTGAGATGTAACAGATTGGTTCGGTGGCTCCTCCTCAAACCCCAGCCCCCGGAGGAGTTTGCTCACTTGTGTCTGTCTTGTGATAATGTCAATCTATTTTTTGTCTTCTGCACACGATGCACAAAGCAGGTGAGCCAGTAACTTTTCTGGCCACCTCAGCTTTTGCTTTACCTACTTTTGCAATATGTACTGGAAGACATTTAACCATGTTCCCTTTCTCTCCCCTTTTCAGCTCAGAGACACTAATGACCCGCTGTTTTTATGGAACCTCACTACACTGCCACGAAGAGCACCAGCTCATCAGGACTGAGAGAAATCTGAGACTGACTTGTCCTATTTTTCCTCTGAAATCTTCACCAAGTAGTAAACATTTTTTTGAAGGGGAAAGGGGGTAAAAGATGTTAAAGATGTCCCCCTCGCACCGTTAGGGCACGTGTACCTAATGTACATTTTCCTTAAAATTTCAAAAGATGTTAGGAAATATTTTATAAAACTTTTTTGCAATAAATGACGCATGAAATTACGAAAGACTCTATGACACTTACATGCAAGGAACCACTTGAATTATTAGGATGAAGACTCACTGCAGATAACTGGGGTTTTTGTAATGTGACAGTCACGTTTGTATGTTTTGAGAGGTGCCAGTGACGGAGCCAATTTGCCTGGGAAGTTGACTGTAATTTTTGAACTTTTCTTTTAATTCTTGACTTTAGCATTGCAATTTTCCATTCTCTGAGGCTTAGTTAGTATTTAGTGCAGGTGTTAGCAGAGCTGTGATCTGTGATCAAAGCATGTCCAAACCCAGTTGTATTGTGAAATATGAACAGTCCTGCTATTGAGACCAACATTTCCCATAGAGGTGATGGAAAGGACAGTGACCACAAACTCCATGGATCTCTGTTTTATGGGAAAGCTCCTTCTGTGTGAATATGGTTGCATTTTATTTATGCTGTTGTAACACTTAGGGAATTGAGGGTTGTGAAATAACCTTGAGAGGGGCTACAAGGCAGAGAGCAGTGTTTTGCTTAGAATCCTACAACAGGATGGGAATCATGAGTGGAGAGCGATTCAATGGGATGGCATTTCTATTTCAAATCATGGGTTATTTTTTCCTTTTGACATAAATATTTTTCAGATAGGTAACTAGTAGAGAGCAAAGGTTTTATTAGAGTTTCTGATGGTTGTTGATCTGAGTTGCGTTGACTTCTTTGAAAAGCTGTAAATCAAAAAAAAAACAAAAAAAAACCCGCTGGGTTTTATGCATTTTATTCCCCTCCCACAAAGGTCTTGGGTAAGACTGACTTCGGTGGAGCTTGGGAATGCTGGACACGCTGCTGAAATCTTGAGTTATTAAATATTAATTTATTTGTCACTAATTATTTCCATTGTGTGCACAGTGTCTTGGCAGAACCATTTCTTTAAAGTTCTTAGCAGGGGATTTATTGTGTAACCCGGGAAAATAAATATTGGTTTTGAAGAGATGAAAATGTGCACATAATCTACTAAAAGTCAAATTTCTGTTTCTATAGAGATGAAAGGACTTGTAGGAAACTCTTTTCCTCCTTTCTGATATCCTGATTCAATTGGAGAAAATAGACTGTCTTTGTCTGGATCGTTTGAAACCAGAGGGACTTTTCCAAGTGGCCTCTGGGTCAGCACAAAGACAATTTCTTCGTGTCTGGAGCCTGAATGAACCACATAAAATTTGAAGTTAGGACAACTCTGTCATTGGCAGCAGGTTTATGCTTGTTAAACAATCGGAGAGGGGGAAGTGACAGGCTGGGACAGGCCCCCAAACCCCAGCCAGGCCCATCAGGGATTCACACACTGAGTGTGTGGCAGCTCGTGCTTTGTGCTGGTTCAGTGTCTGCTTCTCAGAGCTAAATTCTTTATTTATAAATGGCAGAAATTGAATACCCTACTTTTTAAAAACAGGCTGTGCAATGCTGTGCAGCGCATTCAAATTTGTACCGTTTGCCGCAACGATTTCATCATGAAGTACAAACTTTTTTTAAAATTTGGATGAATATTTGTTCTACAGTGCTTTTCCTTTTCACCAGTGGAAGAGGCCCAGCAGTCTGGTCCTGCTCAAGGCCTGGGATGTGACTAGAACTGAAAGATTGAGACATGTGAATGAGCAAAGGGGTGACTTGGTGCCGGGTGCGTGCCAGCCTTTCACCTCCGCTCGGATTGACAATGGATGGGGGCTTGGCCTAATCAGGTACATTTTCCCCCACCCCCACAAAAACCAAACAGAAAAAGCCACCAACCCACATGGCACAAACCAGTTTCTGCTCAGGAAAAAGGCCCGGGACTGTGGTGGCAGGGTTGTTGCACATGGGATTGAGGAGTGCCTGCTGTTGTTTTGGAAGCCGGTAGTGCCTGGCTGTGCCCCCGGATCCCCAGGGCTCTCCTCCCCTCCCCTCCCTGAGCACAGCAGCTGAACCAGGAGGGATTAACCCAAGGGATGCAGGTGTGCACTGGAGAATATGGGTATAGAGCAAATAGCATCCAAGGGAGCTCATGTCTGCCTTGCTTTTCCCAGCGTTGTGTTGGAAACCACATTTTCGTTTGGAAATGAAATTGTCAGGGATATTCTAATGAGAGAGAGTGACAGTAATGTATTGCTTTTCACTTTTTTGCTTTAGTTGCTTAATATTTAAGCTTTGCTCCGTGCTACCTTCTTGTCTGTATATTGAATGGTCACTATGCCTCTTTCATTTTGTAGACTTGAATGAGGAAAATCTGATTCACCCTTTAAGGTTTGCTGAGAAGTAAAAATGATAAAGAATGTTGTGTAACATTTATTCAAATAAAGCCTTGATTTTTTTCAGTGCTCTTTTAAAGGGAAATAATGTTTTGATGTCTTTAACTTTGTTGCTTTATTAGTCCTTGACCCCAAAGCCTTTGATTTGTGTCAGAAGTGGTTTTTCTGGATTAAACAAAGATTAAACTGAGGTTGCTGGTCCACTGCTGGAATTCCATCACGTGGACAAGTCTCTACCCAATCTCACCTTTCACCACAGTGGCTGAAAGATCCCAAGCCATGCTCAGCCAGCTGGATGCTTCCCAAAGCAGTAGGAAAAATTGTAATTATCAGGAAAAGATGGTGTGGTAGAGACAGATGCAAGGAAGCCCTGGTGGCACACCCTGCCAGAGTCCCCAGAGGAGGAGGGGATGCCATGGGAAGGGGCTTCTGCCTTGGGCTGATTTTTATGGATTTCTCACAGTTTCAGACAAGTCTTGCCCTCACAGGTAAGTGTACGAGGGAATTTCTCCATCCAGGGAGGAATTGCCTTGTCCTGAGCTGTGCTTCCTTGCCCTGGAGCAAGGATGAGGTGGTGCTGGAGAGGTAATTTCTGTTCCAGAGCTCCATCCCACTGTCCTCAAAAGAAGGCCATGCCAGTAAGTGTTTTTCCAAAATATCTGGTGATGTTGGGTTGGTGCTTGGACTTGATGATCTGAAAGGTTCTTTTTCAGCCTTACTGTTCCCATGATTCTGTGGAATGGCAGACTCTGGAACTGCCCTTTCCCATCAAATAGAAGGCAGAATTTATACACACGGTTTTTTCCACTTGCATTTTTAGTACTGTAACAAAAGATTCCCTAAGTTGAGTTGAGCTCCTGGGCTAAACAAAAAATAAGCTGCTTGAGTAAACTTGATTTCTAGGAAGTTCTGATTTCCAGGAAGCATTGGTGCTTTTATGGCACAGGGTGTTTTTATGGCACAGGGTGGTTTTACGGCACAGAGTGTTTTCATGGCGCAGAGGATGCCAGGAGCTGGTGGGTTACCAGAGGTACTAACAGTGACCTGTTGTCAATAATGGGGAGTTTTTCCCCAAAATGGAGTTAACTGAAGAGCTGCTGTCGCTTTGGAAGGCTGTGACAAACGCCCACATCTGGCTGTGGCCCGAGCACAGCTCCAGCAGATGGTTTTCTTTTCCTTCATGGTTGTTTCTCATTCTGTCGGGATTACAGAAACTCCCATCCCCTTTCTCTCATTATTCCTTCAGCCTTGCAGCAGTTCCTCTTGAATTGGCGATCCTCATTAGGCTGGGAAATCCTGCTGAAATGTAATTGCTCGCTAATGGCTTTTCCTTTGTGACACGGAGTTGGCAGCAGCGCTGTGGGGACGGAGCCGCCAGAGAGAGGCTGGCCGGGCAGATTTCAGAGCTCTGCAATTACTCCGTGGATTAATCCTCACTCCGGTGGTTGGCAAAGGGATAAAGGTGACCCGAGGCCCACACAAAGCCCCTCTAATGGCGTTTGCCGCTGCCCACAGCATCAAAAGGGCGACGCTTAATGCGGGCAAAAGTGCAGCTCTGGCACGAGGGGTTTGGAGAGATTCCCATCCAAAGTGTGAGGGATCAGAGTTTAGGCCTTGCAGGGTGACACCAACAGGGACATTGCTGAAGGGAATGGTGGCTCGGTGACAGCGGCGCTGTGAATTCACACTGTCATTTCAACGGAGCATTTCGGGCCCTGCCTGAGGCCCGGCTGGGCTTGAGGGGCTCCCGACTCCCTCGGGGCTCCCGATTCCCTCGGGGCTCCCGGGGCTCGTCCGCCTCACCGAGAGCTCAGGTGTGCATGGAGAGGCCCTTGTGTGCTGGAGGACTTTGTGGAAAGCTGGAAATGCCCCGGGCTGGGAGGATTCCTGGCAGGTGAGGGGTGCTTGGGTGCTCAGGGCCTGGGCACTTTGGGAAGGGCTCATCCCTGTGCTCCAAGGGAAGCAGTGCCCGTGCTGAGCCCCTCAGGGCAGAACCCAGCCCTGGGCACCAACTCCCCCTCACTGCCGGGGGTTTGTGTCCTCCCTTGTCCTTGCTCCAGTTGCTCTGGGATTTGTTCTCCCTGTCACGTTCCGCAGGCAGAGCAGGGAGCCAGGAAAAGGCTCCTGTTGTTTGCTGGGTCATACTGTGGGGTTTATTCACACTCCGTATCCGGCTTTTATGGTTCTGCTCCTGCTTTTCCCTTGAGTGTCTCTGTGCTCTTTGTTTTGCCTTCCTTGCTGGGTTTGCAGAGCAAGCCATGGGTGCTCCACGCTCGGCAGGCTGGACACCCCTGCAGAGGTTTTTGGCATGTTCTGTATTTGGGGTAAATATTCCAAGCCCAGGAGGGGTAGTTCTAATTTTGAAATCCAGATTTTCAGCTGAGCTCCACATCTTAAGAGCTTGGGGACCGGAATTTCTAGCTGTGGTTGTCTTGGTCATTAAATATTAACTGAGGCTGTTCCTGCTGGAGGGTTCATCCAAACACTGAAGGCTCTGAGCTGTCAGGGGAAGGGGCTGGGGGCTCCAGAGTGTTCAGGGATGGGTACTGGACCATGCTAAGGATAAGACTCCAGGAATACTGACACTGCTCAGATGGATGTGGATGATGCTTTTGTGATTCACTCACTTGGCTGTGGTTGCATTTAAAAAGGCAGCACTGGGCATGAGCTGTGAGAGCAGAACTGGGGGGTTGCATTAACACTGCAGGATCTTGTCAGGAGCCAGCAGCTGCATCTTGCCTTGGAAAACCTGCTGCAGGTTCCAAGGCCTCAGCTGCATTCCAGCTGGGAGCAGGGACACAAACGTGTGGGGACACAGCGAGAGCTGTCGCCTCAAGGGCAGCTCAGGGCTGGAGCCACGGGCAGGAAATCTGGGAGCTCCCAGCCTCCTCCTTTCCCTAAGTTCCCAAATACTGCAATTCTTCCTCCCTCAGACAGAGAAGTGCCCCACGATGGAGGGTCACGGCCAGAGGAGCTCATGGCAACAGCACAAATGCAATTAGAAAAGCGCTGGCCCCGCTGCCTCTCCAGGGACCTGCTGGGCACTCACTCAGGAATACACTTAGGAAGCTCTTCCAGCAGGCACCGCCCAGAGGAGATAACAGCATTTCCCCTTCTTCCTGCCATCCCTGTTCCTGCCAGCCCCGTTCCCTGGGGTGTCTGCAGGGAGGGGAGTGCTGCAGTTCACTCTCCAGACAGGAACAAAACCCCACGGGCCAGCGTGTGCTGATCCCAGAGCAGGCACGGCTCCCTCCCGGCTCCCTGGGCTGTCAAACCCCCTGGGCGTCACTCCTGGTCAGCAGCTGCTCCTGGAGCCCTCCTGGACACTGCCTGGAGCCCAGGGACACCAAGCAGGGAGTCCTGGGAGCCAGGAGCAGAGCACTGAGCCCAGCCAGGCCAGGAAAGGCAAACCTGATCCTGCTGCATCCATCTAGGGAGTGCAGGATTTGTAAATTTGTCTCCTTGAGAAACAACGGGGGAGAAATGTGCAGTTCTGGGGACTCCAGGCTGCAGCTGCAGATGGTTTCCAGTTGGGAGATTCCCACAGAACATGCATAATCAGGAAAAAAGAGGTTTATTTTAATTTTCAGTTGATGTAGAGCCTTTAATCTTTGTCAGGGTAGGCAGTGATGCCTCTGGCTTAGTGCCACAATTCCTGTGCCAAGGGCTGCCCAGAGTCCCCCCAGCAGCAACTCCCCAGCAGCCACAGCCCTGCCTGGGGTGGGAAAAATGAAGTTGCTGAGCAAGAAAATGTTGGGATCCATCCAAACAGGGAAAGCTTGTGAATGAGCAACGTATGAATGCTGCACATTAAATGTGCCCCAGCACATCTTTGCCCACGTTGGAGAGCAGGCACTGGGATATAATTGGTTCTTGGCTGCAGCAGTAATCCCTTGGGAATAACACAGCTAATTAAAGCCTAGGAACTGGTGACCAGCAGCTTCTCCTCTCTCCCTGGCTGGGGCTGTGCTAATCAGGGGCAGGTAGATCCCAGGAAGTTTTGTGCTAATCAAGGAGGGAAGGGTTGGGCTTCAAAGCTCAGTGCTTTGTCAAACCCTGAATATCCCAAGGGAAGAGCTGGGGGGGATTTTGGATCCTGCTGGGCAGGAGGGATTGGCTGTGCTGGGCCTGGGACAGTGCCACTGACCCTTCCCTGGAGCGTGGCCTCCCTTGGGGCTGGGGTTTTGGGAGACAGCTGAAGATGGGAACTGGGGAGCTGCCTTATTTAAGAGATGCTAAATGCTCCAGATCTTTGGTGGGATGGAGGGAACTGCAGGATGGAGGGAGCTCCTCTGAGGGCCAGGCCTTGGGACTCAGGAGCAGGATGTGGAATGAGGCCAGGCTGGATGGGGCTGGGTCAACAGTGGTCTCTGGAAGGTGTCCAGATGACACCTGCTGGGTCTGGATGAGTTTTAATGTCCCTTCCGGCCCAAACCATGCTGGCAATCTGTGATTCCAAACCTCAGTCCATCTGCAGCCAAAAGGATTAAAGTCTGAGGGGATAAACACAGAAGGGAGTGAGAACCTCTGCATAGAACAGAGACAAATCCCAGTGTCAGTTCTGGTGTCAAAAAAATGGAAGGTCTGAGCCACAAGTGTTATGGAAATCCTGGAGAAAGTTCTTGGTAGGGAGAGACTTAATCAGCTCATGGACAAGACCAACATTCCCTTTATTTCTGTGCAAACAGCTCAGGGGAAAGGCCAGGCACTGAAAGGTTTTATGTTTGGCAGGCAAAGGAAGGAGGAACAAAGGCAGGAGCTGAGGATGGGCAACTCCAGCAGGGAAAGAGGCACATGCTGGTTACCAGGAGGGTGAGTAACTGCTGCAACACTTCAGCAAGGAACTGTTTGGTTTAAGAGCACCTACATCTGAAAGATTGTGTTTCATAGAAGAGTTTTTTCCTATCAGAGGTTGTAAATCCAGCAAGTGTGACTCAAAACTCCCTGGCACTCTCTGAGCTGTGGCCAGTGGCACCAGGAGGAGGCACCAGTTATTTTACTGGTGGCAGCTGTGAGGACTAGTTTAGACATAAAAAAACCACTCAGAAATCAAAAGCAAGACACATGCACTTGGTTCAGGATTTGGACAATGCAAAAGGACTTTCAGGCAATTAATTGGAATTTTGCCTTGAGGAGAACTTGCTGTGGTGGCAGATAACACCTGCCAGAGGTTTCTGGTCCAGCTGGAGGGTGGCCCTGTGGAGGGAGGGATGACCTGGAGCTTTGGGTCCTCAGCAGCAGCGTGCCCAGCTCCCAGTGACTTTCACCCAATCCAATTAAATTACAAACACTAATCAGCTGCAGTCCTGCTTCCTTTGCCCTTCCCTTCATTGGAAAGCTCCAGGTGCACATCAGGCATCCAGCAGGGGAGTTGCACAATGATTTGATGATGTGTTTGCACAGCAGGTAGGAAATTCAAAAGCTTTGTTGTGCTTCTATTTCCCAGAAATTCTGCAGCCTCCAGCCGAGAAGGAATATTTGCAGCTCCCCAGGCCTTCAGAGGGGTGAAGCAGGAGCAGAGTGGAAGGAGCAGAACTCCTGTCCCTGAGCCCCTGAAGCAGCAGGGTGGAAAAGGCCACTGGTGTAACTGGGCACCCACGGGTGAGTGACACTGCACACAGTGTGGGGAGGGACAGAAACCCACTGGTCAGAGCAAGGAAATTTTGAAGAATTAAAAGAATTTAAAATTTAAAGCATCCAGGGTAGTTCCAAAGGGGTTCCATTTCTGTACAAGCCAGGGGTGAGCTGGGATGTTGCAGGTGAGTGGATGCAGGGCCAGCTCCAGGCAGTGGACTCTGCAGTGCTCCAGATTTTAGGGAAGATTATCAACATTTCTACTAATCCCAAGCCACTGAGCCTTCCCTGCAGAGCTCAGCTCAGGCAGCAGAGCTTTCACAGCTCACCCCACCCCAGGCCCAGCTCTAAACTAAACTAAAAATGTAGCAGGACAAGAGTTTAACAACAAAAAACAAACAAACAAACAAAAAAAACAAAACAAAACAAACCAACACAAAAACCAAAAAAACACCTACAAAACAAAAACAAAAAACCAAACCCAAAAAAAAAACCAACACCCAAAAAACAAACCTGCACAGCTGCAGAGATAAAAATGACATTAAAAGCACCAAACCTGCTGTGCCTGGAAAGGCTTTTCCTTTCAGTGAAAGGCTGGAGCTCCTGAATTTCAGACACACAGAGACTTCCTGAAATGAATTGGAGATGACACCTAATAGCCAAGGCAGCCACTGCTAATTATTTAATTAAATCATGTACTGAAATCTGCATGGAGACAACTGCAGAATCTGCCTCCAATTAAACACTTCAGCACTGATAAAACCCAGGAAAGCAGGAATTACAAAAGGCACCTTCTCCAAAACCTGAATGAACCACCACAAGAGAACATACAAATATATTTACACATATATTTATATTTATATCATGGCCTGGTTTGGGCTGGAAGGGACCTCAGAGATCATCTCATTCTAGAAACACTTCAAGGTCCAGGTACTGTGGAAACCTTCTGCAATCAACTCCTGTGGATCCCTGCAACATGAACAGATCTCAGACAAGCACATTCCATTTGAAGGTACCTCTACAAGGTGTGCAGATGGAGAGGGAGGCACAAAATGTCATTGCTGCCTTCAGAAAAATGAATACCCAGTAACCAAACTGCTGGGAGGGTGGCATGAAGGTAAATGACAACACTGCTGCAAGCAGGGCCAAAAAATCCACTGCTTCCCATGAATGTCCTGCAAGGTGTGGGACCTTGAACAACAAACCCACCTCGGGGAGGGCTCAGCCCAGGCAAGGACCTCACAAGCCACAGAGCAGAAGTACCAAGCCTTTGTTACAAGATCCACGAGTCCAGGGCAGAGCTGTGTCCAGGGGTGCCAGTCTCAACCAGCTGAGGGTGCTGCTGCTGGATTTCCCCATTCCCAGGACACCACCAGCCTTTCTTCCAGCCTCTGGATTCCCCTGAACTGGGCCAAACCAAGGAGCTGCCTCTTGGAAAAGCCAAACACCACAAGGGAAGGGGAAAAAAAATATATATATTAAAAAAAAATAAATCACACACTGGACACAGGTATCACTATGAGAAGTTGAATGAGTTGCTTTACATCCACATTGCAAGTAATTTCACAAGCTGGGAAATGAGTTTTGCTGAGTCTCCTCTTCCCCTGGGGGTGGAGGGTGTTGGTTTGCTGGATCCTGGCCTGGGATGTGCAGAGGCACCCTGAATCCATGTTATCTGTTGTTGTTGGGGTTTTGAACAAAGTTGATGGAGTAGGAGCCAGTTGATGAATCCTGTTTGACCTGGAAGTTCTCTGTTGACAGGCCAAAGGGGCGCAGGACCAGATTGCCCAGATCCTTCAGCTTGCCTGCAATGACATTCCAAGAGAACAGGTGAGAGCTGAGGAGAGAACTCCATGGGATCAGAGGCAGCTACACAGCCCAGCCCTGCTGACTGACCCAGCACAGGTAAATCTGAGGACATCTCTGCCTTTTGTTAATATTTAGGCTCTTAGCAGGAATTAAAAATCACTGTTGAATATCCACAGAGTATGAGAGCTAATAAAGTCCTGTCAGTACATGGATCACACGTGATTCCTGACTCTGGAAAATGAATATTACTACAGCTGTAAGAGGGGAAGGACAACAAAAGGACATCCTTTAAAAAAATTCCATATAGAAATTACAGAATAGATGAAGTGAAACAGGAAGCAGAGGTAACAACTTCACTGCTGGCTGAACACAAACCCCTGGCATGACAACACAAAGGAAGTGGATGGCCAGTTTTCAAAGAAAAATATTCTTTTCCTCCTGGTTTCAGTGCAGAATTTCAATGTAGATTTCCCAAAGGAAAAGCAGAAGTTTGAACAAGCTGAAGCCTTCTCAAGGTTTGCCTCCCCAGGCTACACCCCACCTTTCCAAAAGCTGCCACCTGCACTGATCCTCAGGGAATGGGTTTTGTTTGGCTGGGAGCTGAGTGTGACAACAAAAATTGCTGCCATGGAAAATCCACTGAGCAGCTGCAGCAGCCAAGAGCCTGGAACAACACCTGGGAATGCCCCCCCTATTCCAGGGACACCTTCCCCTGTCCCAGGCTGCTCCCAGCCCTGCCCAGCCTGGCCTGGGGCACTGCCAGGGATCCAGGGGCAGCCCCAGCTGCTCTGGGCACCCCTGCCAGGGCCTCACACCCTCACAGGGAGGGATTTCTTCCCAGTATCTGGAAAAAGACAACCTTACCCCTCAGCCCACCAAAGCAAACGGGTGGGGAGACACAAGTTTTCTTCAACTTGATCTTTTTAATGGGAATTCACAGATGAGGTGGTTCAGGGATGTGGCCAAAGTCACTCCAGCAGCAGCTCAGGTAGGATTAACCTCTTTATACATACTGGTTTTTCTTTTAAGGTACACCTGTTTAAGATATATTAACTATGACATTCATTCCTTTATGCAGCACCCTAAAAACATTTTGGCTATAAATGGGAAAATTAATTTTGGCCTATAACCATTTTGGTAGCATCTGTCTGAGTGACACGAAGAGGATTTTTTTGTACTTCTGGACAAACAATTGAGCTTCAGGTCTGGGGTGAGAATTCTGCATCTCTTCTGTGGAGAATCCTGCAGAATCTGGCATGGCTGGAGCCCCCCAGCCCTGCAGCTGGGCTGGAGAGCAGAGTTTGCCTGGCAAAACTGGGAAAGTCTTTTCCAATTGCAGGGAGCTGGATGCTCTTTTCCAAACCCACAAACACCCATAAGCTGCAGCTGGAGCAGCTCCCCAGCACAGCAGGGATCTGGGGCTTTGTGATAACTGCAGCAGCACCTGCCAGCTCACCTTCCTGCTGTGTCCCTCCCCAGGCAGGCTCTGGGGCAGCCACACTGAATTAATTGTTAAGAGGCAGAAGAAAGCCTCGGCTCTTCCGGGCACCGCAGCCCGGAGCTGCTGCTGCTGGGCTGGCACACACAGAGCCAGCATTGTGGGAAGCTCTGTCTCCTCCTCCCACAGCTCCTTTCAGCCCCAAATTAAGGGCTGTAGTGAACTGCAACCCCCTCCTAAAGAAAAGCTCCCTCAGAGCCTGTGCTGGGAGGAAGGAAAAGGCAGCACGTGGAGCTGGGACTCAGCTGCAGAGGCTGCCCAGCCCCTCCCTGTCCCCAAGCAGGGTCACCCTCTCCTCCCTCTGCCCTCTTTCTCACACATTTTGCTCTTTCTGTTTCAAACACATCCTGTTTGTTCTCCACCTGCAACTCCAGCACATTCAGGTTCTTCACCAAAGCGAATACTCAGAGGTTAACAAGAAATCAGAATTGTAAAAATCAATTTAGGGCTCAGAAGTCTGTGATTCATTACTCACCTAAAGTGCAATTCAACACTCTATTGAAAGAGGCAGATGCAGAAAAAGATTACTCACAATTTACATTAAGATGTAACAGCCAAAATTAATTGCTATTCAGTTTTTCTGGCAATAATTCTGGCTTCGTTGCTGGTGTTAATATGGGGTTTGGAAGTTGAAAAGCTCCATCTTGCTTGTGTAAAGAATTCTTTTGGAGAAAAGACAAATTTCCTGATGAGGTCTCCTCTCTGTGTAACTTCTTGTATTACCAACATTTCTAAGCAATTAAAAGAGCAAGGGCAAATCCTTCTCCCCTCCCTAAATGGTAAATGAGGACTGAACTGGAACTGTAATTTGGCTCTGGTTTAACTACTTCAGATCACCTTGTGCAGGGTTGGGGTTTAGCAGCTCAGCTGCAAACACAACACAACTGTCAGTATAAAAATACCCCAAACAACCCCATAACTCTTTAGGCACAAAGCCTAAAAATATCTTTGCTGATCTCAGGTAGCTGAGAAAAATGGAAAGGTGGAAAAAATCTCTTTTGGGCAGGAAGGCCCAGGTGAGGTGCTCTGGTCCCTGAACTGCCAAAACCAAAGCTCCCCTCCCCTCACAGCCTCTCCCCAAAGGAGTGCTCCCAGATCTCACAATAATTATAAAAGGCTCTAAACAAGACTGGAAATCGTTGGCTTTGAGGAGAGAAATACAAACTCCCCCAGAAAATGGTAACTGTTCATATCCTCAGTCTCTGAGGCAGGGAATGCTCATGGAAGCACAGAGGGAAAAGCCACTTGGGTTTGAAAGCTCTTTGATGTGAACTCAGGGGTCACTTCATCCTGAGCAAACCTCAGTGGCAGCAGAGCTGATCAGAACATGGAAATAACTGAAATACAAATGTCAGCCTTGGGAAAGGGAGATCCTGGAGGACGCAGCACAAGAAGGCTTGGCTTGGCCACAAAGCAGGATTTTTCTGGTGACATCAAGCTCAGCAGTCACAAGGAAAATCCAGGCAGGAATGTGTGCTCGGGGTTATTTACACACAAGCACTGCACCAGGGGCTCAGCCCCTGACAGAAATGAGCTGCAGCCCTGGGAAACAGGAAACACACTTGGGAAGGAGGAGGATGCACTCCGTTTATCTGGGGCTGTTTGTACACAGCTCCCATTTGATGACAGTGGGAGATGGCTGGGCAGCCCAGTGTGGGATTAAAACCCAGCTTTACAGAGAGGGGCTTTAAAAGATTTTATTCCAGTATCAGTCTCACAGGGTGAGACACAGAAAATGTTACAGCAATGCCTTCATCAGAAGCCAAACTATTTCCTGGTTCCAATACCTTATAAATGTTTTTCAGCTTTTGCCACACAATGCTGCTCATACTTTAACACCAATCACTGTTGTTTCTACCCCACGTGCTCTTGCTGCAATTCATCTTTCACAGTTCTAACTCTCCAAAATCTCTGCTCTGTTTTCAAGGCCATCTTTTGAAACTTATTTCCAGTTCAATCTCTCTCTCAGCAATGTCTGTTGTATCCCATGGCCTCTCCAAGCCAGCACAGCTTATCTCAGAGTTTGCACACAGATGTGCAGGACTGTGTGAGCTTTCAGTCAGGCTTGGAGAATCCTCCACAAATCCATTTCCCACAACCCAGGGCTTGTTTGAGTTGAAAGATTAAAAGCTCAGCAAAGGCAGGACAGGCCAACTGACTGACTGAGGATCAGTTCAATATCCAGAGGAGCCAAAGCACAAACTGGACATTGTTCCTAATTTCAGTTCAGTGTCAGTGCTCCTGGAGCAGGCCTGGCTGGAACTATCAGGATGCCTCAGACTTGTCCTGGAGCCCAAAAGTCTGGAACACAATCCAGGCATCTGTGGGAAGGCAGGAATGTCCCCCTGCCCAGTCACCCAGCTCCAGCCACAGTGCCAGGCCCACCCTGGCAGCAGGAAATGCCATCAGAAAGGCTGGAAAAGTGGGAACAGCTTCAAACAAATTCACTGTACAGCAAAACAATCCAAAGGAATCTCAGAACCAGCACATTCCATCAAGTTTCTCTCCTGCCACTCCTTCCAGAGCTCCCATCTAAGCCCCCTCCAGGGCTTTCCCCTGAGCTCAGACAGAGCTGCAGCAGTTTGCAAACCTTGGGAAGTGTTTCCTTCCTCCGTGGGCATCACCACTGCCTCCCTTAACAACAGCACAGGGAATGTTGGAACACTCAGGAGAAGGAGCTGCCCACACTCCTGACTGCATTTCAAGAGGATGTTTGATAGAAACCCCTCAGTTTGTGGGACAGCAGTGAGCTCAGGCAGTGCTGAGCTCAAGCCCCTGTCCCACTTAACCAGAGCTGTGACAATCCTGCCACACACCAGGTTGGGGATGAACACAGTTGTTGTTCTGTGCTGTCCTACCCTGCTCTCAGTCTGGCTCTCCAGCTGTGTGAACTCCCTGTGTGACATCACTGAGAAGGGATTTCTTTCTCCAGAATCCCAACAGAAACAGGCTGAAGTGGTTCCCAAAAGCCCAGTTCAGTTTTGAAATCCCAAGTGCCACTTTTAAAGTATTAAGAGTGTTACAAGAGATCCCACCTAGTGTGACATCCAGGAAAAAACCAGCAGGGCAGAACTAGGGTTGGATTTACTATTCCAGTCAAATCCCTTGTGATTAGTGAAGTCCTTCAGAGTTCAGCAAAGATCAGGAATTATTTTCATATTACTTTGTGCTGAAAGCCATCCCATGTCCTACCAATGGGCCTGATCCTTCTGGAGATTTTCTGCATTTGTCATTTATTTATAGCCCATCACCCTTAACCTGCTTTATCTGGGGCTTGCTCCAGCACAGTGGGGGAAGCAGACTCTGATCCTGCAAAGCTCTGCAGAGCCTCACTGACTCTCTGCTAGGTCAGAGCACAGCAAAGCCAGAGCAAATCAGAGGCTGCAGAAAAGAAATGACACAAAAACATCAGCATAAGCTGAAACAGCCTCTTCTTCCCAAATACATCAAGAATCAGTGTGGAAGACAGGCTGAGGTTGTTTAACCTGATTTTCTGCAGAACAGCCAAACACTGCCTTAGGAATTGTAATTCCACTCCTGGTGCTAGCCCTGGGTAGGTGCAATTCAGCCTCCAAGCACCCAGCAATGAAATGCTGCATACATCAAGGCAAACATGAACACTTGGAGGTCTCTGGGCTGGAAGTGCTACAGAAAGAATCACATTTATTTCTTCAGCCCCCAGATCAAACATGCCCAGTTATTCCAGCTGGGGGAATTCCTTTAGGTACAGCTTCAGTGAAAGCCCTGGTTCATCCCTCCCATGGGAATGTTTGCTTTGAGGGTTTATTTGCAGGGAGAAAGGGCTGAGCCCTTGGGCTGTGTCAAACCATCTTCCCCAGCTCTTACACACATCAATACAAAATTGTTTTAGAAGGTTTTAAGGTTTTTTTTTTCTTTAAATGGAACTCATGGCCTTTTCTGCATGGGAGAGCTCCTTGTCTCCATTTTACTGTAGGTAAAACCAAGCAATAGAGAATTACAAAGATCAGGAGTTTTAACATTGAACAAATATTTCCTTTCAGATTTACCTCCTTTAAATTTGATACAAGAGATTCTATTACTGCATTATTTTTCTAGCAGATTGTGAAGATTTTTATGGAAGTACATGCTACTCACCTAACATTTCTTTCTTTAATTTTTCATTCCTCTCCTCAATTTGCTGTGGTAATCTCTGTGGAGAGAAAGAAAAACTAGAATCAGATCCCTGCTTTCAATAATGCTCCCATTTTGGACATCAGCAGTGACAGAGACACAAATCCTGAGGTGCAGTTCCTACTCCAGACTCTGAACAGTGCTGATCCAGAGACTCAGCATTTCCCACTCCAGGGAATGGTGTCCAAGTCCTTCTGGACACCCATTTTCATTTGGTGTCTCTGATATTCATCCCAAAGTACAGCTGCTTCTGGGAAATCACTTCATCTGCCCTAAAATCCCTCAAAAACCGTGTGGAAGCTGAAATTCTCCCAACAGTTACACACACCTGTGAAAACCCAAACCTAATCATTGCTTCCACATAATGAAACTTTCTGGGAAAGCAGCAATAGGGATGATTTGACCACAAACCTTGATAATTCCAATCTGTTTAGTCTGGCATTGAAAAAGTCAAAACTAAACTGAGGATTGAAATCAGAACTCCAGCTCTGCACTCCTGAAATACAAACCAAATCAGGACTCAAAGAACTATTGTGCATTTCATATTTTAATCTGTCATTTAACAGGGTCATGACATTCCCTAGAGCAGTGTGAGATTATTCCTGTGGGCAGGGAGGAGGAAGATTTGCTCTAACTGTGAATGAAGCAAATTTGCAGATTTTCTTGAGGCATCATTTTCATTGCCAGTGAGGGGGAAAAGATCCTGTGGCATTCCTGCAAAGCAGAGACACTTTTACCTTACAGCAGAGCAAAGCTTCTCAGCCTCCTCCAGGTTAGAGATGTAACCAGGTATGTGGAGTCAACAGCTGAAACTTGGGGGCTTTTATTATGAAATTTAGAGATTTATGACGAATATTTGAAAGTGTAAAGTTATAGCTGTCAGGATTTCCTTAACAGGTTTTCAAGAAGGCAGTTTAAAGCTTCAGTCTCAGTAGTTTGCTTCTCCCCTCAAGTCTGACAAGGACCAGCTGAGGGCAGAACAGACCAAAGTCCAGTGCAGGGGAACTGGAGGGCATTTTGTCCAAAAGGTCTGCAGCCAAAGGCTCTGCCTGGCCACGGGAGGTCAGGGAGCAGGAGGGGGTGGAACCCCCACCCTCTGCACTGCCCAGGCACAGAAATCAGGAACAAACACTGAGCACTCTGAACTGGGCCTGAAGGATGGCCAGAGGAGCAGCAGCACTGCTCAGATTCCCTTCTGGGGCTGGCCAAGGGCTCTCCTGTGGGATTATCAGGGCAGTCACTGAGAGAGAATCCTGGCTTTGCAGAGGTCCAAGGACACTGTGGAACCTGCAGGGGCTCCAAACAGCTTGAACAGAACCAGCCACCCCTGAGGGTCTGACTCAGAACCCTGGATTATCCTGAGTGGGAAGAACCCACCAGGATCATGCAGTGCAGCTCCTGGCCCTGCAGAGACCCCAAAAATCCCACCCTGGGCACCCCTGGGCTGTCCAAACCCTCCTGGAGCTCTGGCAGCCTCGGGGCCAGGGCCATGGCCTGGGGAGCTGCTCCTGGCCCAGGGGGAGCTCCAGCCCAGCCCCAGAGGCAGCAGGTCCTTTATGGGACCTTATGGGAGCTCAGCTGTTTCATGGGATCACCCCTCACCACCAGCAGCACTCACACAGTTAAGAGAATATTTTCTGCCATCAGTGCAACTGATCCAGTCCCCCAGGAAATCATTCCAGGCAAGGTTTCTTGCCTAATATGCCATAAAAGCTGTTCCTAATCTGTCACTTACAACACCACAGTGTGGGGAAAAGGGGGGCAGAATCACTGCTAATGATTTATTTTCCCAAATGGAGACTTAAAACAATTAAGCCTTTCAAAAAGATTTTTGTAACAACATATTCAGAATGGGTTTAGAGACAAATTTGCAGGTGATGCACGAGGTTTTTTTTTTTTCCTTCTGAGGCAGAATCCACTGCAGGTTCACTGGTGTGAAGCTGAACTAAAATATTGATAAATAAGTTAGGCCTAAGTTCACTGAAAGGATTAAACTTACCATGCAAGCTTCTCTGGCTTGATGAACTGATGGGTCTTTTTCTAGGACTGCCTTATAATCTTCCAGAGCTTCATCTAATTTTTCTGTTTTTTCATAGAGCTCTGCTCTTCTCAGCAAAGCTCTGACATAGTGAGGGTCTAATTCCACAGCTGGAAAACAAAAGCAAAGCCCAGGATTGTAGTTGAAACATTTCTCCACTCCTCAAATGAATTCTGAAGTGGGTATTACATTTGTAAGTTGTCCTTAGAATGTAACTCAGGATCAAGCAGAGACACAGCTTAAACCTAAGTCAGAATTCAGAAACAGCTGCTTGGGACAGCCTCCTGATCATATTTCATTTAATGTCCACAATCTCTCACAGATGGAAGTGATTTATGATCACAAAGCTTTAAATGTGCAATCCTATCCATGCAGGGACTCTAAGTGATGCTACAGAAACGTTAAGGACCTGCAAGATATTTCAGATTTTGTGTGCTTAGCAAGTGGCTATTATTAGCTTGCAGCTAAAGTTAAATATCCCTCCAGACACACACTGCAGGGAAAATCAGCCCTGCCACGCTTATCTCAGTTCAAGTGGAGACAAACTCCAGGAGAAATTCTGGAGCTCTTCTGAATTTAATATCAAACAGCTCAGATTGTGTTGGGAATGCACAAACAGTGATTTCAGCTCTGTGAGCTGGCAGAGGGGCATCCTGCCTGAAACTCAGCTTTTCCTCCCCTCATTCCCTTGGCAGCCAGGGCTGTTTGCAGTGGCAGTTCAGACTGAATGCTAAACTCAGCAGTAACCTCCACATGGTAATTCCTCAAGAATTCCTTCATCCATTTTTCACCTCAGAAATGGGGAATGTGAAAGATTTCACCTCAGAAATGGGGAATGAGAAAGATTCCCCCACAGAAACAGGGACTATGAGAGATTTTTCATCACAGAAAGATGTCTGCCCATTTTGTAATTCCCAGCCCATTAAAATGGTTCTGGGGACACTTCAGTCTAGGATTAGCCAGGTAAATATTCCAGTTTATCTTCTGGGAAGGACAAAGGCAATGGCACAGCCAGCAAGCTGCAGGTGACTGAATTGCTCTGCTGTGCTCCAGTCCCTGGGGAGTGTCAGGCCCTGGCAGCTGAAGCCTCTCTGCTCAAAGCACATTGATTCCCTCTGAGCCACTGCAAAATTCAAGGTGTTTTTCAGAAAGCAGCAGCACCAAAGCCAGGCAAAGCCCCAGTGAGAGAGGCCAGGGAGGATTTGGTACCTCCAGGAGCTCCCATTTCTGTGCAGGCAGTGCTGGCACACAGCCACTGGATTAGTTCTCTGATTGGTAATTTGGATTTTTTTTTCCCCAGCTGTCACAGGGAGTTTAACAAACACTCGAGGGTGGCTGAGTGGGTGGAAGCAATAAAGCAAAGCACAGCTGAACTGATTCCACCAGAAGGTGCAGAGCAGAACTGTGCAGGGCAGGAACAGGGGAACATAAGCCCTGGTGACAAAGCAAAAGCTGTGCAGGAAAGGGACTTGATAATGCTTTTAACTCTGTAAAGCCTCAGAGTTCTTTGGAATCTGGGATTAAAGCAGGATTTGGGGGGGATGGCAGGTGAAAGTGGGTTTGAAACCACAGGTGTGGGAAACCATTTCCACAGAAAAGACTTTCCTCTTAAAAACAAGTACAAACTGCAGCCTTATGGTACAAGAGAACAGAGAGTAAATTACTGCAGATAGGAAAGGTTTGAGAGACATTTCACAAAATAAGTAATAGAAATCAGGTGTTTTCTGTTCAATTCTTTAAAGACCAGTATGCCCAAAATTACAGCTCTGCAGTAAAGGCAGTAAATGACACAATTTAGGTATAAAAATCTGATAATTTTGTATAAAAATCTGACAGCTTATGTATAAAAATCTGACACAAGAGCAGCACAAAGAGGAAAAAGTACCTTTGGTGCAGTCACTCAGGGCAGACTCTGTCTTGTCCTAGAACACAAATCAGTTTTGTTAGATTGAAGTCCTATTTCTTCATGTCCCCAGCCCTGGAGGTGCCCGAGGAAGGGCTGGAGGTGGCACTCAGTGCTCTGGGCTGGGGACAGGGTGGGGATGGGGCACAGCTGGTGGTCCTGAAGGGCTCTGATCCCTTCATGATTGCATGTGTGCCAGACCCAACCCAGTGTGACACAGAATGAAAGCAACACTCACCTGTTTCATTTTTGCAGCAGCTCTGTTTGAGAACAGAACAGCCCTGTCCTTCTGGAAGCAGGCTGGGCAAATCTGCAGAGCCTTGGTGTAGGACTCCTCTGCCTCTCCATAATCTGCAGAGCAACAGGAAAAACCCAAACCAAACCATTTATTTCAAATCACTGAACCCCGTGGCTGAGATTCCTTTGGAAGCAATTCTCAGTATCTGGTGATATGACACCAGAATCAGTAGCTGCTCTCAAAGAACATCACTAAGTACATAAATACAATCAATTATTTTAAAATTGACTCAATTCTGCTTATAAAAGCAGGAATATACTCCTGAGCTGAAAGCAACAAATGCAGCAGGATGTGGAGGTAATCCTCATCCCTGAAATGGTTTCCTCTTGGAGCAGAGGTGGGATCCCTTTGGATGAAGTGTCCTCCAGCTGAAGGGATGAGGTGCTGGGAGCTGTCCCTGCTCAGAGCAGCTGCAGGCAGCTTTCATGGCCACGTCACCTTCTCTCAAAGATCACAGGGGTTGTCAGGGAGAGGCCAGGGGGGACACTCCAGCCACACTCCTGGCTCTCCTGGGCTCAGCAGCTCCCTCCTGAGCTCTCTGATGCCTTCCAGAGCTGGAGATCATTTCAGGATTGTTCCCTGAGGACAGCTCCAGCCTCTGCCTGCTCCTCAGGGCACACAGATTCTTTGCCTGTGTCCTGCTGACTGAGGGAAGCAGGAACCTGCATTTCCTGCTTTCCCTGGGAATCCTCCCCTCACCAGCCCATTAAATCAAAGGCAGGTGTCAAAACCACTTCCCCCCTTGTGTTTGTTCATTAAAATCAAGGTATAAAGGTACAAGACAGCTACAGAGCCCCACATCTTGTATCATTTCTAAGCACAACCATCAGCCTGACTCAGAGCCCCAGGGAAGCCTTTTTTTGATCAGTGAAAGCAACCCTGGCTCTTGGAAGGCAGTCCAAAATCCATGGTTTTGTATGTAAACACTCAGCTTTCACAGGAATCCTGCTTTGGTGCCCAAATCTTTGGGATTGAAACAACTCTACAGGAGGTCTGATAGCTCTGTCTCTTCTCCAGAGCTGGAGGAACAATGAAGGGGTGATAAAATTCAACAAGGACGGTGTGAGATCTTCCACCACGATGGCTCAGAACTAATGGGAGATTCTCTAACATCCACAGGGTTGCAGAGATGATCAACCCACCTCCTTTCTTGAAGTGCTCATTTCCTTTCTCCTTCAGCCCCGTGCTCTCCTTTCTTCTTTTCTACAAAAGAAAAGACAATGTCTCAGAGTATTTCACTGAAATGAACAACTAGGTCAGCTGCAGTTCCAAATAAAGCATGGAAGGGAAGCAGAACAAAGCATAACTTGAAGAGTTTTAACTCTGCCAAGATCTGCTTGTAGAGCCTGTAAACACTTTCTATATCCATGAAACACTGGAGTGTAACAGCAAGGCAATTAAAAAGCTCCACTTCATAGCCACCAGGATGCAGGCAGAGCATCCATAGAGAATTCCATGCTTTCAACCAACACATCAACTTGTAGCTGGCCGTTTGCTTCTCCTTTCCAACTCCATTTAATTCACTCACTGCAGGTCAACTCTGCAGAATATGTTTTAAACGTAAAGTCTCAAAAGTTTTGCTTTAAGTAATTCCACCTCAGCAATTCCAGTTATTTTCAGAGATGCACAAGGAAAAGGTCCAGGCTGAGAAAGATTTCTGCCCTGAAAGGTTTCTTAGAGTGAGTGAACCCCCAGAAGCAGGTTCTTTGTGCAGTGAGAACTGCACATGTGAGCAGAGCTGTGTTTTCAACCATGAACATCTTGGCACAAGGGGAGGCTCTCAGGCTGTGACACAGAAAACTCAGGATGTCACCGAGCCATCCCTTCAACCTCCTGACAGTGCAGACACCCCTGAAACAAAGCAGGGCAAGGCAGGAGCAGCACAGAGCCCAGGAGTCATTCTGTGCCACAAAACCCATCCTTGGAGCACTGGCTTTCCTCCCAGCACACAAAGGACTTCAGTGGAGGTGTCTGGAAATGACAGATCACTGAGCAATTAAAAAGCCAACAGTAGGGAAAGGAGCAGTTTCCTTTCCTGCAGATTGTGTGAATCAAGGATTAATGCAATTATCAATATCACACAGAACATCTCCTTGGAAACAGCTAAATATAGTACAGAGTGTGGAGCACTGCACCAGCTCCAGCTATGCCAAGGAGCTGACAAACAGCTCAGAATCCCAGCCTCTTCCTCCTGCTTTCACTGCCTCTGGGAATTGGTTCACCTGACCACTGGCACCACCTCCAGAGCAGACCAGGCTCGGGGGAAGGACACTGAGTCATGACACAAAATTCCACAGCAAAATCTCATCTGAGCCCTTTGATACGTGCCCACACCATCACATTTGTTCCTACTCTCTATTAAATAGCTCTTCCAATGCCCATTACTGCTCACATTTTGAAGGAACCCCACAAAACACAGGGCAGACAAACCATGCTCAATTATTCAGCAGGTGCCTTTGCTCAGGAGGGGATGACAAACCCCCCAAAGTCCTTCCACAACACCCCAAGGGACACACTTGGTGCTTTCTAAACATCAACACACAAATTCCACACTCCAGGCTGCATGAAAATCCCAAATTCTCTGTGAAATGCAGAACTCTGCTCTTCAGCAGGGGCCATGTGGAACTGCTGCACCTCAGTTTTTGAGGGAGCAGACAGAAATTCCTGCCTGGAGCCCAGAAAAAGGCATTTTTAGATATTCTGCAGTGCACAAAGGGTGAAAATGATCCCAACATTTCGTGGCACTGAACAAAGCAGCCCCATCTCAGCACAGGGCAGGCCTGGGCCGAGGATCCTGCTGGAAAGATCTCCACACACAGCCCTCAGTGAGGGGAAGGGCTGCCTGAAACACAAACCCCACTGACTTCATTGCTCATGACCTATTTAGAAGTGGCCTTTCAGTGCCATGAGCACTCTCTGCTGCACAGGGTTCAGTTACAGCTCCACAAGAATGAAAGGATTTTTATTATCAACACAACTGCAGCATGCTCACACCAGTCCTGAGGCAGAAACCCTGCAATCAAGGGATGCTGGATGAAAAGTTCACCTGTATTATCAAGATTTTGATTTTATTCAAATTATTAAAAAATATTACATTCTTACCCTAATTATGCATTAAATGCTAATATAAAGTGATTTGCAGCAAGAAAGCTTCAGAAAAAAAAATTCACTTTATATTTAAAAAGGAGTAAAAGGAAAACCAACAAAGCAACAAAGCAGCACTTTTAAGAGGTCTGTGCACGATTTTGTAATTTATTCAGCTCCCTGCAAAGCAGCAATGGTTCAGAACTTGCATTTCTGTGAGAGCCTGACCAACATTTTCAACACATCCCTGATTTATGGGTTTCACTTCCAAACTGAGTGTCCAAAGTATTTTTAAAAAGGTGAAGTCTGTAGGGTACCTCCTGCACATCAGTGGATTTGCATTTCAGAGAGCTGTGACCAAGAGGCAACATCTAAAAGCCAATTCCTCTGGCTTTTCCACAGCATGTAACAGCATGAAAAATGGATGAGCCCCTCACACGCTGAAGGCCCTGCCCTGCAAAGCAGGCTGGTGTGAAATAAATACATTATTTATTCCTCTAACAGAAATTCCTAGCACAGAACAGAATTCTCATTTCAGCTGGACTGCTGCCCAAAGCACTCCAGCACGGAGGACACAGCTCTGCCCTGAGGGGCTGAGGGAAAATCCCACATGGGGAAAAGCCAAGGGATCCCATGAAGGGATTTGCACAATGTCCCCTCCAAACTGGTCCAGAGCAGTTCCCCTGCCTCCCTTTTTCTCTCTCCTAATTCCAGGGAATTAGGTCAGCCTGAATCCTGGAGTGCTGTGCCCAGGAAAAGCCACCGTGCCCCGGGGCTGCTCACACCCAGCTCTGGAGGCAGCCACAGCTCCCCAGTTTAGGATTCTCTGCTCTTCAATGGCAGCAAAATCTGAAGGTTTGGGGTTTTTTGCCAATTTTAGTAATGCAAAGGTGATAAATTCCACGGCAGGCACTGATTGAGATGTGGTTTAAATATTTTTTGAAGTTCAGAAGAAATAACTGAATGTAACTGGTGGTGATTCTTACAGGAACTGATTAGAAGTGTTTAAAATTGGATATTGAGTTCCAATCCCATACTCAGAAAAAAATCAGTATTTAACCCAAACCTGCCTGGCAAAGCCAGGGCTGCTGGAGATGATCTCAAGTCATGACAAGGGACAGCTTGGCCTCAGGACAAGAAAGTACAAACCTAAATCCCACACAGCCCCTGCACCTCAGCTGCTCTGCCAAAACACTCAGGGTTAACAAGAAAAACATTATATAAATTGAATTTTATAGAATTTATTTATAACCATAGAAATTATAAATAAATTTTATTTAGATATTAAATGGATTTTTTATAATAATAAAAGCATCAGTCTGCTATTAGAGAAGACAGCAACCTACACATTCCCCCTGTTTCCTTGGGGAGGGAGCAATCCAACAGAAGTGCTGGAAATGAAATCCTGGAGCAGCCTTGAAGGAACAACACCCTCAGTTTGTGGCACTGCCCACAACATTGCCTCTGTGTGCTCCTGTGCTTGGATGGAGCCCTCGGTTTCCCTGTGCTGGGAACTGCTCCTGGCTCCAGTTCTGGAGACACTCACAGAGAACCTGCCCCTCCCAGTGCCTTGGGAAGGTCACCAAAACCAGGGAAATCCAAATTCCTGGAGTTCAGAGGGGCACAGGAGCAGGAATTTGAGACAGATCAGGAATCATTTTGCAGCTCCCAGTCCCACTTCTCAGTCACTCAGTAGCAGCTGTCTGCTTCCCCCTGCAGTTTTGGGAAGCTACTGCTCTACCCTGCATCCAAAGGTCTGGATTTGTTTCAGGCTGGAGCCCCCCAAAACCCCATTTATAAATCCTGAAACCACCCAAAGCTGCACCTGGGAGGTTCCAGGGAAAGCAGGGACAGACCTGGCCTGTCCCTGCTCCCTGGGGTTCCATGCAGAAGAACTTTTCCCTTCCTACCCCCAGCCACCCAATGCCACAGAGCTGGCAGCAGCACTGCCAGACACTGGGCACGAGGTCACAGCCCCCCTGGCAGCTCCAGTTAAGCCCAGCCTAAGTGTGGGACACTTGCTGAGTGACAGCAGTGCCACTCATCCTGCTGCAGAGGGACAGGGACAGAGAGCTGCCCAGAAATCCAGCAGCACAGGGGAAAAGGCCTGCAGCTGACAGGAGCAGTCTGCCACAGAAATGCACAGCTCAACACGAGACTCAGATCAGACAGCAGCACTCAAAGGGACACGAAGGCAGATTCTTCCCTCTTCCTATTAAACTGCCACTCAGCCAAAGAGTTTTGTTTGTTTAAAACTCAAAGAATTATAAAATCACACAGGGAGATTATAATTCCAGTTTTTATTCAAATTCTTCTCAGCAGCTCTTGCAATCAATGACTCCAGCAGATAGAGATACAGATTTACTGCTCAAATGTTCTTCTCCAGGCTTTGACTCAGAAAATGTAACAGGATGTTTTATTCTATACAGAAGCTCTGCCCTTATGGAAAACAATGGGATCAACCCAAAGGCACAGGGAGGAAAGGAAGGGTGAGGAGGGGGCAGCTTAGAGGGAATGTCTTCACCAAGCCAATGTTCTCTAACATATCCTAGAGCCTGCAGAAAACAGGGGGGTTAAAAAAAAGAGGAAATTTTACTGTTTAGCCCAGCCAGAATCTCAGGTATCACTCAAAAATCCTCTTTCTTAAAATCACAGTTCTGCCACATTCTCACAGAGCTGCTCACCAGCCACTCCTCAAGGATCTCCTCTTGCTGACACATTTCCTGCTGTCAGAACAGGAATTGTGGTTCCAGCCAGCTGGAAAGGCCTGAGAAGGAACTGCTCAGGAGGAATATTGGGCATTTATTGGAATTCACTGGTATTTACTGGAATATTGGGTACAGGACCCAGGGTTCAATACCCAAAATCAGAGCTTCCCAGGCCAGGGGCTGCAGAACAGGACAGCACCTGCCAGGATGGAGGAGCTGAGGGACTGGGACCAGCTCCTCATCACAGGGTGTCCCTCAGAGCAGCACTGGGCCAGGCTGAGCAGTGACCCTGGAGCAGCTGCTGGGTGTCCTCAGATTAATTCTGCAGAGCAGCCCCACGTCAAAGGCATCACTGTCACTGACAACCAGCCAGGAAAATCTGCTTGGAATGCATCAAAAGCAATTTGCTGCTCAGTGCCTCTGCTGAGGCAGCAGCAGCAGCCTTGTGAAGCAACAACCAAACCCTGGAAAGGTGAATTTCAGTCCTTCAAAAACTCAGAGGTGCAAGCCCAGGCAAGGAACCAGGCTCTGTTTTTAAGAACACTTCTTACAGGGTTGGGTCTTAATACCCCTGCGAGTTCTTATTTTGCTTCTCTGTGAAGAGATTTCTTAGGGTATCCCTGGAAGGAATTCCTGCTGCTCACATTGGAAATCTCACTGTATGGGGCTCTTGAAATGTAATTAGAGAAAACACAATCACTCACTGGCTGTTTCCCTCTGAGCCCTGCAGCAGCCTCTGCACAGGTGAGGGTTTTTGCTCTGGAAATTTGAGTTTTCAGATTTCCAGAGCTGCTGGAATCTGCACAGAAACACCCAGAGCCAGGACCAGAATCTGCCTTTGCACCTCCAGAATAAAGCAGAGACTCTTCCTGCAGCCCATCACTGGGAACATCACTCCCAGAGCCCATTTATTTCAGCTGCTGAACACAGCAATGGGCTTTGCTTGCACAAACCCCAAACCAGGAAGGTGCAGCTCCATAAATGTGACAGGAGCAGGGTCCTTCCAGCTGGCTGGAACCACAATTCCTGTTCTGACAGCAGGAAATGTGTCAGCAAGAGGAGATCCTTGAGGAGTGGCTGGTGAGCAGCTCTGTGAGAATGTGGCAGAACTGTGATTTTAAGAAAGAGGATTTTTGAGTGATACCTGAGATTCTGGCTGGGCTAAACAGTAAAATTTCCTTTTTTTTTTTATTTTTTTTTTTTATTAACCATCCAGCTCTCCTTGTGCCCTGAGCCCACAGTTTGTGGTTGGAGCTGCAGCAGCAGCTCCTGGGGAGTTTTTGTGATTTAGACAAGCAGCCAAATCCAATCCCAGGTGCCAGCTGCTGTGTGATGTCTGCTTTAAGCAGCACTGCCCTGGATGTGAAAATGCAGCTGGATTTCCCTGAGAATCACAGCCTCAGTGCTCCCCTCACCCTGAGGTGTGCCACACAGGCTCACAATAACCCAGCAAGGGCTGCTGAGAGGCTGCTCCCCACCTCAGCAGCCAAAAATCACCTCTGAGTATTTCTGTCTCATCTGCTGCAGCTGCAATAAAATAAAAAAAAAATCACACTGCCCTTCTCAAAAAAAAAAAAAAAAAACAAACAAAACCAAAAAAACCAATCCCTTTTGAGTCATTGGAAGGAGGCTTAAAAGGTTTAAAAAGCTTTGAGTAAATGAATGTACAGCACTGTTCTCAGGCTGGGACTGCAGGACCTTTTCTTTTAACAGAATCTTTTAAAATCAGAACATACAGAATGTTTCCCTTTTAAAAATAAATTCATGGCCATCAGTGGCAAGTACAGGAGGAGAGCTGGAGCAGGAGCTGAGGAGTGACCTGTCCAGGGGGAGATCATGGAAGGGGCCCCTCCAGTGGCTGAGCTCCAAATTCTGCTCTGCACCCAGAATTCTGCAGCTCTGCACCCAGAATTCTGCAGCTCTGCACCCAGAATTCTGCAGCTCTGCACCCAGAATTCTGCAGCTCTGCACCCAGAATTCTGCAGCTCTGCACCCAGAATTCTGCAGCTCTGCACCCAGAATTCTGCAGCTCTGCTTGCATGAGAAGAAAAACCTACATTTGAAAACCTGCAACATTCAGAAATCTCTCCATGAACACAAAACCCTGCTGATCCAGCCCCTGAGGTGCTGGTGAGAGACAGAAGCCCTCAGTTTGGGTAGCTGAAGTCACAAAGCACTCTGAAGGGCAGAATTGCTCAACAGCACTGGGAACAAGCCTGCAGAAAGGTGAGAGCTGCAGCTGCCCCCAGCCCTTCTGGGAGGAAATCTTCCCAGTCTGAAGCAGTTGCTGGTTTGCACTCCCTTTCAGAGGAGCTGCACAAAGCTGAGTGCCAAAATTCAACGTTCCCAATTCTTTTGGTCATTTGACAGCAGGCAAAGATCCATGTGCAAAATGAGATGATTATCTAAAAATACACCCAAACCAAGAACAGCAGGAAAATTAACTCAGCCAATTGCCAGGCTTGCTGCTCTTTTTAGAGTTGAGTTCTAGAAGAATTTCCCCCCAGTTTTTAGCAGTTTTGCTCTGAGGCTCTCAGGTGCCAGGCTGGTGCTGCAGCCCCAGTGTGACTCATGATGACAGTGCTCCTCACTGGACAGGAATAAACACAGGGAGAAAAAAGGGACTCAGTTCACCCAGACTGGAAAAATCCCAAGGGCAGTGAAATGATTTTTGTGTGTGAGGAGGTCAAGGAAGGAGATTCTTGCCCTCTGCTCAGCACCTGAGAGCTGCATTTGGGCAAAAAAAACCCCAATCAAGCAAACTCCCTCCCAGAACAGCACCAGCAAGACCCTGAAGGAGTCTCCAGGATGCTCAGCAATAAAGGAAATTCTAATTAAACACAGGACAAAAGTTTCCAGGGTAGTTAAACAGCAGCACAGGAGGGGCTGTGCCAGAGATCTCCCTGGCTCTGGGCAGGGGCTTGGACTCAAATCCTCCAAGGGATGCACCAGAGCACCTCCTGCCCTTCCCACCCCCTGCTCTTCATGGTTCAGTTACAGCTGGCAGCATCCCTCTGCCCTCTGGGAGCCCAGACTGGGACACTGAGACCCACAGGGGCTCCCAGCAGAGACCAGGATTAGTTTTAGTCTCTCTCCTACTTCAAGGAGACTCTACCCCATGTTGTCCTTCCCCAGAATTGCTTTTCCACCCCAAGGAATCTCTACACTAACACAAAGATCAGTTCTACAAAATCTGCAAAATCTACAGTGTACAAAATCAAAAATCCTGCAATTTTTCTCTTCCCTGCTGCAGGATGAGTTTGTCCAGTGTGACAGCACTGAAGGAAATCAATCCCACACATTCAAAGTGTTTTTGTTTGATTAAAGCCCAGATCTCTGTTCTCCAGGTGCACATTCCCACAGGGGTCTGTTCAGATTGAATCCCAGCTCTCTGGATTCCCTAAACCCCTCAGGAAAACGTTCCTGAAACCTGCTGAGTTTGCAGAGGCACCTTGCAGGCACTCAGGGGAACAACAGGGGACAAAGAGGGCACAGGGAGAGTTCTGCTCCTGGAATCTCTGACTGAGCCCCCTCAAGGCCCACAGAATCTGCAACGAGGGGACTGAGAGCAGCAGGGAAAGGCACAAACACCTGTTAGCTCAAAGAGGGCATCCAGAGCAGCGAGACCAGCCACACAAAGGGTTCCAAGGTGCCTTTGTGTCAGCCCCAGCCCACTCCAAGGCCTGATGCACCCACACCAGCTCAGGTGCTTTGCATTACCTGTTTCTCCTCCTCTGGCACATCTCTCTCTAGCTCTAGCAAGTATTCTTCATCTAGCTCTGTCTGCTTCCTCGAGCCACTGCGGGCGTGCTGAGCGTTCCCTCCATCCTCCAGCACAGCTGCCGTGGCCTCACAGGAGTCCTGGCAGTGCTGGAAGCTCTCCTCTGAGGGCTCCTGGCCCGGGGCACTGCCAGGCCCCCGGGGGTGCTGCCCAGCCCCGGCAGCTTCCTGATCCGACAGCTCCAGCTGGCTCAGCAGCTCCTCAGGGACAGCTGCATCTCTGAATTCCTCCATGCTGGGCTCCTGGGAGGGCGGCGTGGAAAGGAGAAAGGAGTGACACTCAAGAACCAGCATTTAATAAAGCCTCATCAGCAAACAGAGGTGGCTGAGGCTGGCAGGGACACGGTGGGTCACTGGTGCCACCTCCTGCATCCCCAGACACAGGAACTGTGCCCACAGAGCCCTGCAATAGCCCCAGGGAGGGGTCACTGGTGCCACCTCCTGCATCCCCAGACAGGAACCATGCCCACAGAGCCCTGGAGCAGCCCCAGGGAGGGGTCACTGGTGCCACCTCCTGCATCC
>VXBQ01010599.1:56247-69534 GCA_013400175.1 Phainopepla nitens
GCGCCGCCGCTCAGGGCGTGCCCCCGGGCTCGCCCGCGGAGGCCGGGCCGGCGGCGGGGCCGTGCCCGTTGCGCTCGGGCGGGAGCTGGAAGGTGAAGAACTGGCACTGCCCCTGCTGCCCGCTGGCCTCCCGGGCCGGGCTGAGCAGGGAGCTGCAGTTCCTGCACTCCTGCAGCGCGCACAGCTCCAGCTGCGGGTGGCTGATCCTGCTCACGTAGCCGGGGCTGGGGGACGCCGAGGATAAAGTCCTCTGGCTGCCGCTCAGGAAGCTGCCGCTGTCTTCCAGGGAATCCCTCCTGGCGTGCTCCAGCGAGCAGCGGTTCCAGTTTCTGTAGCTGTAGGGCCACCAGCCCAGCTGCTTGCGCCGGTGGCACTGGCATCGCAGGATCTGGATGAAAGCCCTCTTGAACTCCTTGCTGGAGCAGGGGTAGATGATGGGATTCAAGCAGCTGTTGAAGTAGCCAAGCCAAAAAATCACCTTGAAGATCGTTTCAGGGGGCTTCAGAGCCGAAAACAGGGATCCTGTCAGGGGAAACAAGCAGAGAATATCTGAGGTAAGGGGTTTGTCTCCCTTTAGGAAGGGAACATGTTCATCACATCACTGTTTGATTCTGTTCTCAAACTCTTTTATGCGTGTTGCGTTCAGGGTTGGTCTTCTGCTACTAAAATGTTCTTTTTAAAGCGAATAAGGAAATGTTTCCCTTCTGAAAGCTAAAGCAGCACATTATTTATGAAGGGTTAAAAAATAAGAAGCAGACTTTGCATTTATAGGTCCACACCTGCTGCAGGAACATCTCCTGATCCCAAGGACAGATCAAACCTCCCTTGTCCAGGCTGTTGCATGAGGCACACAAGGAATAAGGCTGTGCCTTCTTCAAAGAGCTTTCAAAGGTCATTTCTAAAGAAAAGTGTTCCCAAGCCCCCCAGAAAGTGCATTTCCAGACACACCTGATCACTTCTAATACATCCCCTGGCAGCTCCTGAACGCCCTCCATTCACCCTGATTATTGTGGGAGTGCAAACCTCCTGAAACCTGAACTGGGGAACTTCCCATATCTCAGGCATTCATGAAAATGGTGTAACCCAAACCAAGAGGTTATTCTGTGAATACTTCCCCTTCCCTTCACAACCAAACAATTTCCCTAACGAGGCTGTCCAGAAGAAAAGCTCACACTGGGGAATCCACTTCCCGTACTTGTAGTGGTGATTTATCAGCTAAAATTAGCAAGTGGGGCTGGAGAAAAGAATGTATGAGATTTTTATGGCAAGCAGAGCTGGATCTGGTATCCATCTGGGAAAACACCTCTGTGTCCGGCCCAAGTGACCAAGGAGTGGGGATCCAGGAGAGAATTCCTCTGTCAAGAACTGGAGCTGGATTTGCAGAGCGTTTCAAATGGAAGGTGACACCCCAGCCTGGCGGGGAAAGAGCCTTTTCCTCCGGACTGGTGTCGGATTTGCCGGGCTGTGGAAGCAGCTGAGTCAGTGCTGGCTGTCAGGATGCCGCCAGGGGCGGGATGTGATCCTGGGCTCCGTTCCCATCTCACAGCAACGCAGAGGTCGCGCCTGGGGCCTCGAAACTATGCGAGAGCACTTCCTGTGCTGCTGGGTAACAGCTCTGGGGTGCCAGCACAGCCAGCACCGCCTGTGGGGGCCCGGGGGGAGGCACTCCCTGCAGGAAGGGTCCTGTGGCTCCAGATCCCAGATTTTATCCTGGCAGAGTTTGGGAATGGTGCCAAACTGGGCTGCACTCCCTGCAGGAAGGGCCCTGTGGCTCCAGAACCCAGATTTTATCCTGGCAGAGTTTGGGAATGGTGCCAAACTGGGCTGCACTCCCTGCAGGAAGGGCCCTGTGGCTCCAGAACCCAGATTTTATCCTGGCAGAGTTTGGGAATGCTGCCAGGGGGGCTGCACTCCCTGCAGGAAGGGTCCTGTGGCTCCAGAACCCAGATTTTATCCTGGCAGAGTTTGGGAATGGTGCCAAACTGGGCTGCACTCCCTGCAGGAAGGGTCCTGTGGAGCCAGAATCCCAGATTTTATCCTGGCAGAGTTTGGGAATGCTGCCAGGGGGGAGGCACTCCCTGCAGGAAGGGTCCTGTGGAGCCAGAATCCCAGATTTTATCCTGGCAGAGTTTGGGAATGCTGCCAGGGCTGGCTCTGCCCTGGAGCTGAGGAACTCAGGGTTAAATGGAGAGTTTAAAGGGATTTCCTCTGGACTTCTGCACTCCAGGCTTTTGCAGGATTCCTGTAAGGTGAGCCCCTGGCCCTCAGGGCCTTGCTGTGATCTGTAGGGTTTGGCCAGATCCTTTTCTGAGCAGCTGCTGCAGATCCTGCAGATCCTGCAGATCCTGCTTCTGTCCTGATGGATGCTGCAGGAATTACAGAGCACAATGTGCTGAACATCAGAGAAACCACGAAACGAAAAATTTCCAGCAGACACCAAACCAATGCAGCTGCCAGACTGTGTCCCCTGAATGTCTCGGGTGAAAGATTCAGTGACAATTCCTGTGATTCCATGGAATGAGCCATCACATTCTTACAAAGCTGCAGGGAGAGCTGATTCAAGTTTAGAACTGCAGCCAAGATCAGGAGGATGCTACCAAATCTTCCCCATGCTCAGCTGCAAAACCTTTGCAGGGTTTATGCTGTAAGTGAGAATTACTAATATTTCCCTTCAGTTTAGGGAAAAAAGAAGCTCTGTAGCTTTACAGAACAAATACAAAGGACCATAATGTGCAAGGAACATTTTGATTAATTTCTTAAATTGTTTTCTGGAATTCCTTTAAGATAGAAATGATGAAACTTACTCCTGAATTTCTCAGTTTCAAAACCTTTTTATTATTGTAACTAAAAGCTGATTTTTTTTTTTCAAGTTAACTACAATACCTTTTATTTAGCTGCATTAACCTGTCAGGAGCAAACAAGTGTGGGCTGTTTTGATACCTTGATGCTCAAGCAAAGCCTGCTAGACATACCCTGGACACCAAATTCATATTTCCTGCTCTAATCTCTAATCACTTCCCCACTGCAGCCTGATAAAGAGATTAAATATTGCCCTGTGATGATTTAAACTGCTCTTTAAATTGCCTGGAAAATTTGCATGTGGTTTTCTCCTCAGTGATTTATTCCTGATGGGTGGCCAGAGGGATTTCCCTGCTCCAAGTGATTGCTGTCCTGGAGTTCCACAGTTAACAGCCCCACTCCAAGGGATGTGGATTTTCTGCTCACTTTTATTTCTCAGCACTGACCCTGGGATTTATTAATCACAGCACCACAGCCTCCCTCTCACTGCACCACTGACACCAAGGAGATTTTTGCAGAGCAAAGTGGAGAGCAGGAAATATTTCAGAAAATCAGCTGGATCAGTTTGGAGGGATCAGATTTTTGCCCACAGTCCCCAGGCTTGATGGAGCTGTTGAGCTTGGAGATACACTGAGCAAGAGCAAGTATCAGAAAAAGCAATTAAGAAGTATTTTATTTAGGAGGAGCTAATTTCATTTAGGCTCTGACTGGTTCTTTATAATGAATGCTTTATTACAGAGAAAGTCAGTCGAGTCTCCTCAATGGAATTAGGGAACACTGTGGGAAACAATTTGCCATATTAATTCTCCTCACATTTTCTGCAGAATCTGGTGGCAGAGCATCGCTGAGATACTAAAATTCAGAGTCCACTGGAGTCAGGGAAGTCCTTGAAACCCTTTAAAAAGGCTCATAAGGACTTTGGTGGATCTGGGAAGAGTCCTTAAAATATCAGGGAGGGCAGCAGGAAAATCTGCTGGAAGGGCTTAATTGTTGTGCTCTTAATTAAGGAAAACTCATCACTGAGGGAGGTTTTAATTAAACATTCATTTTTAATGCACTGTGGATTTGATATCAATTAAGTATAATAAATTACTCATAGAATGATCAGCTCTGCTCAGAATTTGAGGCTTAGGTAATAACTGGGGAGGAGTACTGTGAGTTCCCTGATTTAAGGACAAGTCACTAGGGATGAATTTGGGGCTGTCAGGTGCTGTTTTCTGTGCATTTCAAAATGTTCTAAATCCAGTTTTGCTGAGATGAAAACACACCTGGGGGGAGTGTGTTGTGTTCCTTTCCAGTTTCCTGAACAAACAGAAGATCTGGATTTATTGCAGTACAATGGTACCAGAGCCATGTGAGGGCTTTGCTGTGTGCCACTGGATATTCCAGCTGGGAAACTGGAGATCCACTGCATGCCTTTGTCATTGTTTAAAGGTTAAACAGTCACCAAACGTGAAACTCCTTCTCTCTACTGCTAACAGGTTGAAAATGAAGTGTTTCAAAACCTCCTTGTTTGCACACCATAAAATAGAAAGAGAGAATTGGTAATTAGTGTTTGAAAGTACAGAGTTGGGTAAAGGGACCCTAGGAAGGCAATCCAAGGGCCAGTCTTGTTTCAGAGATTCCATTTTGGTGCAGACTGGAGCCATTCTGAGACTGGAGTTAAACCTGAGCTTTTCAAGAGAAAGTTCCAAGGCTTGAAAAATTGCTCTGGTGAGGGGAAGCATTGCAAAACACCAAATGGTAACAGCTGAGTTCTGAGACAGGGAAAACAGGAAACTTCACCAACATCAACCCCCACCTCCATCTGTCCCCCAGGAGTCAGCCTGGGCAGAAATGAGCCTTGCTGTGCAAGGAATCTGCTTTATGATGGAACTTTCCCTGGGAATCCCAGATCTGTGCTGTGCCCAGCACGAGGCTCTCCAGGCTGGGAACCTCTCTGCTCCTGCTGTGATCCCTGCAGGAGCCACAGCTCCTGGAAGCTGCTGATGGCCGAGCTACATCCACTGTGTGCACAGCCAGTAAAATGCTCCCTGCAGGAGCAAGAATCTGCCCCTGAGCAGAGTTGTTGTGAGTTTAGAATGTGCTGAAAGGATGTGGTTGCCTTTTGTTTAAGCTTTCTGCAGCCCTTCTCACCACGGGCTCAGCCAAGCCAGCGTGCCAAGGTTTTAGAGCTAATTGGATTTCTAAAGCTCCTGATTTCTTCCCTTCCAGCATCCAGTGTTTGTTTACATTCCCCTGGACTTATTTAATATAGGAAAAAGCCCCCAAACAGTAGATGTTTACAAACAGTAGATGATGAAGTGGAGAGGATGGTTATAAAACTAAGGGAGGCACTGCAGGCTGCTGGAGAAGAGGATTAGGATAACAGGGGAAACAGCTGCAAAACAGTGAAAAATGATCTTGAGAATCAGGGAGAGCATCCAAAATAAGCAGAATCAATTTCAATGAGGAAAATGAAAGGAAAACTGGATAAATTGTAAGTAACAATGGGTAGCAGACAAATCTGATGGGTTCCAAGCCCGGCAGTTGTCATTCTCCAGTGCAGTGGTAGGTACCTTAGGAATATCCTGGAATCATGGAATGTTTTGGTTTAAAGGGACCTTAAAGCCCATCCAGTTCCACCCCCTGCCATGGGCAGGGACACCTTCCACCATCCCAGGTTGCTCAAAGCTCCAAAGTGTCCTGGTTGTGAGGAATTTATGTCCTAGGACTGACAACCCGTAGCAGATGCCTCATATTTCAGATGAACGAATCACTGCAGTGAGAACAGCATGAACTTCACTCACAATGACTCCAACTGGAGAGCTTTTGAAGGGCTCCAGAAATAGAAACTTCTCTGGAGTGGCCAAAATAAAACCAGGACTTCAAGGAGTACAGATAGGCACGAGATCTCTTCCTAAACCCCAGAGCTGCTGCACCTCCTTGCATTGCAAGCAGTTGCAAGGCACAGCAGCTACATTTGATTTCTGAAGGGACAGTGCCTTGTATTTAAACACAGAATTACTGCCCTGGGCACCACCCCTCAGCCCAGCCAGCTCTGTGACTTACACCACTGAGAGAACCCACCTGTGTTTAAACTGTGACAAATATGATAAAACCAAGACCAGTTTGGGTCAGAATCATGTTCAGTCTCTACAGCTGATGGTGCATAGGAACACAAACATGGCATTATTGTTGTTATTATTTAGTCCAAAGGAGTTACAGACTCCAGCAGCTCCTGGCTAGACAGCACACGAGCCAGGATTATCCTTGTTTTGCAAAGGATTAGCTGATGAAAGGAGTCTAGAAAAGCTAATCTGAGTCTGCCATGTTTCATTTATTGTACTTCAATATCTGCAATTACTGAACATGCTCTGGAGTTTTCTCTCCTCCTTGCTTCTGCCTGACAGCTGAGCCAATCTGTCTTGGCCATGGCTGGTAGGAAATAGCTCCAGCATGGAATTGAACACGTTGCAGAGGTGCTGGCTGAATTCCCAGTGCAGGTTTTCTCTCTTGTCCCTCAGAGATGGATGGGTATTGCTTTCCAGTTTTTAGGAAACCCATCCAAACTGCTCCAAATCATGCAGTGGGTCATGCAGGATTGTTTCAGAGAGGATGTGAAAAACCTCCTGGCTCTTTGATCCTGGCTGTATTTCACCTAAAGCACCTGAGACCCTGAGCTCTGGCCTCAGGGGCTTTAGGACCCCTGGATTTGTGTCACTTTGCTCAGTGCTGTTCCTGTGCCCTCCCACCTGAGCAGCTTCCCAGGTGTTTGCAAACCCCGAGAAGGTTTGTAAGGACCTCACATCCAATGCCTGCTGAAAGCAGCCTTTCCTCTGAGACTCTCCCTTCCCTCCTGCCTTGATTTCAAGAGCTGTGAGATTTCCTCTCACTGCCCAGTGGCTCAGTCCTGAATTTCTTCTCCTTGGATCCCTCTGACCACCTGATGCAGGAGCTGCTGCCATCCTTGGGGCTGAAGAGTCAACACTGGTTGATTTCTCTGCAGTTTTTTTCTGCGTTGCTTTGTGTGTCTGTTTCTGTGACACTGACCACTGTGGGATTTCCCTTTGTTCCTCTGACAAACAAATCCAAAGGACTTATCCAGGAATTTGTGCAGTTTCCCCTCCTTTGATAACAGCTTTGTCCTGAACCCCAGCCATCTGTAAGTGACTGGTAATTTGATAATATTTACCAGTGACTGGTAATTGATACACTTTTCAGTAGGAAAATGAATGATCCCAAAATAATCTGGTGCTCTCCACGTGCCAAAACACTCTGTGCTGCTCAGTGAATGCCCTCAGGATGTTTCATTGTCCAATTCCTGCTGTCTCCTATCAACTGAACTTTGCACAAGGATTGACCTGCCAGATTGCCACATCTCATTAAATTATCTGAATTCTGTAACTATTAACTCGAGGTCATCAATTTGAGAGAGCTGGACTGGTCAGGGAGGGCAAGAGGAGGCAAGTGAGGTGAAGATAAGCCTGGCCCAAAGCCCTGCAGAGAGAGAGCAGGGCCCAGTGACACTGACAGCACCAGACCTAAAGCCTGGAAGGGTTTCCCCTGGAACCAAGGGGCCTAATTTGGAGACATAAACCTACATTCTGTACTTAAATAACATTTTCTTTTCAAAATAATTTTGTGTTGGCTGCCCTACAATGTGCAGCATATTTTATGTTGTTTTTTATGACTTAGAGAGATTACAAAAGCTTAATCCATAGTGATAGTCCCACCAGGTGTATCTTCATCCTGGGGCTCTTGGGACCTTCTCCCACGACCAGTTAAGTTCCAGGAGTTTAATTTTTCTTCAGTGGATGGGTTTGTGGGAGCAGAGGGATTTAGGCTCTGAACCAGGCAGGGAATCCTGCTCTGATCTGCACTGGAATTATGCAGCAGCCTGGGGAAGAGCCCTAGGGCAGTGCCTGCTGATTTTTCCCTCTGGGAATGTCTGGGAGAAGATGGGAAGTCTGCTCTGATATCTCAATTTACAGGAGTGACACTAAACCTCTCCTTACACAACCCTTCATTTTGTATTCATTTTTTAAACAAAGGTGTTGTCATAAAATTGGACACTGCATTGTTTAAAGGAGGGAGTTTTAGTGAGTGTTACCTTGGTTCTGCAGGGCTCTAGCCTTTAAATAAAAAGAATCTCTTTTACTCATCATTTATCAGCAATGAATATTTAATGCAGTCCTGCTGCCTAAGGAAGAATTTGTATGAAAGGGATGAAAAGAAACATTGATTTTAAAAAACCAAGATATTTACTCATCAAAGCTGAGTCACTGAATTTATGGCCCAAGAAGTTGTCTCAAAGACACAAATGTCTTTAGTTTATTTTTTATGTTGAATCACAAATAATTTTGAGTGACAAAAACTGTTTGCACAGGCAGGGAGCTTTTATGGATGTGCAGCCAGGATGTTCTGGAGCTCCGTTGCTGTCTGGAAAGAATTTCCAATACAGGAATAACCCAGATTTCTCCCCTGATTCTCTCTGATCCCAGTTCTGCATCCCCAGGTGCTGAAGGCGGCACAGCTCAGTGCTCCAGAACTGACTGGGGGTAATTCAGTGCTGAGAATTTAATGCTGTCAGTACCTGTGGTGTTGAGGCTGGAATTCCAATCTGCACTGGATACAGAGCTGTCCTTGGGATTTTTGCTTGAAAAACACTCTGGAAGTGTTGATATAATTTCTTTTCATTTTTCCAAGCAATCTGCCTGCTTTCAGCAGCACAGCTGCTCCCAGGGCATAGCTGCCACCTGATGGAAGAACTCTGGGCTGGAATATCAAATGGGGAGCTGTGGAATAAATTGAAATGCCAGACTGGAAGAAGAATTTTGCCTGGGAAACTCATGGAACTGCTGAGAATACCAAGGAAACTCTGCTGAATCGAAGTGGATTTGTTCAGACCTGGGGCTGTGGTGCTGCAGAAATAACATTTACCAGCTTGGCAAAGGTTTTGTGGTTGGATCCCCAGAAATCCAGAGCTGCTTTGCCAACACCCTCCTGCAGAGTCATGGAATTACTGAGGGAAGCAGGGAGCAGAGAAATAGAAATAGAGATAGCAAGGAAGCAGATGTGAGGGTGTGATTTGGGTTACTGGGGCAAACAGAAGGTGTGAGAAGGAGAAGCTGAGGAAGAAGCCTGTCCTTGCAGGAAGGGGAGCTGTCTCAGCTGGGCAGCCCAGGAACCTTGGAAAACATCAACACCTTTTGGATTCTTCAGTTTGCCTCTCCCAGGAATTGATTTCATACCACTGGGTGCTCTTTAAAGGGCTTTTAACAGCCTCTCACTGAGTTTTGTGTTTTCAAGACACAAAGCAAAAGATTCCTGCTGTGAAGAGTGCAGCTCACAGCTCCTCAGGAATTCTTTCCCCACTGCTTTCCCCTCTGCTGCAGTTGAGAGCAGCTGCATCATGCACTCCTTCCAAAAGTCAGGAAAAGGACTTTTCCCACCTGTCCTGGTGAGCAATGCTTGAGTCATGCCTGACATCCTCAATTCACTCTGCACTGACACATACAGATAAAAATACAGGGGGTTGGACAGTGCTGGATCAGAAATAGAAAGAGAAAAATCAGGCACAGGGAATAAACCCAGCCTATTCCTAGTCAGCAAGAGCAAGAGAAAATACCCACTGTGGAATTGCATTTGGACCCTGTAAGGGATGCTAGGGATACCCTCTGCCTCCCTTTTAGCCAGAGGGTTTCTGGCAGAAATGGGATTCCAGCAGTTTGATGGCTCTGCCAAGAGCTCATCCCTGCAGCTCTTCCTGCCCTGGGCTCTGGGGGGCCAAGAGCCCCACACTGGGGCTGTTGGGGTCCCAGCACTGGGCTGGGCTGGGTACCCAGTGCTGGCTTGGGTCCCCCAGTGCTGGCTTTGTCCCCCAGCATTGGCTTTGGTCCCCCAGTGCTGGCTTGGGTCCCCCAGCACTGAATTCGTCCCCAGCACTGGGTTTGTCCCCCAGCACTGAATTCGTCCCCAGCACTGGGTTTGTCCCCCAGCACTGAATTCGTCCCCAGCACTGGGTTTGTCCCCCAGCACTGAATTTGTCCCCAGCACTGGGTTTCTCCCCAGCTCTGGGTTTCTCCCCAGCCCCTGTGCCAGCCCTGGTGCTGTGCTGGAGGCTCCAGCCTGTCACCCACTGCTGCCTTGGCACAATTTATACAAGAGATAAAATCATGTTCTGGCAAGCAATAAATCCTCCCTCAGGTGCTTTAACAGCCACTCGCTAAACCTCCCAGAGAGGCCAGGAGATGTCAAACAACTTCTCCAAGGGAAAACTGACACTTTCATGGGAACTGGTTGGTGTCTCCCTTTGCTCCTGCCCTGTTGTCTGTGTTTTTGCTGGGCTGGGTGAGGGGTGCCAGTCCTGCCTCCTGCCACCCACACACATGAGCTGCTGTGTTCACAGCTGCTTTTTTTCCTTCAATAATTCAAAATCAAGGAGGGAATCTGCTTTATCAAGGGCTCATGACCTACTGACTACAAATCTAGTACTGCTACACGTGGTGGAAATGCATTTCTATCCACAGCTGGGTATTTTTGCTTGTTTTATGTTATAAACTTCCTTTAAGAGCCAGCACAAGGACTTAAGCTTCAGTAGCCAAAGAGAACTTTGCTCGCGGTTTTCTTTCGTTATTTTTCACGTCCTTAACCCGACCTTTATGCAAGTCTTGAGTCATAAAGATTTTAAAATTCAGTATAATAAGCTAGAGATGACAAAGTTGCCCTGCAGTAGCTGAAGCAGTAAAGATTCTAAATGTTATTTCACAGAAATTATAGTTTTGTAATACTTCACCAGGACCAGGCTGCTGAACTCAGTTTAGTTTTCTACAACAATCTCTAAAAATATTCACTTACCACTCAATCAGAAATGTTTTGGTCGGGTAACTAAGTAAACACAAATACAGAACATTAATAAAGGCTTTTTCTCCCTTTTCTTTATCCACCTCTTTCCATAATTAGGCTGCCAGATTGTCTCAGAGAAATGAATTTTGGACAGAGATTTCTGAGAGCTCAGTAATTGAATATCTTGAGATACTCCTCTTCAGAGGCAGTGCTAATATTAAAAACAATAAAGCACATTTCACACAGCTTTGGGGACACTGGGCAATCTGTTAAGGCTGTGTCAACGCTCAAACAATATTTTAAAGTGGAAAGGGAACAAAGTGGCTGCCAAAAGCTGCCATGGCAGTGTCCAAAACGCCTGAACAGAGAACTGCTGACACCAACGGGCACCTTCCCTGGGGATCTGTGGGATCTGCTTTGGTTCTGGGATTTGATCAGGAACGTTTGCACTCTGAACTAAAACTTTTCAGCTTCCCAAAGCTCAGGGGAGTTTTGTCCCTCACTAAGTTATTTCCAGTTAGGGCACCCTAAAATGCCAAAATCCTGCTGTGTTATATCCCAAACCTGGGGCCGTGACCTGAGCCCCTAACTGCAGTGCTGCAGCTCTCTGGTCTTACCTAGGATTTGGGGTGCAGCATTTTGGTAACGTTTCTGACCCCTCATTCAATTCAAATGAACAACACAAAGGGGGATTTAAGATCGGAGCCCCGGAGATGTCCTCTGGGGTGAACACGGGCCCTGAGGACTCCAGGTGAGCAGCTTTGTGCAGCTGCACACTTCCCAAAGTTCCAGCGTGACTCTTTGCACGTCAGGAGTTCCCTTCCTTTCATTCCCTTCCTCTCATCTGCTCACTGCAGCTCTCCCAGCAGTGTCTCCTTCTCACCCATCCGATTCCTTTCCATGATATGTCTGTAGGATCCAACAAACCCAGCCCGGCCCCTGCCCTGGCAGTCCCGCGGTCCCAACTCACCCAGTGGCAGGACGATGAAGAAGGGGAGCCAGCACAGGATAAACATGCCAACCACGATCCCCAGCGTTTTGGCTGCCTTCTTTTCTCTGGAGAATTTTAAAAGTTTGAAAGCTAAGGAGTTCCTGGGGTTGTGGCCCTTGGATTTGGTGTTGTTCAAGGTGTCCTCGTGAACGTGCTTGTAATGGATCCGTAAGGTCAGCTCCTTGGAGTTGGACATTTCCTTCATGACCCCAGCCTCCAGGTTCCTGGTAGTCCTTTTGGCCACGACGTAGACCCGGCAGTACATGACGAGGATGACGATTAAAGGGATGTAAAAGGAGCCCAGGGAGGAGAAGAGAGCGTAGAAGGGCTCCTCGGTGATCCGGCACTCCCTGTCGTCCTGCGGGGCCGGCTCCTTCCAGCCCAGCAGGGGCCCGATGGAAATCACCATGGACAGGACCCAGACCGCCAGGAGAGCTAAAATCGCCCTTCTCCTGGTGACCAGCGAGGGGTACTGCAGCGAGTAGCGGACCCCGATGTACCTGTCGATGGAAATGGCACACAGGCTCAGGATAGAGGCTGTGCAGCACAGCACATCCACTGCCGCCCAGATGTCACAGAATATCCTCCCCAAAACCCAGTAGCCAAGCACTTCCAGCGTGGCAGAGAACGGCAGGACGGTGAAACTCAGCAGCAGGTCTGCTATGGCCAGGTTAATGATGAAATAGTTCGTGGGGATTCTTAAATGTCTGTTGCAAGCCACTGAGAGAATGACCAGGATATTACCTATGATAGCAAAGAGAATAAAGGCACCGAGGATCAGCCCCACAATGATCGCCCTGCTGGTGGCCAAGGCAGGTGAATCCAGGTCGCTTCCCGTCTCGTTGGAGTAGTTTGCAGAAAAATTGCCATAATTTAGTGCAGAGCCTTTGAAATATCCCGGTATCGATGTATTGGATTTATCACCAAGATAGGTATTCATCTTAAAAATCATCCTCCATAGCAAGCTGGAGTTGTGTCCCTCGGCGAGTCAGCTCAAAGTCATCTCGGGACCCGCGAGGTGGCTGCAGAGGCGCGGGCAGTGCGCGCAGGAGAATCCATGGCCCCGCGGAGCCGCAGCCCCCGCCCGGAGAGCGCCCGGGGCCGGGCAGCCCGGGCCAGCCCGAGTCACCAGCCCGCGGCCGCTCGGGGTGCCTGCACGGCCGTGCCAGCCGCTGGCAGCAGCAGCAGCGCCGGCAGCGGGAGCAGATCCTGCCCGGAGCCGGGGCAGCCGCGCTGCTGCCGTGCCTGACACGGGGCGGGCTCAGCGCCGCGCCGGAGGCGGAGGGACCGAGGGACAGCGGGACGGGGGGACAGCGGGACTGAGGGACAGAGGGACAGAGGGACCGAGGGACCGAGGCACAGAGGGATGGGTCCCTGCGAGGCCGGGGGCGGTGGGCGGCTCCGCCGTGCGGGGACAGTGGCGGTGCGGGGACAGCGCGGGGACCCTGCGGTGGCGGTGCAGGCACTGCGAGGCGGCTGTGCGGGGACCGTCAGGGGCTGTTGGTGACAGTGCGGGGACCGTCAGCGGCTGTTGGTGACAGTGCGGGGACTGTCAGTGGCAGGGACAGTGTGGGGACTGTCAGTGGCGGTGGCGGTGCAGGGACAGTGCGGGGACTGTCAGGGGCTGTTGGTGACAGTGCGGGGACTGTCAGTGGCGGTGGCGGTGCGGG
>VXBQ01010599.1:78114-92456 GCA_013400175.1 Phainopepla nitens
CTGGGCTGGGCTGGGTGATCCCTGAGCTGCAGGTTCTGGAATTCAGGAGCTCCTGGGCTGGGCTGGGTGGTCCCTGAGCTGTGGGGCAGGAGCAGCTCCCAGTGCTCCCAGGGCTGGGTGCATCCACAGCTCTGCCCTTGGCATTTCCCACAGGAAAGTGCCTGGCATCCAGCACACCAGAGCAGGCCCTTTCCTGAAAAGCTTCCCTGTAACCTCCTGAGTGTCCACTCTCAGTGGTTTTTTTTTCAAGAGCAAAGCCCAGTGGTGCTGCAGCTGCTCCAGGCCTTTGCCTAACTGAGAGAATGAGTAGGATTTAATTGGAATTTACATTTTTTTACACTGCAAGAGATATTCTCAAAAGTGTCAGAAGTCACCATGAGTCAGAAATCCGAGTGAGCTGAAGGCAGCAGCTCTGGGCCATCAGGAGCTGTCTCCTTTCCAGGGAGTGTTTGCAGGATCATTCCAGGAGCTGTTCCCCACCAGCACCAGGCAGTGCAGGGTGAAATCCCATCCTCTTCCTCAGCTGGGGTGCAAAGAGCTAAATGGTGAGTGGCTGTGTCCAGGAAATGGCAGAGAAATACCTGAGAGCTCCGTGAGTGCAGCTGTGCAGCATCTCTGGGAGTACTGAGGGACAGTCCATGATTTCTGGTCCCTGTGGTTTTTAACTATATAAATTATTATATTTATACAATAGTTTAGTATAATACTTACATAATAATATATTTATATAACACATATTTATATAATAATAATTCTGTTTATTAGATAAATTATATATTTATAAATATTTATAATATATTAGTATATATTATATAGATACATTTTTATTTATCAAATATATTATTTATTAAAATGTATAATAATTCGGAATAATTATATAATAATTACATTATAATTATATAAAAGACAGGTTTTCAAACCAATAGGAGGTTGTCCTTTAGGAGCAGTCTGTGGAAGGCTGAGATGTGGGGGTTGTTTGGGTAATTTGTGTCCCCAGCAGGCAGTGCTGGCGCAGACTTGGTCCATTCCAAGGCCATTAGGTTGATATTTGCTGTAATTAAGAGTGACATTGGTGGCTCCAGCACCAACATTTCCAGCAGGAGCAGCAGCCCGGGCAGGCAGGGACTGCTCCCAAGGCAGTGATGCCAGATGAAGTCATTGCACTTGTCACTCACTCTGGCACCACTCTCCTGGTCAGAAACTTGCCCTTTTTGGGTAGGAACCACCCAGCAGCTCTGGGCCCCAAGGATGTTTGCTTGTGCCCAAAACTGCTCCAGTAGCTGGGTAAAAAACACCTCACCTTTAAGGGCACGTGAGGAAAGAGCTTCCTGACCTACATCTGCCCAGAGTCCAGCCCCAGCTCCGCTGCCAACCCTTTGGAATGAGCAGGAACATTGGCCATGATGGAGATAATGGCAGAAAATATGTATGAGAATGAGTCACTGAAATTTTTGTTCAGAGTGCAGTATCCAGCATCCCCAGAGACCTTTATTTATAGCCTGAACAAACTCAACGGAGTTGCAGGAGGACAAATGAAAGTGTAGGAGAAGCTGAAGTAATGAGTAATGATAACTCCAGCAGGCTCTTTCCACCACAGATTAAGTGAGCACATCATGGCAGTAAATCTGCTGAAGATCTCAGACAGTTTTATCTCTCTGGGGCCCTGAAAGTTTGGAATACACGTTGGAGTGAGGGTTTCATGTCACGGCTGCCTCTAGTAGATGTCTAGAATAGAAACAACTGCAGAGCTGGAGAATATGCAGAATAATTACCATGGTCTGCATCTCATCCTTGTGTCTGTCCTCAGCCCTGCCCCCTCAGGGCGTGGTATTGCCATAAATGAAATTACTCATCCATGAAATATATTCAGGGACACAAAGTGTTCACAACTGCAAGAATACAATCAGAGTTAATATAAAAGGTCTGTCCCTGCCATCCTGACTGTGACCAAAGTAACTGCAGACAGAAAAGAGAACCTGGACTTCTCCAGAGCTGCTGGAGGAGGGACAAGCTCCTGTGATGTGTGATTTTTAATGGAAACCAGCTGCCAGGATTGATGGGAGTGATTTGCCCGTGTCTGTAGGCAGCAGGAAGGCAGCACCAAGTAGTACAGGTGCATGGAGAACATCCCAATGGCAGCACCTTCCCCACCCTGGCACTGGCATCTCCTCTGCTCTGGCTGTGGTGTGGGGCTCAGCGATGCTCCTGAGCCTGAGCAGATGCACCCCGAGCTCCTGGCACGGGCTGCTGAGGGAATTCAGGCAAGCATGGCCTCTCCCAGTGCCTGCCTTTCCCCAGGAAATGCTGCTGCCTGTCCTTTCACTCCAGCACCTTCAGACATCCAGCTGGGAAGCAATAAATCCAACCCATCCAAACAAAATCCATACAAGCTGGGAGGCAAAAACAACCCAGTGAGAGCCAAACCTTCCCCCTTCCCACATGCACACAGGCTCAAGCCATCCCCAGGCACTCCAGACAGGGGATTCTCCCCTGGTCATACTCACAGTCAGCACTCCCGTGCTCCTGCTGTTGGGAATTTTTCACAGAGCATCTCAGGCACAGGAGCAGTGGCAGCTCTGCTCGCTGAGGCTGCCACAGGGAGCAGCCAGCAGGGCTGACACAGCTGAGCACAGGAGCTCCAGGTGTCCTTCAGGGGAACACAGAGCAAGGGCAGGCTGGGTGCTCCCAGCAGCTGTGCCAGCAGGGTTTGGGATGGATGGATGGATGGATTTTGGGCTGCATGGGTGGGTGGGTGATTCTCCTGCCCTGCTCTGCACGTCACTGTGAGCTCAGTGCTGCCGAGGAGGGGATGCATCTCCAGCTGCAGGGCTGGCTTGCACGGGGAATGCAAAGTGCTCCTTCCAGGAATGAAAGGAACTCCCAAAGAGGCTCTAACTGAGGGGTTTTTCCTCACTGTTTCTTGCTGGATTGTACCATAAGAAATTTCCAAATGCCTGAAATGTAAACTGTTCCTCTGGCAAGGAAATAATTTAGAGGTGCTGATCAGAATTTTCCCGCAGAACAGATTTTCATTGCTTTCTTTGAAGTATTTCCAAATTCTTTAAAATGTTCTGTAATCCACACTTTCCATTGGAACCTGGAGAATCTGCCAAATTTTCAGTTGCTGTTCCATGGCAGGAAGGAAGTTGTGATTAGAATCAGGGAGGTAAAGGCCCATCAGAGACAGCTCATGACAAAATCATTCCTTGAAATTCTGGGTCAGCACACAGATTCCTCCTCCCCCTCTCTCAACATCCAACTGCTCACCCAAATGGCCCTCATATTTCACTCCTTTCTCATGGCTTCAAAGAGATTCATTCATCTGTTTTCTCCTTTCCCTGCCTGTTCCTGGCTCTGTCCAATGAATGCTTCCAGGCAGGTTCCCAGCTGTAGATGCACCTTCCAGCAGGAGGATCAGATAAAAGCTGGAATCACCAGTTGATATGCAATAGTTCAACATTTAGGGATGAAAATTAGGGCTTTTTTGTTGTGNTTTTAGACTGAAGAAATTGTAGAAAACTTTTTATGGAGTTTAAACAATATTGTGGCCATGGCATTGAGCTCACTTGACTTGATAGGAACAAATTATGAACTGGACATCTCCAAACGGGTTCTTTTCCTTTATGTCCACCCAGAGGATACAGCACAGGCTGCTCTGGGCTGGATTGGTGCCTGAGCCATCCCTCATGCCAAGGGTTTTGCTAAGCTGGGCCTACAGCTGATTGAACCCTCGAGCTGCAGGGAAAGGTCAGCCAAAAACGGGAAGAATTTTCACAAGCTCAGCCAGTGCTGCTGGGAGAGGACCCTGCAGAAAGGCTTTTGGATTTCAGGTTCACAGGGCAGTGAGAGGGAGATGTTCTGATGCAGAATACTGGGATGGGGAAGCTTTGGCATCTGCATGGATCAGGATGTGATGCTCTGGAAGTGCCACCCCTGAGCTGTGCCCATTCCCATGCCCTGTCTCTGCAGGGCCAGGCCAGACCATGGGGAGAAACCCCAGCCCTGGGCCTCACTGGGAGCCTGGAGCTCTCTGGTGCTGTGGCAGCCAACAAAATCAGATGCACTGGGCTGAAATCACCAGGGACTCACCACATGCTGCAGCAGGAGCTGGTGGGCCAGGGAAAGTCAGCACAAACTCAGATATTTAAAGGCTGGAGCCAGAACCCCCTGCCAGTGCCATTCCACCTTGTCCTTGTCACTGACCAGCTGGCTCCTGCTTCCTTTCCTCAAGCTTCCAACTGAGCTGAATGAATTGAGCCCAGGTTTATGCCCCCCTGAGGCTGGAGCTCTCCAGACGTGGTTTCATTGGGTGTTTCAGCCACTCTGTGGTTTCTGCCTGACTGCAGTCAGGTCCTGGCTGCTTTAAGCCAGCTGTGATTTACGTCTGGGGAGGAGGCTGGGGCTGCAGCTCTCAGCTGGAGCACTGCTCTTCCTGCAATTTCTGCTTCTGATTCATTGCTCTCCTCACTTATTATTCCGACATTTATGGACTGAGTAATGGGCACGATGGGTTTTTGCTGAGAGGAGCTCTCAGCAGACTTACAGCACATATTTTGACAGAGGCATGGATGTTCTGGGTTACATCTAATAGCAATTTAATGCATATTTTATTAAAATAAACTTAGTTAATGTTTTGTGGCTGCCTGGAGCAGTAACTGCCTACAAATCTGGGGTCAGGAAAGCTTCAAGCTGGTGGCAGATTTCCTGTTCCTAGAGCAGGATCTTCCTTCTCAGCACCATAAGGCCAGAGGGACACATATGCTGCTAAATGCTCGTTCTGCAAGTGAGAATGAGTGCATGACTGTGGGGAAAAACATTTGGTTTCTACTGTTGATCAGTGAAATTTCAGCACGATGAAATCCTGTGCTGGTGCCAAGACAGTGTCTGAGACAAGTGGAAAAGTTTCCAAGCTTTGAGACTTTCAGAAAATCCCACAAACGAAACCCCAGATCCCAGCTTATCAGGGATGTAGGACTGCAGTTTGGGGAGAGGGGGTATTTTTCTTCCTGAGCATTGGCTTGGCATCCAAGTGTCTCCAGCCTGGATCAGAGAAGCTTTCTTGCAAATTGATGCATTTTAAAAGTTTTTCTCTCATCTCCTTGGTTAGCACACGAGGTTTGACATGAACAGGATGAAAAGCCCTGACACCTTTCACCTGCCAGGCAGTTCTGGCCTGGCTGTGTTACCACCAGTAAAACCCCCCAAATTCCCTCCAAGTGACACTGAAAATGAACAGGAGAATATTGGGTGACAGCTACAGACAAAAGTAGGAGTTCCAAGGAAGAATGAACTAAGGAGGGGAGGTGGGATGAGTTTTCCCCTTGAGGGATCTGTGTCTCATCTGCACTTCCAGCAGTCACAGTGGGAGTTTTCACTCTCTCATAATTATGTGGCAGCAATCACATTTTCTTTTAGCATAAACCTTCATCTCCTTCAATTTTCAAGTGTTCTGTGTTAAACTGAGGGAAAGCAGGTTACTAATCAGGAATTGGGGCCAGCCCTGGGAACAAATCTGTGGCCCAATGGAGTTGTTTGCAGCTGTGATGAAAATCCCCCCATTTCTCCAGTTTAGTGTCAGGGTTTTCACAGCCCCAGCATCCCTGTCAGAGTGTGGGGTGAAGCAGTGGGGTGTGGGAACTGCTGTCCTTCCCACCCTGCAGTTTCTCATCTTCAAACCACGGGGGAGCAGCAGGGAGGGGGTTTTAGCCAATGTTTGCACATGGAGCACGAGGAAAACGGGAAATGAGGAAGAGGTGGCAAACCCTGGAAGGGAAAAGCAGAGCTGTGGAAGGCTCCAAACCCTCCTGGCTCAGCCCACAGCCCAGCAGGGGGATTGGGAAAGATCTGCCTCAAATTCACCCCCCCTGAGGAGCCATCTGAGAGTCTGGCACCTGAGTTTGGGGTCAGGCTGGATTTGGGGCATTTTTTCCCATGGGGAAGGGTAAGTCTTGATTCTTTTTGATTTGAGCAGGAAAATCATCTTAGCAGAACTTCTCTGTGTAAAGAATTTTATTTGAGTATTTTTGTTAAAGAAATGTTACCATTAAAATTAGCTTAAATTTTGTCTAGCATAAGGAAGGAAATGCCACCAACATCCCCCCTTCTGGAGGAGCCATCCATTGTATTTAATTTCAGAGCAGTTTTACATCCCAGCAACAGGAATTTAATTACTATCTCCTTTTCTAATTAATTTCAATAACTTTAATTATAATTTTCTGCAATGGTCAATGCTTTGGACACTTCAAATAGTTATAAGGGATTGCTGTGAGATTTTGCATTAATGAATATTCATTGATTATAAGAATCTCAGTATCACTTATTACTAAAATGTTCCAGAATCAAATTCAGTGATAGCTTAGTTGCAGAGCCATCATTTTTCAGGTGATTGAAGAAATGAGACGTTCATGTTGTTTTCCAGCTCCACCTCTGTTGCAGCAGGAGATGGACAGCTCAGGAGTCTGTTTTGCTCAGTGGAATGGAAAACATGAAAACAGTAACCCAGAAATTAATTAGAAATGGGCTGAGACACAAGAATGAGCCTTGAATTTTAAACATATTAACTTGGAGGGAACGAGTAGTTCCTACTCATCTTCTGGGTTCAGATAAAGAGGGGAGGGAACAGGGCAGGGAGGAGCTAAGTCTGAGAGTGGAGCAGCACTGGGCAGGAGGAGCTTGGCTCAGCCTCCCAGTGTTTATTTGTGAATAAAAGCAATCATTGATGTTTCTCCATCTCTACACAACTGCTGTGCATCTCTGTTATAAAATCAGGGCAGCTCAGCAAAGATTTTGGTACTTACAGGTACATAAAATCCACTGAGGATCATTCTTGAGGTACCTTTTGCTGCTTTGCTGTTGGTGATTTGAAGTGACCTAAAAATAGATTTACAGAGAGCTCTGAAATGGCAAAGTGAGGCTGTGGCAGCCTCTGGAAGTTGCTGGGGTTTGTTTTTGGTGTGTGTGTGGGGTTTATTTGTTTGGTTTTAGTGGAATGATCCATTGGGTAGCTTTGCTAATCTCAGTTCTGTCTCCTGGGTGTTGCCCCGTGGTAGGTGAAACCTGGGTTGCTTAAAAGCCAGAAATAAGGAAAAAGAGGCTGAATTTGTCCAGCTGCAGAAAGAAGGAATAACACTGGGAAGGGCAATGAAAACTGAGGTTCTCAGAGATTCCTCCTCAGGATTTTATTTGGGAATGGTGAACAAGGTGCTCTTCATCCTGACCTCCAGCAGCAGTTTTTTGAGCTGCAGTTTTCTTCTGGGAAATCGTGAGGGAGGTTTGATCCCCCTCTCCCAAAGCACTTTGGCATTTAATGATTGTTCCAGGAACAGAGCTGCTCTGATTGATTCAAATTGTGACTGCAAATAGACCTGGCCTAAGTTAGACCTGGCTTTGTAAAAAAGAAAAGTCTGTGCTATAAGAAAATGTCTATAAATCTGAATTTATTTCCTTCTCTGACAGTGAAGACTTTCTAACAACAGTAAATATTCACTGTGTGGCTCTGAAGAGTTTCCCCAGTGGTTGTTTTTCAATCACTCGGGAGCTGACTCTGTTGCAGATCCCACAGAGAACTTGTTGGCATCTTGTGCTTGAGTTTATGGCTCCCTCATGTCAGTCAGTCTCCAGTTTTTCCAAGTTTTAGTGGAATACCAACAAAATATGTCTGAAACTGAGTTTGGCACATGCAGTGAAAGGGTGTGAGAATGAGGTTATGTTTTCATGAGAACAAGTGTTCTGTTATGAAGTGGAGATAAATAATGAGGACAAATATTGCATTAAAAAAAAAAAGAGAAGAATTTAATGAACTGGAATTGTGGTCAGTCCCAGGAAAAGCTCTTTTTTCCCTTCAGTTTTTAAAAATATTTTATAATTACTGATAAATGACTACTTGAAAGCATTACCCAAATTTATATCTGATTTCTTGCATGCAAGTATTGATTCAACATTTGTTGAGTCACATTCTGCACTTTCCTCAAAATAGATTTCAGGTTGATGTGGAAATTTACAGCCAATTTCCAGCCAGAATAGTTGTTGTTTCTTAAAAAACATGCTGATTATAATTACAGACATGTATTTCTACAGCCATGATCCACATTCTTCCTGATGAGCAGGGAGGTGAACATTCCATTCATGGAAACTCAGTTACAGCAACTTTTCCCATTCCATTCTCCAGTGCTTGGTCACGAGAGTTTGCAGGGAGGAGCTCCTTACTCCAGCTTGGATTCCACTTTCTGGGACAGGGAATGTTGGAGCTTCAGCTCATCGAGGGATGGTTCTGCCCCAGGAGGATCTGCCCTTCATGCTGGAGCTTGTTGCAATTCCAGTTTTATGAGCAGCAAACACTGTCCTTGTGCTCTGGTTTAAAGCAGAAATGGGGAAAATGAGAGCCCAGTTCTGGTGTGTCTGAAATGGGAGGAGATTCCAGCTCTGGGTTCTGCCACCTCAGGGGGTGTTGGGGATGCAGCCTCCAAGGTTGTCCCTTCAGTCTGATCCCTGCAGAGGGATCTGAGGAGAGCCCTCAACAGCCACTCAGGCAGATTCTGTTCCAGAGAGTCCTGGAATTTCCTGAGTGGGAAGGGATCCACAGGGATCATTGAGTCCTGGCCCTGCACAGCCCCAAAATCCCAGCCTGGGCATCCCTGCAGTGGTGGCCAAGCTCCCCTGGAGCTCTGGCAGCCTCGGGGCCATTCCCTGGGTGATACCTTCAGTTTTAGCTTTTATATTCTTCAGATTCTGGGCTGGTTCAGTGTCCAGTTCTGGGCTTCACATCAAGGTTTGGGAAGCTCTTCACAGAGTAGGGAGACAAAACAATTCCTTTCTAGCCTGGAACCAAGGACAAATTTTAGGCCCAAGAGTGGAAACAACAGTGAAGGAAGAGAGGGAACAAGGAGGATGGAGCTTCATCACCTGGAGCTGGAATTGGACAATTCACTCCAATCTGCTGATGGACCCAAACCTATCAAAGTGTGAGGCCTCGTGCCCAGGATCCATTTTGTACCCATTTGTGGGTTTGACTTGGGTGCAGCCCCAAGGGGTTCCTGCACTGCCCAGGCTGGATCCTGTCAATAATTCCCTTTTTATCCTTTTATTCTACCTGGTCTCTGTTTCCAGGCCAGCCTTCCCAGGCATCCTGGGGAGCTTGGGCAGTGCCCAGCACCCTCTGAGGGAAGAACCTTTCCCTGAAATCCACCCCAAATTCCCCTGAGACAGCTCCAGCCCTTCCCTGGGTCCTGTCCTGTCCCAGGGAGCAGGGAAGGAGCTGCCCCTGGGGAGGTGCTGTTCCCTCTCTCTCTGTAAACATCTCGTGCTCAGGGATTTGCAGCTCCACTGGGCAGATCACACTTGGATCATGGAATGCGACCTCCAGCACTGGCCAGGGAAACTCCTCCTGCTTCAGCTCATCCCCTCAACAAGAAAATCCTTGATTTACAGCTCTGAGGAGGAAACAGAGCGCACTCTGGGTTAGTGAAAGCATCTGTGGGACTGGGTTATTTGAGGGAAGGGTTGATGGAGCCTGTTCACACTTCTGCCTCCTCCCAGCCACCCTCTGGCTCATGGAGAGGCAGAAATCTGGCACAAGCCCTCCTGGTGCACTGCAAAACCCCACTCTGGGCAGGAAATTTCCTCCATCTCAGAGAGTACCAGGGGTTTTAGCACCAGCTCTCCCTGCAGAAGGGTATGAACAGGTCACGGGCTGGAGCACCAGCACAAACCTGGAGATTTAACACCAGAAGAGAAATTTGAAGCTGTTGAGGAAGGAAATCTGGTCCAGCCACACTGAAATCCTGTTCTGAACTCACAGTTTGCTCCAGGCTGGAGCCCTGGCACAGGGGGAGTGCTGTAATTGCACACTGCAGTCAGAGAAAGGCCATCTCAGCACTGAAGCGAGCTGATCATTTGCTTTTTCGGATAAATATAGATATTTTGGCCAAAATAAGATTTTTCTCATCATTCATGAATTTACAGTGTTTGAGTAAAGGGATGGAATGTCCTGCAGTCCTGACAAGGATACAGTTTCATAAATAACCCTCTTGACGTGGATGAAGGGAACATTTTTTGAGGTTTAGGCAGAGTTTGGGGGAGCAGGGAATTTATTTGCTCATTTTAAGGCAACCAGATCTTTTATCTTCCCTCTCACCAGTGGGTAGAATATTTCTGTTGGCTTCTCTGCTCTTTTCCCCTTCCAAGGAAGCATTCCACAAAGCTTTTCCACACCTTTGGCTGTAGGTGAGGGCTTCCAAAATCATGCAGGATTTAATTGCAGCCAGCCAGATAATGAATTGATAATGAAATGTACATTATGACTCATAATAACTCAGTATCTTTGTGCTGTAAATCTCTATCTCCAATATACACAGAAATTTCCCGTGGATGAAGGAGACTGAGAGGCTTCTTTAGCACAGGGAGATTTTTTTTCTGTTAAAGAAGTGACAATCTCAGAGGCACAGAGACAAAACAAAGATTTGCAGTGGAGGAGCTGCAGTGAACTGCAATTCCTCTGTTCTGTTCATGTTGTTGTGCTCTGCTGCCTTCCCCATCCCTCCCAGCTGTCTCCAGTGACACTTTGCAATTCTTTTTTCCACTCTTTGATTGTTTTTTTTGATTGTTTGAGGCGATTGCTTGAATTCTTTTTTGGCATGTGTTGTTTTTGCTCCTCAGTTAGGTTTATCTGACTTTTTTGGCTGCTAAGACACTGCTGTTTTCTCCCCAGCTATTTTTACAATGTCTGCTTCAAAAGAAATACTCTGGGTTTCTGTACCAGGAGCTTTCTCAGCTCCTTTTAGTGACAGAATGGTGCAAAGCAACAATTTTTGAATGGCCATGTGACCATCCCAAGAGACCTAAACAGAACAAAATGTCTTAGTGAAAAGAATTTTTTGGAATTTAATCACCAGCTGCACACTGTAGATCAGTGAGGGGCTTATTCTTTTAAGCCACAAAAGTTAATTACAGTCAAAGAGGGGCTGTGCTTCCAACTGCAGGAATTGGTCTGGAATTAGTGGACAGTGGCTCTTGGGCTGGTGTCCCACTGGTTTTTCCAGAGGGAATGTTCATCAAAAGTCAAAGCACAGTTCAGGGACTGAGCACTCAACAACGAGAAACAGGAAATGAAATTATAAGTTAAAACCAACACACAAACAAAAAACGAGACCAAAAGAATCCAAGAGCCCAAGCAATTCTAGAACAAGGTGTCTGTGTACAGATTGTCTGCGAGCAGCCAGAGCTTTCAGAGGAGCATTTTGCACTTACTGAACAATGCAAACTGAAAAAAGAGAATATTGCAGCCAGGGACCACAGGGAGCTGGTAAATGTTGGCAGGTAAAGGCACGCAATGGCCACTGGCAGGAGCAGGAAGCCTTGGATGTGTTTGGGGGATTTGTGTTTTGTGTTGGACTGCAGGGACTCAGGGATTTCAGCCAGGGCTGGTGGGACAAGAAACCCTCCCCAGCTCAGCTCAAACAGAGCAAGGGGGATCTGTCCCACGTGTGCCATCCCCATCACCCCTCCCAGCTGTCTCTAGTGACACTTTGCAATTCTTTTTTCCACTCTTTGGGGTTTTTTGATTGTTTGAGGGGGTTATTTGGACTTTTTTTTTTTAATAGGTGTCATGGAAAGCCACCCTCTCACTATTTGCTTCTGGTCCCATTTGCACTGAGAATTTGTGGAGATAAGGAACTGTGGAGCTGTGCAGGAGCTAAAGATGTGCTGATGAGCTCCTGGGACTGGGAAGGGTTTCCTCTGCCTGTCCTGCTCCTGATATTCCCTTTCCAAGCATGTGCCACAGGCTGGTCTTAGGAGATGCTTTGATCTTGCTCATTATGGCCAGGCCCTCTGGAGAAGTCCCCTGTGTCCCTGTCCCAGGTCTGCCTTGTGGCCCTGGACACATCCCATGGGCAGGGGGAGAGGGCTGGGATCAGGAGCTGCAGAGGGAAAGGTTTGGGATCAGGATCTGCAGAGAGAGGGCTGGGATCAGGAGCTGCAGAGAGAGGGAAAGGTTTGGGATCAGGAGCTGCAGAGAGAGGGAAAGGTTTGGGATCAGGAGCTGCAGAGGGGAAGGTTTGGGATCAGGATCTGCAGAGGGGAAGGTTTGGGATCAGGAGCTGCAGAGGGAGGGAAAGGTTTGGGATCAGGAGCTGCAGGGGGCAAGGTTTGGGATCAGGAGCTGCAGGGGGAGAGGGCTGGAATCAGGAGCTGCAGGTGTCCCTTGTCCCACTCTGCCCCTTGGCTGCTGCCTCCAGAGAAACAAACCCTAAAAAATAGCAACAAACTGAGCAACGTCCTCAAATCCCTCAAAATGAGGAGGATTAACCAAAAGTGTATGAAATCTCCCCGTTTTGTCAGATAAATCCTGAGCTTTCCGAGTTTGTATTTAAAGTCATGAGGTCACCACTTCTATGCAGTTCCAAGAACACATAACATATTTTTCCAACCCAAATCCCTTTTTTGGTATTGCCCTGTAAATCCTTGCCAACTGGAACAACGGCAGTGCCATTTGGAGTGACTGACAGCTGGACATCGGGAAGAAGGGAGGGAATATTTTGGTGTCACTGGCATAGAGCAGAGACAAGATGTACTTTGAGTGAAGCAACTTCCGAGGAGCTGCTCCTGAGTCCCAACCACCTCCTGCAAGGCTCTGTTTACAACATAAATTGGTTTTTTAAGTGATGCAAATTGCTTTGGATGAGCTGTTACCTCACGCTGTGCAAAAAATCCTCCCTGCCAGCCTCTCCTCTTCCATCCCAACAATTCCTGTCCTGGGATTCCCTGGGCCTGCTGGCTGCTGTTCACACCCCCAGGGTCACTCTGTGCTGTCAGAGGCACAGGTTCCTCAAGGAACAGAGCACAGCAAGGATATTTCTGTAAATTTAAAAGGGAGATGAACACCTGGGCATTCCTGTTTAGCAGGGAGATTTATGTCCTGGGTGCTATGTGGGAATTGTGGGGGCAAATGAATTAATATTGGTCCCCTGGGTGTCACATCAGCTGCTTTTGTGGTAGCTCAGCTGTGCTGAACCTCCCTGGTGCTCTCTGCTTGCAGAGATGTGCAATTCAAGCAGGTCAGAACACGAATTTTCCATGTAACCCACCTGTTTCAGTGGCTCAGAGACCCTGGAGAGGCTCCCTGTCCTGCCAGTGCTCCAGGAATGTCATCTCCAGCTCAGACACAAAGCTCCTGTCCAGGAGTGGTGACTACAGAGGAACTGATCTGATCCAGTTCAACAAAACTGAGCCAGATTTGGAAACTCCTGCATTTTCCGTGCCCCCCAAATGGAAACTTCCAGACCCAAAATGCACAGAAGGTTGATTTTTTTTTTTCCCTCAAATATACAGAATTATGTACCTAGTGTCAAAAGCCAGCTTGGAAAAGTTGATTTATTTTGCATTTTCCAGATGAAATCCAGAAGGGATAATGCTGGTTGATGTCAGATGGTGTGGGGTGTAAATGAAGAGGTTTCTCTCTGAGGCTTCTCGTGTTTGCTATCAGTGAGCAGCAGTTCTCACCCCACCAGGCAGAGGAGATAAAGTAAAAAACCACCATTTCCAGCTTGCAAAGGCCCAGCCTGTGTGGAATCAGCTCAATTATTTCAGCTCAGTCTGCAAGGAAAAGCAGTTCCTATCTCAGAATTACAATTACATGGGAACGTGAACTGCAATTTCTCTCCTTATTAATGTGATATAACAACAAAATATGGACAGCCACAATGCATCAGCTCCTGGGGATTTGAAATAACTCTTGGCATGATGGATCTTTAAACATTGTCTGGCTTTATTTCATTATTTTAATAGCGTGCCTTGAACTGGAAATTTGTGGGATTGATCTTATTTGAGAGCTGGCAGTACTGATGCAACATTTAGAGACATAATACAGAAGATTTTTACGGGGGAAATGCTTCTCATAACTTGTGACTAACTGGGTCCCAAAATCCAGGGACACTTTGTGCTAATCACTGAGTATTTACATTAACAATGCCAAACCCATGCACTGAAAAATGAGTTCAGAACCCAGAAAATTCACAAAATGAACTTAAGGCACAAACCAAACCAAAACAAAAAACTCCTGGAGGATATTTTTTTGACTTTTTTTGAGCTCTAGGGTGAAAGGTTCCTCGTGTTTTCAAACCTCTCACCACAAATGAGGCCTTGAAACTTTGCTTTCCACTGCTGCTGGGTTCTGGTGGGATCCCCCCAGGGAGGCCTCCAGGAGCTCTGGGCTGGGGTCCCCAGGCAAGGAGTGTCCCTCATTAATCCCTGTCCTGTGATCCCTTATTAATTAGGATTTTGTGATCCCTCAGTAATCCCTGTCCTGTGATCCCTCATTAATTAGGATTCTGTGATCCCTCAGTAAT
>VXBQ01010601.1:797-93977 GCA_013400175.1 Phainopepla nitens
GTCTCAGAAGAAGGCTCAGATGGGAAGGCAAACAGTGATCTGTCTGGGCTACGAGGTCAGTGCTGGACAAAGGACTTCAGGGCTAAGCCACCAAGAGGCAATATGCCAGACTTTAAAACCCCAAACAATAAAGGAACTCAGAACCTTCTTGGGAATGACAGGGTGGTGCAAATTATGGATTTATAATGATGGACTGTTGGTTAAACCCCTGTATCACAGAAGGAAACAAAGATCTTCAATGGACAGAAGAAGCTACGCAAGCCTTTGACCAGTTAAAGAAGGCCCTCATGTCAGCCCCAGCCCTATGACTTCCAGATGTGAGTAAACCATTTTTTTGGGGGGATTGTTTGGGGAATACTAGCACAGGACTTGGGCCCGTACTGGAGGGCAGTTGCCTACTTTTCCAAGCAGCTGGATGCAGCAGCTAAGAGATGGTCCAGAGCTGTTGCTGCAGTAATGCTGAACATCTAAGAAGCACACAAATTCACCCTGGGCCAGAAGATGACCATGTTGGTATCCCACACAGTGTCTGCAGTACTGGAAGTAAAGAGGGAACATTGGCTCTCCCCAAAAAGATTCCTGAGGTATCAAGCTATAATGGTAGAGCAAGATGATGTTGAGATTCTTGTAACTAACCTTGTGAACCCAGCCTCCTTCCTAGTGGCAGTGTGGGAGAACCAGTGATCCATGATTGCCTGGAGACCACTGAAGCCACCTACTCCAGTTGGCTGGATTTAAAGGACACTTCTCTGGAGGACACTGAGACCTGGTTCACTGATGGAAGCAGTTATGTCATCAGTGGAGAAAGGCATGCTGGGTATGCAGTTACCACTTGCAGAGAGGTAATAAAATCTGGACCATCACCCACAAGCACCTCTGCACAAAAGGCTGAGATAATTGCCTTGACTCGTGCCTTGGAATTAGCAAAAGGAAGAGAGGTTAACATTTACACAGACTCAAAATATGCATTTGGGGTTGTACATGCGCACAGACCTATTTGGAAAGAAAGAGGACTGTTACACTCACAAGGGAAAAATACTAAATATGCACAAGAAATAATAAAATCATAAGATGCAGTTCAGCTACCTGCAAAGGTAGCTATTATGCATATCAAGGCACACCAGAAAGTGAGCTCTGAATTGGAAGAAGGAAACGAGCTGGCGGATAGAGAGGCAAAAGAAGCAGCCAAAGGTGAAGTATCCATTGAAGCAGCTTTAATACCAAATGGACAAATTTCTTTGGAAGGTGAGCCAAAATATGATAAGAGGGACAAAGGTTATTGAGGCTGAGGAGGGGGAGTTCAACTAAGAAGGACGGGCCATCACGCAAAAGGAGAAAGGAAAGCTGTGGCGGTATCCGTACTGACCAGCTGTGGTGAAAGCATTGGAGAAGAAGCACCGGAGGGCCTGTGTGCTCTTCATAGATGACACCACAAATGAGAAGAAAAAAGGTTTCTCAGTGTCTCTGAATAGCCTGATGCAATTTGACTGTGAGGAGAAGCAGGAGCTCCTTCAACGAGCCGAGGAGAACTAGTCCAGGGAAATCGAGTGGTGCCTCCAGCTGATCCTGGAATATTGGATCCAAGTTGTCATTCTTTCAGCAGGTCCTTCCTGGATTATTTTGCTGTTGCTATCAGCTACCCAGTGAGGAAAGAGGGATAGCAGAGCATGGTGCAGATGGAATTCCCAAACACAGAGGAGGAAGGGGCTGGAGAGTCTTCCTCAGACACCTTCCCCCAGAAACTCCCAAGGAAGCTCTTCCCTGACAGGACCAGAGCTGCCAGGGACAGGGAGAACAAGAAGCTGGTGGAGTTCATGGTGAACACCAAAGGGGCTGAAGAACATCTGGGGATCTTGAAAAGTGGGAAACAATCCTGCTGGCTGAAGAAATTCCTGAATTCCAGCCAGTACATGACCCATGTGGAGACTTACTTGGATGATGAGAAGCAGCTGGACCTGCTGGTTGGGTACCTGAAGGAGGTATACAGGGAGATGGACACCAAGAACCTGCACCAGATCCTGGGGGACGGCATCAGATTCATCTCAGGTGTGCTTTTACCTGAGGCCATCATCTGTGCCATTGCTGCTGTGGACGACATGGATTATGAGAAGGCAGAAGACAAGTGTTGCGGTGGGTTTTTTGCTCCTAGTGGCTCGTTCTGTTCCCCCCTGTTTTGTGGGTTCAGTCTGGGTTGCGCCCCCACCCAGCTGTCGGTCCTCCCTGGAGCCTGCCCCTTGTTCCCTGTTCTCCTTCCCATTGGATCCTGCCTTGTACCTGCCTTTTAGTCTAGAGGCTTCCCGGCCAGTTCCCTGTTCCCTGGGACCCCATTGATTTTTTTGAGTTGTATCCTCCCCATGTATTTCCCTATTGGTTTAAGTACTGTAAACCCCACCTTATGTTCCGCCCCTATGCTCCCGTTTTTGGTTAAGCTTTGTTCCCGTCCCTGAGACCTCCCCTGTATAAAAATCTCTGTACACCAATATTCGAGGTCCTTTTGTCCCTGGATTTTCCAGAGAATCATCTGCTTTGGAACCTACACAAAAGGCCTCTCTGTTGTCCTTGCTTGTCCTCTTGTTGTCCCTTGATGCTGCCGTAGAGCTTTAAGCCCTACAGCCGTATCCTGGACTGACCAGCTTTCTGGGAGCGGCCCACTCTTGGCCCAGTGCCGGGGTGAGCTAGCTGGGGAAAGATCTGGCACCACATCACTCAGGACTTTGCCTTAGAGAGTAAAACAGTGCCCTCCCTTTTGCAGGGCAGAGACATGGGCAGATTTTCAGAACTGTGATCAGGTGCTCTGGGAATAATGTCTTCACATCAGCTGGTGGGTCAGTGCCACACAGTAACAACAACCTTCAGGCTGGCTTTGCAATTCCCCCTCTGTGTGTGGCATTGATGGCAATGGCAGGTGCCCACACCCATGGATACAGAGACATGTGGCTGCAAGTAGGTAACACAGGTGTGAACTGTGCTGAAAATCAGGCTTGAGAGATATACTGCAAGAATCCTAAGAGGCAGATGCAAAATGCTACCTGTGGCTTCCATCACACCAGCTAGAGAATTTTAAGCCTTCTCATAACAATGAGATAAACTGGTACCTCTGTTTATAGCTGCTCAAAGGGTGGATCAAATCATCATTTTTCTTCTATGTTGTATGCAGTAATCACGGATATATGCACTACTTTGTAGTATAATGAATTTTCTGTCTTTGCTCACCCCTGAAGTGAAGGACTTGCTAGATAACAGCCTTATCTCTTCTTTTGGTGGGAACATGGGTTTTATCTACTCCTATTTCCTTACATCTTGGTTTTGGGTGGAGAAAGCACATAGCTAAGACAGTTCTGCCAGTTCTCTCTTTGGTTTCAGAGATGTGAGCCCTAACTGACTCATTAAGGCATGTGTATTCCAAGGATGTTCTCTAACAGATTCATGTTCTCTAGGACATCAGCAAGGCTGATCTCACATTGTATTTTTATCCTCATTTCTGGCACCAATAATTTTTCTATCTCAAATCATGAATTTTCAGGCAGATGTGACTAGAGTCTTGGGCCACTTTTAATCACAAAATTTCATCTTCTTGAAAATTACATTAGTCTTGGTCAGGGATTAATAAAAAGCCTGAAGGAACTTGAAGATTATTTGTCACGGTGCGCACTGCCCAGTGTATGTGCTGACAAGGGGCGATACTCCCCCAGGGCCCTGGAGTCCCAACCAGCTGCCGAAGACAAATGAGACGGGAATTGCTTAGAAAAACTAAGGATTTATTAACTTAAAGGCTGGCCAAAAGCAAGAACCCCAAACACAGGGGTGCAGGGGGGTTTTTATGCAGGGGAGGTCTCAGGCAGGGTATAAATCTTTACCCAATTGGGGAGACTGAGGGGAGGAGCATAAGGCAGGGTTAACAAAGCTTAAACCAATAGGGTAATACAGGGGGAGGGAACAACTTAAACAAACCAATGGGGCTTTGAAGAACAGGGAATTGACAGGGAAGTTTCCAGACCAAGGGGTTGGTATAAGGGAGGATTGACAACTGAGGGGAGGAGTGACTGGGAATGTTCGGGAATAAGGGGTAGGACTAGGACAGGATCGACAACTGGGACAGGAGGGCACGCCTTAGACCAAACTTAGACCAAACTGTTGACAAAGGGAATAACAGAACAAAGCATTAATAGAAAATCCACCACAATTATTGCTCCTGGTTTTTGATTATATGTCATTGGTTTAACTTAGGTAGACAATGCAAAGTAACCTTGTAAATTGGCATCTATTGTACAACAAATTTTACAACATGGGAGACCTTGAAACACTCTGTCCTGCAAGTATTTTTAGATATTTTCAGATGAATGGCTGTTATGATTCAATGTTAAAGTCCTCTGCCCAAATTAAGGTACAAGTGAGACCAAATGATGGTTCAACAATTCCAGCTTTATTTTGTAAAATTATTTATATAGAAACAAGAGTGAAGGACAGAAAGAAGGAGAGAAAGGGAGTAGGAGAAAGACACTGTAAGCAGAAGATAATCACCGCCGTGGATTCAGTAGCATCCCATTGATCATTCAGTGACCTGGGCTTCCTGCTGATGGGGTCTCACTCAGTTCATGCTCTGAGTTTCTTTATACAGTCCCTCATTAGCATGAGAAGCACAAGAACGTGTGTGTTTTACCACTCTGCTTGCTCGGCTCTCAGCTCCATGGTTGTGGGGAGTCTGCACTGAGGATTGCAATGGAAGGTTGTGATGAAAAATATCAGTTTTGGTCCTGCCTCAGCACAGCAGATCTGACACTTTGTTCCATTTACAGCTTATTTACAGGCACCCATGATGTTTTCTGCAGCAGATTTCACCACCCAGTGCGTGTTTAATGCATATACTGCAAATGTCGTTAACACTTTTCTTAAAATGGCACCCATCGTACCCTGATGCAGAGGATTGTTCCTCCACAGGTGCAGCACTTCAATATTTCTCCTTGCTGAACTTCATGACATTCCTGTTGGCCCACTTCTCCAGCTTGCCAAGGTCCCTTTGGATGGCAGCATGACCCTTGGGTGTTTCTGTCACTCCTCCCAGTTTTGAGTCGTCAGCACCATTGCTGTTGGTACATTGCCTCATCATCCAGATAATTAATGAAGATGTTAAGCAGGATGGAATGTAGTATTGACTCACAGCATACAGCAGTAGTTACTGGCTTCCAACTAGGTGCCATGCTTCTCAAGACCACCCTGTGGACCTGGCCATTCAGCCAGTTTTTGGTCCACCTCAATGTCTACTCATCCAGCCTGTATATCAACAGCTTTTCTTTGAGGATCTTATGGGAGACATTGTCAAAGGCCTCAGTGAAGTCCAAGTAGACAATATCTGCACTTTCCTCATCTGTCAGGTCACTCAAGTCACTGTAGAACATTATCAAGTTGGTCAAGCAAGACTTCCCCTTGGTGAAGCCATGCTGACTGCTCCTGATTGTTTTCTTGTCCCTAATGTGCCTAGGAAATGGCTTTCAGAATTTGTTGCTTCAGAAGTAGTCAGAAGCTGATGAGATCACACCAGCAATGCAAGGACAGTGCAAGTTGTTTTCTAAGCATTTGGAGAAAGCACTTGAGGTACCAGAAAATAATGTTCCCAAAAGAAGGATTAATTAAGGTGAAACAACAAAGACAGGATTCCTTAGTGGCCCTCTATACTGAGTGTTCAGCAGTGGTAGAAGGATGTCAGGCACAGACTTGGAAACCAGTGTCTGCCCTTAAAACATTAAAAGCATTAAAACTTTCAGCAGACACCAGTTCTGCAGACTGGAGTGATAACTCACAGCTTGAAATAAACATCCCAATTATTCAATGTGTTAAATGTTGTATTTGTGCTGTTCCATATGAAAAAGAAGCTGTGGAGTTAAAAAATGTATTCGATACAATTAAATTGTAGAAATCAATAAGCTTTTGTCTCACCATAATCCTGTTGTAATAATGAACACAGAGCGGGCACTTTGTCTCACAAAGTTACTAAAAAAATTGATAGTAAAGATAAAGTAACTAGAAAAGTCAGAGGAGCTACCAAATGCAATTCTGCATGTGTCCTCTGGTTCAATATGGCCCTGGCTGCATTGGTATCATTAGTAACCAAAGCAGGAACAAATGACCATAATACACTTTCTCATTGAAATGAAAACATGACCTTATGTCCTGTGATAATGTGGTAATTTTCTGCCACTGATCACATGCAAGCAAGACTAGCTAGATATAAATTTTACTGTTGATAAAAAGTGCAAAGAATGATACAGATTATTTATGTGGTTAATCATCTTGCATATGTGTTTACCCATTCCTCTTGGGCACCTATTTACTTTGTTTTCAGACAAAAGCAATAGAGGTTTACTGAGCACTTTGTGACCTGTTTTTGAGAATAATGTTTTTCTTAGCTGTAAACAACAAAAATTCCTTATTACAAACTCGACTTTGGTGTAATGTTGTATCATTTTACAAATTTATAGTGATTGTTTCACAGGTTATTACACTGAATACAGATTTGCAATAGCTCAAACTGATGTGCTCAAGAGACAGCACTGGAAATTGTTTGTGTCTCACCAAAACACTGGCGATGCATCAAACCTGTCATCATATCCCCAGATGTGCCCAATTTCTGACATATGAGAGGAAAAAGAAAAAAGTATAACATCTATTCAACAAGATCCAAATAGTCTGGTCTATGGGTTGTATCCATGTATTCTGGGGAGTTTTGGGTTTCAGGTTTCTTTTTCTGAAGAAAAAAGTAAGATTGCTCACATCTAGCTGGAAGGTACTGCTCCTGCCTCAGTGTAGAGAGATGAGGCTAAAGAGTTACATCCTTCTACAGTGATTTCAGCTGTAGCCCGTGAGGAAGATACTGCAGCGAGTGTCTCAAAGATACACATGTTAGTTAAACCCCGAATTAAAAGAAAAAAACCAAAACCCCAAAACAAAAATCCCCCCAAACGTCCAAATAAATTATTCTAGTTCCCAAAGGTATAGTGTTGATTTCTTGCACTAAAATTCTTGATTTTAAGTTATGTCTTTAGTGCAAAGCTCAAAAGAAACCAGAAAATCAAGACATTATAAGCTTTGTCATACTTCACCATGTCTAAGGCTAAAAGGAGTGTCTCAAAGATACACAAGCATGCAACGTTAGAGCTGTCCTGTTCCAAACATACAAATGCTTCTGATAGATTTTTTTTCAAGCAAATGGAATTATAGAAATTATTTTTAATAGATGTTGCTAAATTTAGCCTGGCTTAAGCCCAGGAAAAACAGAATCATTCAGGTTGGACGCAATGCCTTCAGACCATCTAGTCCAGTTTCCCTGCTGAAGCAGTACAAGGCAATGAAGATTGTCCAGGACCACATGCACTCATTTTTGAATGGCTTCAAGGATGGAGAGACTCCACAGTCCTCCTGGGCCAGGGTTCATAGCCTCCATCCCTCAGGGGTTCACTGCAGTGTACCCTGATGTTTCTGGCACCCTGTACCGGCTCAGAGCCGCAGGGAGCGCGTTCGGCGGGAGAGGGAGGCACGGGAGCCACCGCCGGGAGCGCGTTCGGAGGGAGAGGGAGGCACGGGAGCCGCGGCCGGCACTAGAGGGCAGGACAGGCTGCGGGAAGCGGGGCAGCGAGCGAGGGCAGCCGGGCTGGGCCGGCACCCAGCGATACAGCGGCACAGGAACGCTCAGAACGCGAGCTGGGCTCCCTTCACACCGTACGCTTGATTCTTTTTCAAGGTCTGGTCATCTTTCTGAAGTGAGGCCCCTTCAGAAGAAGGTGTCTGTCGTCGCTGTGTTTTAGAAGGTCAGGCAGGAAATGAGTATTTACAGTGACAGAAGGCGGTGCTGAGTGGCCCTAACTTGTGCCTTCAGAACAGAAAGAAAACAGAAGAGTATGGACTGGGAAGTCGGAGTGTCATGTTAATTAAAAACGGGCCAGAAACAGTCAGGCCTTTGCAGAGATGGTGCTCTGCACTTGTGTTAAGGACTGACTTCATTCCTGCTGCCCAGCCAAGGCCATCCGTCTGCAGCTCTGCAGAGGTTCAGAGTAAGGTTCATGGAGGTTTGCCTCTGTGCTTTGTCACGTTAGAGCTGTCCTGTTCACAGCTGTCCACTTCAGAAACATGGAGCTGAAATCCTACTTCATCAGAGCTTCAGGAAGTCTGTTCTGGGGCAGGGGACTGTGCAAAATGACAATAATGCAAACCAGTCCAAATGATCTGCTTGGTAGTAATTTGGCAAGCAGAATACTGCATCTTCAGAGGTCTTTGCCACCAGCTAATTTCTACATTTTCCTTTTAAGCCCCTGTAGCTTTGCCTCGAGTCACTACAGAAAGCATGGCAGACTCCTTCACATGTCTTGAACTGAATTACTTATCAGCAGAAAGAGGGTAAAATGAGCCAGCTTTGACTAAAATAAGAAGTAATTGAGATTTAGCATAGCTTTATGTATCTAACAGTACTGTTGAAAGGCCTGCAGGCTCTTTTCAGGAAGGTGGAAACCACAGAAACAGAAAGATAGAACAGATATGTGAAGAAGGGACTGAGAACAAATCTGGGATACAAAAGAGGGTAAAAGAGAGAAAATGCCTTTCAAGGATCAGCAATCAAAATTGAAAGGGAAAAAGGATCGTGCTTATTCCTGCCTTTATGGTTCCATCAGTGCTTTGTGACTCTTTATCACTGTAGTTGGCAATTCATTGCTTTGGCCGGATCTCCTGCTGGTCTGTGACTCCTGGGCTACCAGGGACATGATATAGACCAAACATCTGTTTCGGCAAAGGTGAAGAAAGGTGAGGTGTCGGTGGCCTGTTGCTCTTTCCAGCAGATTTCATTCACACAAGACTGAGATGGAATGATAAAGGGCACCCCTGGCCACAGCAGCTGAGAACTTATGCCACTCTGGGGCAGCCCAGGCCAACTTCAGGTCCACCTATGCGCAAAACAAAAAAAAATTCCTCATTCAGCACTTCATGAGTGAAGCGCTGAAGCTTGTACTGTTTGTCCTCTGCCTTGTACTTGGGGTGCTGGGTGTGCAAAAAGCATCCCAGCCCTGGCAGGAGGCTTAGCTGGCAGAATCATCAATTTCATGAACAGGTGAGAGATGGCTCAGTGACTGAACTGCAGATTCCCAAAGTCCAGGTTAATAATGCCCTGCCAAAGATAGTATGATTCCCTCACCTCACCATCATTTTTCAAGATAAAAGAGGGAAAATACTAAGAAAATAAAATTTATATTAAGAATACTAACAAAGAAAGCTTTCCATAAGGTAATAGGAATTTCTCCAGTATCTATCAGGGCCTGCCATCTAATTTCTCATGTGCTAAACAATTTTCTTATTGATCTTATTTTAGGAAAAGTAACGCATTAAGGATTTATTTGGTGTTCTTTATGTACTTTTCTTAAAACCAGGCAGAAAGGAAATCTGGTGCTTGTTGTGTTTCTACTGTAGCACTTTGACTGGCAGCTTGCCATAAAGGCAGACATGAGAAGATTTGTCGTTTATCTGTGTGTAAGATACTCATTGTGAAGTGAAGCAGTGCGCTTCAATAGGCCTCTGCGAGCGGCCAGCACTCTCAAAGCCCGGAGCACGCTTGTTAAATTGCTAATGGATAAAGGCAAAGGATGGGTCTTTACATGGAGATCCAAGAACAGTTTATTGCCTCAAAGCGGGTCCAGGGACAAAGACGAACTTGGATGGAGCCTTCAGGGTTTTATATGGAAAAGAAGGGGTGGGTCTGAGGGTCAAGGGCCAATGGGAATAGGTGAAAATGGCACAGCGGAGGGACAGCCGACTGGGGAAACGAGTAAGGTAACAGGGATGGAACACTCTTGTAAACCGGGGCCAATGGGGATCAGGAGAGGGGAGAACATTCTAGGGAATGTACATACAAGGTAAATGGGAGGTGAACTGGGGTGGAACAACTATACAAACCAATAGAACTTAAGATATTAATGTGTGCCTGCAAAGGCCCATGGGAGGGAGGTACTTCTCAGCCTAAGCTCAGAGGGGTGTTACTCCTCACCTTCTCCTGCCTCTCCAGAGCTTAGGCATTATGGCTCTAGTAGCAGGCCTTTGGGCCTCCACAACAAAGGATGACAACACAGTTTTATTTCCCAAGTTTTTAAGTAGGGTTTAATCGGTCAGCACTGGTCTTGTGTCTAAAAACAGCTTGAAAATTCTGTTCTTGTAGCAGGGCAGCATTTTTTCCCTGGAATATACTTTGAAATGTTGTTTATTAGCTAGCTGTTTTGTTTTGTCTTGTGTTTTGTTTTGTTTTGTTTTGTTTTACAGCTTGTTTAATAAATTTTTGGAAACTCTTAATACTTAGATTCTGTTTCCTGACAATGAATTCTGGAATGGTGACTTAGGAAAAGCAATAAGGCATTTAAGCAAGCCGTTGGCTCTGAACAGTAAGTGCTTTATGAGTGTATCTCACTTTTAGCCAGGTATTTAGATAAACTGTTGGAAGCAGTGAGTGGGCAGTGCCCTATGGGGTTTCTGGAACACCTCTGCATATCATACCATAGCCCTTACCACAGCTGGGATCAGGTGAAGGGCTGGGAGGGAGTGCATGCTCTGACATTCAATTGGAGCATTCAGACATAATATAAGATATGTGAAATATCTTTCTGAATTCAGTGAGATAACTAAGGACAATTAATATGTTTTAACTTGAGATGACAATATTCAAAACCTTGTAAGCATTGTGGTGAATGTAGAGTTTTCCTCATCTTTTCTCTGATATGCGCTAGAAGAAAGAACCCAAATGTAGATACCAGGCCACTGAAAGAATCATAAAAATGCTTGCAGTGTCAAGGAATTTATTAAAAAGTGACTTTGATATTGTGACAAAAATTTCACTGGTCATATTTTGCTGTTTTATCTGAAATCTCTTAAGTATTTTAATATTTTAGATGTCAGGCACTAGGTAGGTTTCCTGAAGCCCCAGAATAAAATATTAAGTAGTCAGATTTCTCCTTCATCTTGTGTTTGCAGAAGGGTCTATTTCCCAGCTTATCTCCACTAGTTACTGGTTTCTTTGGTTTGAGCTCCTGTACTTTGATTCCTCTGGAGTCTTTCTCTACTTCTGTAGTATGGTTTTGCTTAAGGGTTTTGCTTTTTTTAAAACAGATTTATTGAGAGGATACTACCCCTGCAACTGCAGGGTTTTTTCCCTGATGACACAGCACCCTGCTGACGTCCCAGACCGTCTCCAGGTGTTGCCCACTCCTGACATCTTGCCCCCCTCTGCCAGGCGCTCCTGCCTGTCAGGGGCAGGGAAAAGGCTGTCCCACTCTGACACATGATTGTGGCACCTTCTCTTCACCACCAGCTTCCCCAGCTCACAGCACCTTCGTGCCTGGCTCTGTGGGAATGTGTCTGGGTAAATGTGTGCAAGTGAGAAGAGCCAGAGAGACTGGGGGTGCAGAAAATGGAAACATTGGACAAACTGATGAGCTGTTGCTACAAGTGAGTCACCAAAGGAGGTTATCACAGAGTGGGATCTGTATTCCACTGGGGAGCTATTTGAAGTGCAATGTCTAAGCTTTTGCAGTGACATCCCTTGGACAGCCTTGTGTTGTCCTGTACCAGTCCACTTGTCTCCTCCAGACAGCTCTGTGGAAAACTGAGATCATCAGGGAAGTTGTGCACAGCCCTCAGGCTTGATCCAGATTTTCTGAAGTCGTGAGTCACTCCGTGAACCTGCCTGGCCACATACCTTTGGGACAATAGGGGTCCCATGGGCTACTTGCCTGGGACTCACGGCAGTACCGACTGCTTTTCCTCTGCTACTACTAACTTCTAGTGCAAAGGATTCTGAGAGAAACAAACAGCCTATCTGGATTTCTCCAGGCCTGCAACAGTACTTTTTGAATGGCAGTTCCCTCCCTGGGTATGGACAAGAGCAATAGCATTGACATTACCTTATGATTCAGTTTCCCATTCAGCAGATGAAATTTTCTGTTTTGAGGTACTATCACTTTGTGTCAGAGAAATGAGAGATGGCATAAACTTAACGAAAATACTGGAGGCGAGCAGGCATGAGAGATGCCTGGATCTGAGTGTTGGATACCTCTGGGAGGCCCACCTATTGCAGAAACAGATGTGAGTAATTAATAACCAACTTAAGCTATCTGCCTCATCCTACATAAAATGCTTGAAGATTAATCAAAATCTGAATCACTTTTTTATTTTTTATACTGACCTCTAGTGAGATTCCCACCACTTGTGGCAGGAGTATTGAGACTGTGATACGCAAAGAAACTACATGGGGGGGATATCTCAGTGCCTGAAGTGTTTGGTGGTGGGACTGGTAACGATGAAGGGTCGAAGTGCTGCAACAACAAAGCTGTGCACACATAAAAAGGGAGCTGCCAAGCAACAGATTTCAGACTTGCAGCTAAGGAACCTGTTAAGCCCAGTGGTTCCCTTGGTCTCCATGTGTAAAGAAGAAACACGATCCCATCTGCACAATTGTCCTTCCAGCTGGCTCAGACAGCTGAACCTTCTCTGTTTCTCTGCTGGATTTTCCTTTTGAGTTTTGAATGTAATGGGGAAATGAAACCATTACTCTTTCATACTCTATTTTCTGATCCTACTACACCAGGTCCTTGAAAAACATCCAAGGGAATTCAGTCGTTCAGCTTACAGGTTGTTTTTGACTCTCCTTGCCTCCCTCCATCTCTTCTTCTCTCTATGGATATGGGTCTATAAATTAGAAAGAATGGCAGGTGTAACTGTTGCTCAATAGTTTGCTGTGACCTTAAGTAAATAAAACTATTATAAAGGATATTAGAGACTTATCTTTTAAATAGCAGGGATTTCAGTGAGACTACCTATGTGCTTTAATATGCATGTTTGTGTTTATATGTACGTTTGTATTAACTTTTAAATTGCAATCCATGTGACCCACACAAACTGAGATGATAAATGTTGCCATCCCAATGTGGCAGTTCTGCTGGCAATAACATGATCCCTTATTGCTATGTTGCTAAGTGTCTGAGAAGAAAATTTATATCTGGGGTTTGTTATGCCATGCACTGCATAAATCACTGCACATGTCAGTACCAGGTAACCCTCCTAAAGACCCGAAGTATAATTAAACATTTGTTCAATCTCATTCTCTTTCATGGGGGTCACTGACCCCCAACCTTTCTATAAAAAAGTGTTGCACACCAGTTGTAATTGCTTCCTTTAAAACAAAAGCATGCAGGGCTCGTGCATAGTGCATGCTCTTTTTCCTTAGGTGATTATTGCCATGCTTTTGTATGAACTCACTTGAATGATGTACTTGCTAAAACTCAATGCTCCAGTCAAGAATGAAAATCTGATCTGATCTGTCTGCATAAATGTGCTCTGACACAGTCTGCTTGGGGTAATCCAGGATTGAAAGCTTGACCTAATCTTATTTATCAATTCCAGACACTCTGTGAAATTCCAGCAGATTGGTGAGTCTTCCAAGGCAAAGTTTAAGTCTAACAGATACTGACCTTCCCCTGAAGTCTGAAGAGAATATGGAGTCACACTGGAATAGCTCAAAGGAATAAAATAGGAAAGGAGGGGTGAAAAGAACTAAGATGAAACTTCAAGGCTAGTAGGGCAAGCAAGGCTATAATTTCTTCACAGTCCTTAAAATCAATTGATTTGTCAGAACAGGCTTAAGACCACGCTGCTTACTGAGACTAATAGAAGAATAACCTTTTATAAACTTGAGAAATTATCAGAAATTTTAATCTATTTCTGTAATTTGCCAGTATCCATATTTTTCTATCAGAAGGAGCATAGCTGGTAATCTTCAGTGCAATATCTGTCAGGTGACACGTAGAATTTACATGCAAACATAAAAGCAGTCTTTTCCAGAAAAGCGCACCAATTCCTGTGTCTTCCCAATTTTTTTTCCTTTTGAATGCAGAAGGCTGTAATATATCAGATCTATCAGTCCTAGCCTAGATGGTAACAAGTGAATCTACATTCCTAGCTTGCTGTGGAAAACCTCTCACTGTAGTGCAGCCCTGAAGAAACTAGGAACAGAAAAGCTGAACCTCAGTATTTCTAGAGGTGAAAATGTCCACTGTTTGTGTTACTGTTACAGAGAAACCATTTTCAATAAATGATCACAGGGTGCATATTCTTGAAAGTCATTATACATTCAGAGCTCACCACTGGAGGGTGGAGCAGAACACTCCTAGAAACCCTGAAATAGCTTTTCTGCTTAAAGACTTTCTTTCAGTGGGACTGTGCTCAGGAGACAGGGGTTGGACCCAAAAAATGGGTGCTAATATCTCAACTTCATTCATGAGGCAAATGACTTTAAATGCACATTTTGCCTAGACATATAGAAGATAAAATCCATTAACTAAAATTTTGTCATACCTTGAAAAAATGCAGTCACAATTCTAGTAGGTGAGATTATTTGCTATCAGATCAAAGATACATTTTCTTCTCATATATTTGATGTTTACAGCTAAACATCCAACAAGTCTTAGTCAAATATACCTGCAGAAGTACAATAATTAAATTTAAAAAATCTGCAAAAAAAAAAGAGAAGCCTTCATATCTGGACTGACAGCTACTTTGGCACTCAATGTTTCAACAGTGTACAAATTAAAAAACATACCCTATGCTCAGAATTTTACTGTATTTCTTGATAGACCCAAGAAGCAGCCATAGTAAGCTTGCTTATATAGTAAGCATTTTTTTTTTTTTCAAGCAAAACTGATACAAAGTGCAGAACAAAATCTTCTCCAAAGGAGTTTTTGCCACTGTTCTTTAAAAACTTTTTCTGGGACACTCTGCATGTGTGAGCCTTGCAGTTTTCCAGCCAAAGAGTGTTCAGACATAAGACTTTTGCCAGCCAGGGTTCATATGCTGCTTACTAGGTCCTGGAGTTTCTTTGTCCTATAAGAGTTAAAGCTGGTTCAAGATGAACTGGTGAAGAGTTCCTGCAGAAAAATGTGAAATACTCAGGGGTCTAGAGTGAAGAGAATGAGAAAAAAGGATGCTCAACTCCCTTAGCAGGACAGTTGGGATTTTCCCGTGGAGATCCATTTCCCAGACCCCAGAGATGCTGCATTCATTATGCACAGTGACTGCTTATCCTAAGTCACTGCTTGGGCCAAGCACTGGCAGGACTCCACACGCCTTTTCCTAGGACTAGTTTCTGTATTCCAATGTAAAGATGAAAAGAAGAACCTGCCAAAGGCCATGAAGTACCTTAGTGGCTTGAGCCACTGGGCTCCGCTCATTCACTGAACACTTTTGCAAGGCAAGAGCAGTACCAGTGTTAGCCTCAGGGCTATGTTACTCTCCATAAAGACACTGTGGGAAACTCATCCTGGCCTGGCTGGACAGGGCAAGACACTGGGGAGGCACTGAAGTATCTGAGGTGAAGCCCATCTGCATCTTTTCCTAGGTCTGCCAGAATAAACAAAGGGAGAGATGTCAGTTATGTGACTTGTATGTAGGGCAAACATACACTTAATCTTCTAGTGAATCACCTTTTTTCACACAAAGATCATCGGTGATCCCTAGAAGAACAGCTGCTCAGACACATTGGGCCCTGGCCTCAGAAACCTCCCACACCAATGTCATGAGTAAAAAGCTATAAAAGTGTTGGTCTGCCAGAGTGGTGGGTCAAATAGCAGCCTGGAAGGGCTTGTAAGAGGGAAGAGTGTAGCTACAGATATTCATTCCTCTTTTTAATGGCCTTATGCAGATGCAAATAGTTAGAATTTTTTTAATGAAAAAGTAAAAAATAGGTGACCCTCACAGAAAATTAATTTCAATCACACATTCATATTGCTTAAGTATGTGCTTCAGCTAAGAATCTGCCCTGATTTTATTATTTTTATTATTAAAAAATATCTGTATTGGAAAGTGTCATCTCCTGAAACACTGATCAATAAAGATCTGCCTATTATCAGTCTCTTCTAAAGAATACCATTATTTTTATTTCCTTACAAGAGAACCAGGCAGAGGGGAAAATGAGAGTGATTTAAAATATCAGTAAAAAAGGAGTTTACCATTTTCAAACAACAACCAGTAAGCAAAACAAGCTCACTCTTTATTATATGCCATCAATTAAATGCATTATTTCATGTTTTGTGTTCAGCTCATATCCACAGAAGTTGTATTATTACTGTCTTTATTCATAAATTTCAGCAAAATAATAAGCCCACAGAAAGAGTGTCCTTATCATCTTTTAAGAGATAGAAATATATTTGCAATCCTGAAATTTCAGGTGGGCAGGCTCATATGTTTCTGTTCTTTATAAAAGCAAATTTAATTTTTAATACCTGACATGTCATTTTGCTTAGCAAAACAAAATGTTCTTTTGCATATCCATATGTGCATGTGTCTGGCAGTTGGCCTCTCCATGTTTGAATCTATTGGCCAAATTTGATAAAGTAAGAAATTTTCTCAAAGTTTTTCTCTCCTGCAGGTTGCATGAAGCAGCCAAGAAGATGGGAGGTGACCTATCCAGGCCCCCTCTGGGGAAGGGCTATCATTTTCTTTGGGTTTGCTGCAGAGCCATTTCAAAGAGGATGGAGCAATCATCCCCACTGACAATTCCCACAGCAGACAATTTTCACAGCCTCACAGAGGCTTCTGAAATTTGTGTGTCATGGATTTTTACCCTGACTCAAAGCAAAATGAATTACTTACAAATGGCCCAGTAGCTTTAGCTTTCATTGGAGATGTACAAAGAGCCAATCAATACCTAACAGTAAGGAAGTTTATAAGGGCTGGTTGGTCACCATGGGCAGCACTGAGAGAGTGTTTATCAATTTGTTTGTCTCTGGTTCTGCCTTTAAATGGGCAAAATAAAGACATGACACTTTAAATTGTATACACAGGTACCTAAAGTTTTTCTCCTAGGATATCTGTGCAAAGTACCTCTTCAGCTGCTCTTTCTGAAGCTTATAAATTGCTTTGGAACCTACTTTACCCAATTTGAATAAAGACGCTTAGGAATACCATTCTGCATGTGGTCTTACTGCAGGAGTTGTCATTAGCAGAGTGAACCCAAATAGTCAATTTCAGTAGAAATTAGGTATGCTAAGGGTTCACATCTACACATTGCAGCACTTGCCTTTTTCATTAAATCCAGGAATGATTTAAAGCAGGAACTTGTCTAATAAGGAAGAAGAAACATGATAGCAAAGGTCAGAGCATTTCAAGCAGGAACAGGACCACTGTTGAAAGGCTCATGAACTTGCAATTAAGTAACTGACCTACCTCCCAGTATTCCTGGTCCAGAGACAGTCCTTAAAGCAAGCAGCTTCTTCTCAACTGACAGTATTTCTATGTCCTTTTCAGCATTTGAAGGGAAAGGAATAACTTAGAGGTATTTGCAAAACTGGCTAAATGAACTCATGGATTTGAATGTCCCTCCTACACGTCATTTGTGTGGGAATACAGAAGAAAGCAGTGGAACAATAAATAAAGGAATACTAAGGATTTCTGCCTTGAACAGATGATGCCTAAGAACATGATTCTATACAGTTACAAGTAGCAACATCCTAAAAATGTGTGGTTTGAAGATGTGGTAAGATTTAGGTCTAGTGAATAATAAAATCTAATTGAAGGATAGGTTGGAACAGCTACAACTGCTGCTGAAAAAAACAAAGAACAACCAAGTCAGAAGGGCAGTTCTGAAATAAAATGGAGCAAAGAACCAAATACTATTCAGCAACAGCACTGGTGTTCAGAAAATATTCAGTGCAAAGTCTGTTATTCCAACCATCTTAAAATCATCTGAGGATCTCAGTGTCTCATATCCTCACTGCTGCCATGTCCTTTCTTCCAGCACCAGCAAACATAACCTTTCCACTGTTTGCTAACATCATTTTCTTGTTCTGTCCTTTGGATTTTGTCACCACCTCTATGAATCCTGGCATTTTTGTCATTTTTGTCACATTAAACACACATAACTCACATTGACTTTCAAGGTCCTTCATAGACTTCTTTCTCTTGACCTATTATCTGAAACTGGGAATCCACGTGTCAGCTCTGGTCTCTGACCAGCAAGTGTGCTCTTAGGCTTCTTAAGCAAGCATTTTGAAGCAAGACAAGGTGATGAATGGCCCCAGGGATCTCAGAAAGAAGCATACCTGCTGCAAACTGACGACTTATTTTATTCTTGGAAAAAGAGGGACAGGGAGCTGTTTCCTCCACTACTCTATTCAGGAAGACAGCTAGGGGCGGCAGGCAGCCAACCAGAGACAGGTTTGTAAAAAGCACACTAACTTCTCTAGAATGATGCTTTTTCTCCTGAGTCTGAAATTAGCTGTCGTTTCAGTCAAAATACTGAAACATTAACCAAAATCAGCAGCAGAATGTGTATTTATACAGCACATATGTTTTGTGTATATATTGATACACACATATATATACATATACACAGACAGACAGTAAGCTGTAAAAACACTGAAGCATAGGTTTGTTCAGTGGCAAAAAGGCTTTGAGGTGAGGGAATGAAATGTTTTCCAAACCAAGCCAAACTTCAGCATGTTCTGTTAGAGGTATGATGCGTCCTGATGACCTGACTGGGGATTTGCTGTGTGCCCTTCTGGACTGGTGGCTTTCCCCAGCTGACAGACAGGAGTTCAGCTCCAGTGAGCTGCCACTGCTGCCACACAGCTGGGCAACAGCACAGAGCATCTGTGTAATCAGTAATCATTTGTGATCCCAAATCTGAAACTTGAGCAAAACCATTCCGAATTCTTCGCATGGTATTAACAGTTAAGCATATAGGTTGCAAAATAGTTTCTTATTTATTATTAAAAAAGGATCTTAAGATCAGTTCATTTTTCTATAATTACTCTAATGAAACAGAGAATAGGCATAAATTTGGATATAAATCAGATTTCATCAACTTTTGCGCTGATCTAAAGATTCCATGAGTCTAAATTTTTCAGAAATATCCATCACCGGAATTTTGACTCTTCTTCAACACTAACACCTATGTCTATTTTTATATAAAATTTTAGATTATCCATATCTACCTCCTCTTGCCTGCCTCAGAGAGCTCCACAACGTAAGACTGCAGGTTGATGGTTTCCTGCCCAGCTGCAGACAGGTAACCCACAGATAACTTCTGTGATCAACATGTTGGGGCTAGAAAAAAGGTTCCCAATGAGAAACATAAGAAAGTGGACTCCCCCCACACATTTACCACGGATATCTTTTAGTTTGATGAAGTTTAGAAGGAGAGATCCTATCTAAAGCTGATTGTTGAAGAGCATAATCATATCTCTGGTACTACTGCAGCTGCCTTTTCATTCCACAGCACCTTCTTACTCATGTTCAAAACTGTCAGTGACACGGATGCAGGTACAGCCACACCATTAAAATGTTTCAAGTTTTAGGAAGACTCACAGCACCCCAGAGCATGGCCATGTCATTTCTGACCTCTGCAGCAGATGAAAAGTAACTTGAAGAAGGGGTTACCAATGAGCTGTGCAGTGTGGCTGCATGTCTCATTTCTGTTTCAGAGGGGCTGTTCGTAATTAGCACTGATGTCACCAAGTGTAGTCAGGCATACATGGTATGAAAGTCAAATACAGTAGTAATTTGTTGTGTTCTACCCTACCAAGATGAAAATTGGATGTATTTCCTTTTTACCAGGTACTTCTGCATTCAGTGCTCCCTGTTTCTGCCGTGCAGAGTCAGACCACATAGTAGGAGTGTGCAGGTAAGAAGTGAGGTATGACGAATGTTACTACTACATGATCAGAATTCAGTCATACCAGTGATTAATTTTTCTTGTACTTGGGGAAAGCTGCAAAGCACGGGGTAACCTCTGCAGAATAACAATGAACACAGCCAGAGAGAGCAGAAAATTGCATGATACGTGAGCACATTCTAAATGCTGACTCACAGCACCCCAAATTCTCCCTGCTGTCTTCAAAACTCTCCCTAATCTCCTCATATGTTCAGTTTACAGTGTGATTCACAGGGTCCCTGAAGCGCCTCCACCCCCATTCTTTGGCTTTTTATTTTTCTCCTACTCCTACTCTTTCCATTTTTCCTGCTGCCTGCTGCACCATTGTTTTCTAGATGTGCCACCATGACTTCCGGCAGTCCCTGAACATAGGGACAGGGTCTGTAAAACGACTGCCAAAATCCTTTTTCACACACTTCCTCCTATCTGCAACGCTCCTTGGGCTGAATTTAGTCTACTTTTTAGTAATTATAAATACAGATACAATTAAATCAACTGCATGGAAGAGTCAAGTGACACTTTCTTTCGAGAGATTACTTCAACTTTTAAGTTTCCAAGTTAATAAACGTGACTCTGGAGGATGAGGCTTGCCTCAGCTGCGTTTATAGCACCCAGACAGCTCCTCTGCAAAGCGTAACAGAGAAACCACCCTATCATTAAAAACCCCTGAGATTCCTGAGATGTTCCAGATTGGCAATGCCATAAATTGCAGGAAATAAAAAAAAGGCCTACTCTAGGATATGCAAGTCAATAACTCACAATGAACTAAGCATTTTGGAAAATCAATTTTTTGCTTCAATTTTCCTTTTGGTAATGAAGGAACATAGCCCCTCTTCCATCAACAAGTTCAGCAACATCCTCCTGTCCCAGAACATGGCAGCCAAGAATCCAGCCACTTCCAGAGCAGCACCTGCTTTGTATTTCCTGAGCTCAGTGGTAAATTACCTTTCAGTTTAGTGAGTTTGGATACAAACTGAACTTTCCACTCTGCAATCAACTTCTGAAGCTGATTGATATGATGTTGCAATAAAGCCATTGTCAGAACAGAGATGATCTCACTGAAAGAATAGATGTGGATGTCTCAAGGATGTAGTTATTTAGGCGTCACATGAAATCAGTACTCTTGTAGTTGAACAAACATTTGAAAAAGATACTATGCATCATCAGTTTCTATAAAGGTATAATACAGAGGACATTGACAAGTCTTTCTTTAAAATTCTGTTACTTTTACATGTTTCTAAAGAGAATAAAACTACAGAACAAAAAGTCTTATGTAAATGTATTTATTATTGTTGGATTTTTTTAATGCAGAAATAGTGTTATTTCAATTAGAGACTTACAATCCTGTTTCACTGTTCTTTGTGCCAAAAAAAGAGACAAGAACACATTGGTCACTTGCATTTTGATTAAGAGTTCAACTGTGGTTTCAGATGTTTATGCACAAATTTCATTGACAGCAGGATTGATTACATTTGTACATGAAATGAGAATTTGTCTCAAAAATAATTAAAAAGACTGAGGACTCTTCTTATTTTAACACCCTTTTTACACAGAAAAGCCATTTGCATACATGAATAAAATATATACGAAGGATACAAAGACCAACTTCACAAAATTTATGTCACCTTGACTGCTATAATATTAAAATGGAAATTAGTCTTTTAATAAAGGGAACCAGTTGTGACACAAGAAGAAATAGTTCTTCCCCCTTCACATAGTTTTAACTAAATATAACTCGGTGAATACAATTTTCAGAACAGACCTCTGTTTCAACTGTCCATTGTTTAAGGAAGTAAAAGTTTTCCTCTTTAGCAATGATTATATAACACAATTTCCTATCCCGTCATATTTTATGTACCAACGACCAAAAGAGTTTATAATTTCCAAGAATGCCTTGATTAACTGACATTCTTAAACCAGTGGATTAACTGGTGCAGCTCAGAGCTGGATATGGATAATGTTGAAAATATCTACTGAAAAATTCATCTTTAATGGTGAAAACAATTACTTCTCTTAACTGAAACCTCTTTAGCATGCAATCAGACAAGAATCAAAGGACATGTGCACAACAGGAAATTGTCTTGTAGTTATTAGTAGCATCTTCTTTCTTCCTTTGAACTATTAACAAAAGCTAATGTTAAAGCAGTTATGAAGAACCAAAGAGATTCCCTACTTCCATTTTAACAGTAGGATTTGCCTAAATAAATGTTATCCTCTCAAAGTGAAATTCTCATTCCACAACTCAAGTTTCAGCCTCCGGACCTACAGCTGGAGTTCTGTGTAAATGCAGCAAAGGACACAAAACAAAACCACCTCTTATTTCTTGAGGTTGCCTCTCTCAGAGCCACCCAGCAGGAGCCACGTCCTAGAGGAAGGAGGCGCTCACCATCCTGAAGTAGCGCGGCTGCGTCGGGCGCCAGTTGTCGACCAAGGGGTGAACGGGTTCGTTCTCGGCGTTCTTGGAGAGGCTGCGGAGCTTCGCCATCTGCAGAAGAGCAAAAATTAAAGTGTCCTGATGGAAACCCTTTGGCATCAACTCCACAGCCCAACTATTAAACTAAGGAGGCTGGTCCATCTGTGGAAAAAGGTCTCCTTCAAAGCTGTGAAGATGTCCTTCACCGCACCGCCACAAGAATTTACTCTGTTCTTTTCCTAGAAGTGATATTCTTAGGAATAGTCAAAACAGAAAAATGGGTCCTATTTGAACAGGACTGTGAAAAGTAGTGTCATTTAGGTGCTGTCTGCAGAACTGTGTACAGCCACAGAAACTGAGAAGTTCTCAGAAAATGTGAATACAGCAGCATGTGCTATAATAAACCTCTCCTACTCAAACCCTGCCTTAGTGCCTGATTGTTAAGCGTCATTGAGAATTACAAGGTTTTAAAGCTGAATAATAAACTATTGTTCATTTGCATGGTAGGTCTGCAGCAGAGGATGTATTTTGCTGCAGTGACACATGAAGTTCATTATTAGTAACAGGAACTGGAATTTAAATCTTGTAAAGACTTGGTCAAGGTTTCAAATTGTTTGTAAACAAGGTCTGCAGCTTGATTCTCCTTGGCCATACCAAGGCATGTTTCTTTTTTTGAGGCATGCCATATGAAGAGTTCTACCCCTACTTGTCAAAACTGTTTAACACTTTTTCTCTACTGCTTTCTAATTTTCAAAGGATGCAACATGTGTACAGATAGCCTATATTCATTTGTTGTCACTACCATGCACTACTCTAGACCCAAAGCACATCAGCTGTGATTCAGACACTTGAACCTGTCCCTGTTTGAATGACTTAGTGTGACAAGCATGCACATACTTCCCATGTAAACTTGAAAACGCAGCCCCATGCAGGACACGCATCACCTTTGTTCACCAGGAGCTTCAATACACTGATGTATTTATTTTTCAGTACAGACTTCAAGGCCAATACAAGCAGAACTTCTAAGTTGTAAAACCTGGGTTCACTGTGATTAAACTTGTTCCAGTTTATGGACTGAACTAGCTCAGGCAGCTCAACATTGCTCTTCACTGAACAGCTCAGAAAAGCCAGCCATCTCAGTCTGCCTGAACAATGATGAGGTCACATTTATAACCAGCATAATATGCATCCAATGGATTAATATTCTGAAATTAAATTTCAGATGAAGAATAATTTGTACAGGAAAAGATGAAAATTGTTCATCAATTTTGTTCATACTGACAAATTACTGTTGAAGAAGAGTGCTGGAGTTTATTATTTGTGGAAGATCTGCTCTACTCAGTAAAAAACCAACATGTATTCAGGCTACGATTACATAAAGATGAAAAAATTAGTCTGCAATTAGACTGAGTTATTCCACAGTTAAATTCCTGTTCTTTCATTAAAAGTAATCTGAGCAGCTAGGCCACCCACACTGTATCTCACTGGGATTTCTAGTGAATTGATTTTCCTGCAGAGCACTGATCTGCAGCCACTGCACTTCCCCTTGTGGCTAATATGCAGTTGCCATCTGGCTGCAAAAGCATCCAAGAAATCCACCGCAAATGCACACACACTCAAAATAATCACTATTAATGAGGGTGCCATGGTACTACACTGTCTAGGATTAGAAATAATTGGCAACACAATCCTCTTATGAATATCTTATTTAGAGTGGAGGCACTCTGGACTGAGGGAAGTATTTCTATTTTATTTCTAGACAATAACTCACACGTGCTGCCAATTCTGCCTAAAAAGCAGCTACCTGAGGGTAAGAGCCAATGTCTCATCTTTATGTAGTAATTTCATCTTTAACTTAAATACTCCATTTTTTTCTACGGGAGGGATAGTTAAAGATCAGTCTGTATGTTTCCCAAAACTCACTAATTTTAGAACAGCTGAGAAAAAGACCATGACCCAAACACAACTGTAGTCAAAAAGTCTTTTCATGAAGCTGTATCAATAATGTGAGTTATTTCTTTAAAACGCATTTTAAATCAGAGATGCTCAATAATGACTACACTTTTCCTAATATAATCTGTAGCTGATCTTCTGTAATATAAACATCTCAGATGATTCATTTTGTGGAAACCAGTCAGACCATATTTGTATCTTTCACACAAGTGCCCACTTTAAAATAGCCCATATTTTAATTTTTGGATGGACAAGGAAACATAAGGCAGAGCAATTCAGTAAGTTCTGAAAATTAAGCTGTAAGTTATATGAACACATTACCATATTTCATCTATTGCCAGCTAAGGTTCTCATCATACCTGAGTTGTATTACTTAAAAGATAAAGAGCCACTTAAATACAAAGTACTAGAAAAGAAAAATATTTCCTTTTAGTGATAACATGCACATCAATGAAAACATTAAGCACATTATAATCTTGAAAATCTAAAATGAAAAGTTATGTGTCTAAATATAATATCTACATAATATGTCAGTCCTTTGATTAATATTCATGTGCTTTGAATATGGAGCTTTGAAATTTGTGGTATCTTATTATTATAGCCTGCTGACTAGAGGAATAACCTCAGATGAGAACACTGACTTGAGTGGTAAGAGAAGAATCACAGGCTGAAACATGCTGAAAAAGGGCATTCAAATTCCTGTAAGTGGATTGGAGGGAAACTAGGAGGGGAAATTAACAAGAAATACTTCTTTACAGTAAGTGACCAAAGAAGTTTTTGACATTAACAGTAAATTATAGTTAGCTGATGATGCTCCAGTTTGTGAATTTAGCTGGTATGCCTCCCAGAAACAGGTATCAAGCATGTAATTCAACACTGCCAGCTTGCACTCCCATTTGCAATACAGGGCAGACAGAATCACCCATCCCATTACATTTGTATTCTGATAAATGATGTTTTTGAAAGAAGACTCTTACCATCTACACTGTGGCGTGGTTTTACTGATTTAAAAAGCTCTTTGATGTGTGTGGGCTTGAACTACCATGGTGTTGGATGTGGGCTAGTTCTTAATGTTCCTTTTAATCCTGTAATTTCTCACAAATACAATGATTGTTTTCCTTGTCAAAAGAATAAATTCAGGCTATGGCATGTAAATAAAATGAAGGGGGAAGTTTACCTGGTCTGAACTGACTATGATGGGCTCTCTAAGAATAATCCAGGTTACACACTCTTCACAAGGTGGAGTAGTGACAGATCCATGGTATGTCCAGTAGTCATGAGATTTAGGGAAAAGAATTGAAGGATCGAAGTTTGGAAAAGGAGCATTTTTCCCCTTTAAGATAAAAACAAAACCACAACAAAACCAAACAGAGAACTCTTCAACAAATCTAGCCAAGATTAGTTTGCAGGTCTGTTATTTTAAGAAACAGGGAGTGACTCAGATACTTCAGATGCAGAACTGAGGAAAGTGAGCCCAGATCCACATGAGATATAATCGTGCAGTAAGACAGGTGGCTTGAACAACCTCGCAGATGGGCCCAGAGAAGCATGGTGAAACAGAAAACTCCATGATGCTACTTCTTGTACCTGAGCTAACTCATGTGAAGCAGCACCCAGCACCAATGTGTTTCACTCATTTCTGTGCAGATATACTCCTCCTTCTGGTCTCCTTTCTTATGGAAGTTCTTTCTATCTATTGAACATTGCATTAGGTCACCATATAACAAAGTGAGACAGGTACTACTTCTATAATATTTGTGCTAATAATGAGCAAGACAGCCTATGAAATGTGAGACTTATCACATAATTTTATCTAAGACAAAAATGTCTAGTCAGTGGCACTTCCAGAGATCCATTAGGCAGTCTATATATTAAGACCAAATGGACCAATTTCTAAATATGCCTTTTACTTGGCACTGCCCACTGAGGCAGTGAGGTTCCATGCCTGGTATTTAGGTGAGCAAAGACTGGGGAAATTACTCATTTTCACCAAACTTATAAGCCCCACTAAAATCAAAGAAGGCTCATATGTAAATGGAAGTAAGGACTTTCCATGATAAGGAAAAGCTACTTATGGTTTTATTCCAAAATATATTCTAGAAATGTTGCAGAGCAGAATTTGAAAACTAGAAAGTCAGACATTGTGATTTTTTTTTTTTGTCCTGAGACTTTGAACAATCTTCCAACAATGAAAAGCCCAACATCATTACCTTTGTTTTGATAGCATTTATTTCTTCAAGAATTCTCTTCATCTCTGGTTTGGGAGTTTCTCCTACCTGTAGAGAAGTATATGTGAGCTAAGCAAGGAGTTCTGCTTTACCAGGTTTCTTATTTCTCCTATTTTTCTGTATGAGCATCTAAATATACATCAACTATAAAATTATAATGCATTAACCCAACTTATCACCCCTACCAGTTTGGTAAGCTATGTCTTCTGTCTCTTACCTATGCCTGTACCCCAACAGATATTAAGATACAAAGGAGGAAATTGTATGAGTACAGAAATTTTAGCATAACAGGTAATTTCACAACACAGATTTCATGGTCAGATATATTGTTTGCAATTGCTGATTTCAAAAAAGACATCCAGCTTTCTGTCTCTAGTGAATATGAATTAAAGAGAGAGCAACAGCTAATATTTCGGGCTAAGGCTGCATGCCCCTAGAAGGATGAGTAATATGTATTGGCTGTGAGATAGTTTTGTTTGAGAGAAAGTTCATGAAAAACCTGGAAGAAATATGTCCTTGAATCCTGTCCCCAGTTAGCAAAGAAGACAGCTGACTGCTGTTGGTCAGAGGGCCACTTCTGACACGTGTCCCCATTCCATGAGCCACATAGTGACACAATAGCTGCAGGGACAAGTGTGTGTAGTTTTGGATACCACTTGAGATAACATGACTCATGCTCTGTAACTTGAAAAGGATACATTACTGAAAGTCAACCCCTTCAATGTGGTAGGATCCCTAGAAAATATACCTAGAGGGTTTTGCTTTTTTTCAACCTTCTAAGAATAGAAACTCCATAGTATCAGTGCAAAAAAGGGTTGCATGCTTCTACTTACTTGCAAAAATATGGCCAAAACAGCTATCCCATCAGTTCTTCTCTTAGCATCAAGGTAATTACTGTATTTGGGGTTCCAGTGTAACAAATGTAGCTTGAAACAAGGAAAAACATGCAAAAAAAACCCATTATTCAACAGCAAGCCATCAGAGGCTGAATTTACAGCTCTTCACGTAACTGTGTGAGTTTGAGGCAAGGAATGATAATGAGGCCTTCCAAATAAGAGGGAAGAAAAGGGACAGCAAAGTCATATATTAGTTATGTCTGTCATACATTATTAACTATACTATCTGCTTTAAAATAAACTATTAATATCTGAATAAGAAATTGAAAAAAATAACTGTAATCTCATCTTAAAGCTGAAGAAAAAAAGTTGCTCAAGTAAGCAGGTAGAACATGCAGTTCAAACATCATCTACTGATATGTGATTCATTTCCATCTGGTATTCAAATTACAGCAATTCTATGAAAGAATCCATATGAATGTCATTCATGTATCTTATTAGTCTACATTCCTCATTTTCTTTACAATCCTAAAATGTTAATGAATCAAGGTAATTCATTCTTTCCACCCCTTTCTATCACTGCAATTTTATACTTGTACTATAATTCTGTATTTTCAGAATACCGTTTTAGTAAGTTTGGATTGCTTCTGAGTAATTCAGCCTTGCTGTGCTGTTTCACACTACACTGGTCTGAGAACATAGAAATCTTTGTTTCACACAGAACTTTTCTTTTCTCCTGCTGTGAGAATGACTTCAACCTGATTCATGTTTATATGAATCGATGGGAGTAAGAATAAAAAGGCACAGATAAATAAATAGAAAGAACTCCCTGAAAAAAAAAAGAGAAATGACAAACTTTGTACCACCAGGACAATTGTGGCAAATTTTATTTCACAACCTGTTTTAAAGTAAGAAGTGGTGAGTCTTACCTCTCCTGCATACCTCACTCCATTGACAACATGCTCCGAGCCGTGGTCGTCAGAGGAGCCCCAGTGGAAGTGCAGCTGCCGCAGCCTGAAGACCCCTGGCAGTGGCCCACCTCTCAGCACTGCAAGTGAGAATCTGCAACAGCGTCAGACTCAAGGTCTCCCAATTCTTTTAGATGAAATACATACATATCTACAATATTTACACAAGCATTTACGTATTTGCTGTACAGATGCCCTATGTTCTGAAAATCTGCACTGATTTTAGCCACATGTCAGGCAACCACCTTCAGCCATATGTACTTACAGGCAGAGGAGAACTTTTGTGTCTAGGCTTCCATTACAGTCACTAGAGACCACTGATTTAATTCAGCTGCATAAATGTGCACCTAGTACTTTCTGGAATAGTCCAGAAGCATCGGGACGGGGCTGAGAGACCTGGTCCAGGATCTGTGGGAGAACTGTACAATCTAAACCAATATCTAGAAGCATAAAGGGGAAGGGGAAATAGGTTAGGTTATCAAACATGTCACGGGAAGCCTGTGTCTGGGTAACTGAAGTAACCCTTAATCAGAAGAGTCAAGCCTCTAGAGTAATTCTGCTTGCCTTAAAGTAGACACTCAACAGACAGTGACGTGAATTGCTTTCTGGACTCCTTGAACTCCAACTCCATTGCCTCAAATGGCAACTCAGATATAACCCACCAACCTGTAAAATCCTACAATAAGACACCAAAATTTAGATGTCTTCATCTCCTCCTGAATTGAATCTAGGATTTGGTGATATGAAAGTGACACAAACATAACCATGATTAAGATCAACTACTGAAGTACTACATGATAAACAAATTCCCACAAAACACTACAAAATTGTGTATCTTTCTGCAGGCTATGACTTGTTTGTTTAAAAAGTTGTGAAATTACTGATGCTGCTTCTGCACTAATGGTTGCTCCCTCCAGTTACAGAAGAGGAGAAAGAAAGCAGTAAATAAACTAGAAAAGCAGTCACTGAGAATGCAAGCTATTTTCCTAAAGAAAAGTTCAGCCTGTGGTGAATGATATCTACTATTCTAAATAATATCACCATTTTTAAATAATATTGTAGACAAAGGTGATCTATTTGAAAGGATCAATAAAATAGAAGGAACATCCTTACATTCACCAAATACTAAAAAATGCTCAATTCTCATTCACTTTTTTTGAGAATAGAAGTTAAGGCATTCCTATAAAACATTCAGTAGCTCTCAAGAACAGGTCTTCATATGCCAGAGAAAAATATCCTTCAATCTGAAAATTATGAAATCCATTATCATCTCAAGAAATACAGCACTAACAGTTGAGTAAGTTGTTATTCTCAACAAATTCATTTTACTTCTCCCACAGACATTCATTGTGGTGAACACAGTCAGCGTAAAAGTAGCAAATGTGCTGACAAGGCCATCAATTCTCCATAGAAAATATATCTGTAAAGCCAAATAATCCTCTTTAAGGTAAAAATATGTCACTATTTCCACTGATGGGCCATCAGCAAGACATTTTTGATTGGGCATTAGGAGAAGCTCTGCATCATTTCATGCCAACACATTCCAGCTTAAATCATCTATAAATAGACAGTAACTTTTACCTAGCACACTTTAGGCAGAAAGAATGATGGAAAGATCTGAAGGACAAAAAGTTATTTCCTTTCTTTTAATTACAAGTATGCAGTATTAAACATATAAATACAGAAAATTACAATGTAAGTAAATGAAATTTTCTTGCATTTTAAAAAGGGAAAAAGTAAACAAAACCATTACATAGCTCAAAATTAGTAAGTTTTTTTTTTTTTAAGCTTGTGCTTTGGAACTTAAATTCTGAACATATCTTTATCCTCTTGGGATTTTGTTTTAAATATTACAAATATAAAAATGCACAATCACATAACAGAAAAAGAATATAAAATAAAAGTTTACAAAAGAAGATATCGTATCTTGACATTACTTTTCAACAATGTTAGTATACATTATTTACATGTAGAAGAGATTTTTTTCTGACAATTATTACACAGGAATTGTTTACCTTAAATATCTGTGAGTCCAAGCAGAATTACCAAAATATAACTCCCTTAAACTTGCTGTCATTAAAGTAACATAGCCCTGGTGCAGGAATACACAAACCAGCTCAGCAAGACAGAGGAGAAAAGTATTCACTCCTTTTTTGGTGCCTTATTGTTGCAAACTCTCATCCCATTGCTCAGTGACTGACTCTAAATGGTTTGCACATCACCCTCAGTGACCATCAGTGCCTGATACCAGACATAAAAAGGTCACGTCAGTCTTGCCCTAATTCTGTGCCCCCCACACATCCACACTGAAGCATGATCTACTATGGAACAACTCTACATGGACATCTGCTCTGGAAAAAAGCTCACCTTTTATTTGATCTGTCATCAGCTGAGCAGCATGAGACAAAACGAGCTAATAAAAGAAAGGGCTTTTTTTCACTTTCAAAGTAATCACTAGGGCAAGTGTTGCACAGAAGGATATAACTAAGGCAAGAAAACCCTGTCTCACTCTGTGACAGAGCAAAATGAAGGTGTCATGCAGCTGAGTAGAGATGGCTGCTCCAGTCCCTTTACTTTAGCTAGCTGGGTGCCCTTGACAACAGAAGAGAGACAAGAAGCTTTTCAAATATGTACATCCACTTGCTGAGCAGCTTCTGTAGAGGTCTGGTTGTTAATCTGTGCTAGTGTCAATTGTCATTTGCCCTCACTAATGTGAAACTGGCAAAGTTCTCCTACACAAATGCCTCCCCTGTTTGCTGTAAAGTTGTATTTATGAACATGAGAAGAAATGACTGTTCTAGGAAGATTTATGATCCTGCATCCTGCCAGATCCATAATATGAACTGGTAAACCACAATGAAATTAAATTAGTAATGTACTACTGTATGACAATTGAAAAGACACATTACCTTTGTTATGCTGCTTCATAATAGAATCTAACGGTGCAGTACAGAAATCACAGCTGTTTTACATCAGTGTCACATTTTAAAAGTCATAAAAAAGCCTCTGCTCAGAAGAGGATCTCTGTCCTGAAACTGTCTGGCTAACTGCAGAGATAAAATGTGTTTCCTAAAAGCTCTTGGAACTCAAATTTCAGTTCTCACTGAAATTTTCTTTAAGCAAGCACTGAATGGATATGCAGCAGGATTACTTTTGTTTCTATTTGTACTTTGTACTCTTTTAGGGTATAGGAAAGAGATCTGGGACTCTTTTAGACTGGGAAAGAGAAGTGTCAGACAGAAGTCTGTCAACCTGCCACCCACCCTCACCTGCATTATGACACATCTTTGCCAATTTTGTGCCCCTTGATCACAGCTTGTTCATCAGTGAGCTCCCAAACCATCTTCATTTGTGATCCATGTAGGGCTGAATAGGTGGCTGCCCCACCTGCAGGGGCAGAAAACTGACAGTCCTCTGTGTAGCTGTAGCCTCAGCAGGCCCTCGACTAGAATTAAAAGTCAAGCACTTTTAATTCTAACAGTGGAAATTCAAAGTTAACAGAAGCTCAAATCCTAAATTCCCTGTACCCAAGTACAGGAGTTCCCAATACCTTCATGCAGACATGACAAATGACAGATGTGTTGTTACACTAAAGGAAGAATTTAACTTTGCTGCCTTTTGCCTTATGCAGTACAGCCTTTGAGTGGTGCCACAACTACAGAACTACTGGGATTTACTGATGCTATTCTTGTAACAGCTACTGGTTTTATCCAGGGTAAATTCAGCAGACAAAATGTTAAGTAACGTTTTGCAGGAATCAACCACAACTGGAATGTCTATGGATAGACTTTTCCCTGGTTTAAAGTTACTGGCGTTTGTCCTCACTCTATAATAACCAGTGAACAAATGAATGCTTTATTTACCAGAAGCTGTTAATCAAAATTTCATTTGCAAAAATAAATGAGATTTCCCACAAAGGGGTATTTGAGGAAATGCTGGCCACAAGCCCTAGTCATGCTAAAAGAGCTGATCAGCAACAAGCTCCAACTTCTTACAGTAACTGTCTCCAATTTTTTTTTTTTAATCATCCACTTTTAAAGCCACACATTTCTTTGATAGGAAAGATTCTGAAAACAGCATCAAGGTAACCCTATAAGAATGTGGGCCTGCACTGAGGTACTCCAAGCCCTTAAATGCCACTAATCTGAAAGCCAGTAAAAGAAGAAGTAGGAATTTGGTGGATGAATGTCCATAGAAAGTGACAACAGAAACAACAAACGAAGAGGAAAGATGAAGGAAGGTATCCATGTGGCATAGCCTTAGTGTATCTCTCCCCAGCTGCTCTGTCTGGGTTCCATTACCAGAGTTTTGTATCTTTACTGTTTCTCAAACAACCAAACACTTTGGTGTAACAATCTAACCAAGGTATTACAACAAAAGCCAAAGAGCCAAAGAGTCAATAACTGTAAGGAAGTTATATATCTCAAAGAGCATAATGACAATAGTCCCACCAGTTAGAAGCTCTCAGAACTCTTCTCTGATATGAACATTTTTTTGAATTTTAGAAATAAACAGATTCTGATAGTGAAAAGAAGATTTCAGCCCTAATTCACACCAAAATTGGGTCACTGCTGGATCTAAAAGAGTATCTGAATTGCCAATCACGCCAAAAAAAAAGAGCAGTGGTAGGCTGCCAAAATACCCAAGTTCTGGTGTGTTTTGCTGAGCCCAGCTACCTTGAAGGTTTGATTTCAGCTCTCAGTTCTTTCCTTAATTTTCAGACTCCAGCCCCACCTGTAATCATTTTACAGTGCATAAAGTCCATCTACATGGGTGCAGTAAGACAGGAAACTGAGTCCACAATAATCCATTAACTTGCATGGATAGGCAGCAGAGGCATGATACTGCTCCTACAGTAACTTTATCTGTGAGCAAAGTCAGCAAAGCCTTCAATTTTGTAGCAGATTCTCAAAGTCAATCAGACTGTATCAAGAGCTGGAAATAAATTCTCAAATTCCTTCCACTAGACTAACCCCAAACATAAAAGTAATAAGGCCTTTTTCAGCGTAATACCTGAATTACACTGGATGACAACCAAATTGTTTGAATTTAAGAAACTGTCCTCAATTGTGAATACTCCAAGTGTTCTTGGCAAGATACACAATGGATATAAAACTTGGGAGGCATTCAAAGTAATTAATTTTATCACTCACCTTGGCAATTTATTCAGCAATCTATTTAATCCAAACTAATGAAAATCTAGACAGAAGTACAGATATGGGTATGACCACTATAACCAGAAAAAGTCAGGAAAATAAATGAAGCCCTTAGTTTTTCAGAAATAATTCAGATGGAGCAATAGACACATATATAGACATAGAGAGAAGAAAGTCTTTGTTCCAAAGGAATAAAAGCTTCATTCCTCTATGTTTGCTATTGCATATGTATGTTTTGTGCAGCTGGTGGTTCTTTTACATAAAAAATAAGCCACTGTACATATCCTAAAGAACTGAAATGTGTTCAAGTCAGCAGGAGTATGCACAGTGGAATTCGTCCTGCAATTAGCATTATATTAGAGAAAGAACACCACCCACAGACTCTGCAGGCAATGGTATAACAAAGGAGACATAACAACAAACACTGAATGTTTCTTGACTTCAAAGAGCTGAGCTATACACCTACTATTTTTGCAGTGAGTCGCTTTTTATTTCTGAGATCAAAACAAAACAGTTACTGAGCAGCTCATCTGAAAATATGTTCAGAACATTCTGAAACTTTCTGCTCTTTGTGGTGAGTGTTGCATCCATGTAGATTGCTGTGCCTGGATACTCCCTCCCATTCAAAATCTGAGTTATTTTAACAGTAATTACTCTTTCATTGTTATGCAGAAGATGCAACCATTGGTATATCTGATGTTGTTCTAACAAATACAACAAATGGTAAAAATATGGTAATAGTCATTGAGATCTCATATGCCACAGCTACATTTCTTTATTTTGTACCATTTTATCTGACATTGATAATATTTTTATTCAAGTAACATTGAAAATTCCCACTTTGCTAGAAAAGTTACAAAACTCTTGACTGCATAGTAATTTGTGAGTTTTGATAGTATATTAACTAGCTCAGCTTACATACATTTTGATCCTCAGTTTCATGAAACCCAAGTAATTAGTTAAAAATCCATGAAATTAAATCAAATCCATGTCCATATATACTTAACATGAAACAATCTATTAGTAAAATTTTTCCTAGTAATTGCAGCTGTCAGTCCTAGTTATATAGAAAGTGGAAGTTTTAATGCAGGTAACAAATGAGTCTGTACACTGTATGCTCTCATAGCTTCAAGTGGATAAAAATTTTGGACATTAAATCTGACACCATTAAATTTATGAGCCCTATAATCCTCATTAAGGCAAAACCTCATGAATGCCAAAAAGAGTTTTAACTGATAAAATACCGTGACATTGTGGCAACATCTGGCTTGTTACTTCATTTATCACAAATTACATAGATAGAGTTTTTAAATATTGTAACTTAATATGTTCTGCTGGGCATCTCAAATAGTTAAAATGTAATTCAGTTCTCACAGATGAAGCCTGGGCCTCCTTCATCCTGGAAAGCAACATGACTGCAATGACCTTTTGCAGCCCCAGAAATTTATCTTACACCTTAATTCACCCCGTACCAAGTTTCTTTGCGGCTCTCTCCATTCCCTAGGATTTTACTGATGAACTTGAAAAGGAGCCCCAGACCTTTCCCAGCAGTAGCACAGGGTACCCAGTCAGAGAAGCCTCACATCACACACAGGCAGTACACCGAACCCTTCTGACAGCCTGAACATTCAGAGCAGGCTCTTCCATGCAAATTGAGAAACAGTCACTTATATGTAATGACACTTAAGAGGTGAACACAAAACCGACCTGATCTATCGAATGAATCATCAAATACAACTCGGCAGGTTTTCCCATTATTGAGGATGGTCTTAGCTGCACCGGGATCGTAACTAGCAAACCATGGTAGTAGGGAACTATCATAATGCACCTCTTTGTTATTGATTTCAATCGGTGACTGATGGCGTCCTTTCGCAAAAGGGTAATTTTTGTGCCACTGATCTGGTCCTAAAAAAAAATACAGAGAAGTATCATGAAAATCTTTTCCAGAGAGATATGATTTATACTTATTACAATTAATGCAAACTTGGCTTTGCTTAGGTAGAGAACTTCATTTAAGTGTATTAATAAGTAATTGCCTAGCTGTTATTCATGCCCTATCAAGAGTTTCACTGTATAAAAAGCAACGAGATTGATTTCTAGCTGGAATGCTGGATACTTCAAGTCCTTCAGCTGAACTCTTATAGCAACCTCAGGACTTACTACTAGGAGAGTGATAATATGCCAAGGAAGAAAACCAGGTGTATACATCAAGTCCAGCAGTGGCTAGAAATATGATGGGATATACCCAAATAATTCAAATGTGGCACCATGTAGCCATATGGAATGAGAAAAGGTCACTGGTCCCTGGCTGTGCCAAGAATTTGAAACGTGGATTTAATTATCATCATGGTTTTACCAAAAGGTTGATGTGGAAATAGCCTGACCAATGTAGAACTGTTCTTCCTGCAGCAGAGAGAGTAGGAACAAGAGACCAATACCCCAACCTCTCCAGGCATGCGGGGCCTGCAGCCCAGCACTGCTCTTCCTTGCATTAGGGCTAGCCTAAAGCCGGATTTTATTGCTATGTCAAATTTTAATTTACATTAACAGTAGGAAAACTGACTTTGTTTAACTCAAAGACCCCCCTGCCATTGGCCTCTCCTTCCACCAGCTTCGCCTCCTCCGCGCCTGAGAGAGAGCCAAGCGGCCTCGGCCCCGCCACCTGCAGAGCCCGCCTGGAGCCCGCACCCCCGCCGCGCTCCCTCGGGAAGCGGGGCCCCCGTTCCGCCCGGGCCTCGGTGCCGGGAGGAGCGGGCCGGGCGCGGCCCCGCGCTCACCGTTGTCGCTGTCGTAGCCCCAGGGGTAGTAGTTGGGGTTGATCATGGTGCGGTGCCGGCGGCTCTGGCGGGACGGCGGCCTCGTCTCACGGCGGCTTTTTATAGACTCCCGCCAAATCCGCGCCCGTCCCCGCCGCCCGAGGGCCGGGAGGGCCCGGGAGCCGGGGGCGGGGAGAGCCGCGCTGCCTCGCACCGCCCGCCCGGCTCCCGCTGGGCCCCGGGAATGCGGGGGACGGAGCCGGCCCGGGACACTGCCGGGAATGCCGGAGAGGGGAAAGGGCTGCCACGGCCCGCCCGGCGCCGAGGAGATGGGAATACAGAAAAGCACGAGTGGCCAGCGCTAGGCACGGGCAGTGTCAGAATAGTTTTGAAAATCAAGTGAGATATGTTCGCATCCGTGCGCGGACACGCAGTGTGGGATCAACCAGGAAGCTTTAGCTTGGCTGGCTGCTGGAGTGGAATGTGCAGGTCGCAGGCAGGCCGGCGGGGCTTTTTCTGGGTGTTTTTGGAAAGCCTCTTTGGCGTCAGGCCTGTGCGGTTGGGAGAGGCTGGGTGTCTCCCCAGCGCTGAGCCGCGTGTCCCTGCGGGGTGAGAGGCACAGCCCTGATGCCGGGACCAGCGGGCGGTGAGAGGATGAGTCCAACGGCTTTTGCGTGCGAATGGCTATCACAGGTTCACACCCTTCCCTGGGAAATTCCCCCGCATTCGCCTGGGTTCCAGCGCTGCTCCCTGCTGTGCGGCCTCCCGTTGCCTTCATAAACAGCTTCCCTGCAAAAATTCAGTGGCGTTAATTGCTCCAGCCTTTAAAAAGGTGCTGCTTCCTCTACTGCTCGGTTTCTTGCTAAATGGAAATCATTAAACTAGCTGAAGACCCAGTTCCTGCCAGCTCCAGATAAAATCGTTATTATCAAATTAAGCATGGGATTTGTTTGTTTTGCTTCAGCTCTAATTCTCCTTTCATTTAGCAGGGTGTTATGCATCAGATTGCACTTAAAATTGTGAGCATACTTGCTAGCAGACATGTGTTCCTTATGTGACACACAGAAATCAAATGACTTCTAAAAATATTTGTTATTCTGACACATAGGGAATTGTCAGATGAGATAGAGAAGACAGAGGTTAGCACCAATGGCGTAAAATGGATGAGGGGTTGACTAAGTAGAAGACAAAACACTGGACTGAAAGGTGAATTACTATGATTTAAATTTTGGAAGACTTTCTGTATAAGAAGGAGTGAGCTTATTTTACTTGCTCGTAATGAAGTGAGGGGAAAAAGTGCAAGTTGGTTGAAGAAAAATGCAAATGGCACAGGACGGAAGTGTGGAGTCATTGTGCAGAAAAAAAATCAGTATCCCTGAGTATTGTGTAAACTACAGTACATGAAATTTAGTAGCTGAAAGTGCTACACAGGGTCTTCAATCGTAGCCCTGGCTGATGGATTTTTTTTTCTGATGTGAAGAGGAAATGAAAGAGAAGGAAGAAGAGTGGGTCTGTTGGTGATAACATGTCAGTAAGCATTACCAGGCAGGAACTGCTCACAGAAAAACCCAGGAGCAAACCAAGGACATGTCACTGGAGCTGAAGAGACCCTGATATGACTTCTGAGACAGGTCTGTTGGCCTCATGAAGCTGAATTACGATGAATTGCAACAGGTGCAGGGGAGACAAGGCCATTAAAGAGCCTCTTTTATAATATGAGGCTATAAAAGCTTAGTGTGCTTTGCATAGCAAACAAATGGTAAGAGGATAAGTGACAGCTGTCTTTCTATGCACTGCATCAGAGAGGTAAACACCAACAAATTGTAGGAGATATTGAAGCTGAAGAGGAGTGTTAGCTAACGAACAATTGCATATAACTGATCAATTTGAGGCAAGATAACAGATCAAGGTTTGGAACCACCCAAGGAATCCCAGTGACTTTGCAATATTAAAGGCAGAGACATGAACAAGGTACACAGGAGCTTTGTATTTATGTCTCACAGAGCACATACTAATTCCCACCTCTTCCTCAGTTTTCACTTCCATTGCTGAGCATCTTCTCACTTCCATGACCCAAAGACATATCTTCAGATCGAGAGCCTGTGGCATAATAGTACTGTGTCTTTTAAACCAACTTGAATTGACAGATTTAAGGTTTTACTTAGGAAGACTCAGAAATTTTTAGAGCTCTCAGGCACAGCAATTTTTCAGATTCAGTGTTTGTTCTGAACTCCTTGACATTTAGATAACCTAAAAACGACTGTGGAAAGAAAGAAAAAGCAATCTAAGAAAACATTTAAACACTAGACACTTTAATTCCGACCTTTAAATCAAAGAAATATGTTATTCTGAGGAAAAACAAATGTCTTTTGTATATCTGCTTTCACTAAGCTCTTTTTCTCTAGGACTTGAGTGTCATCAAGAGGACCAAGTGAGACAGGAGGCATTCTTCTGGCTTCTTCTACTTTGATCTTCCTCCTTATTCAAAACAGTGTTCCTACCCCTTCCCTCTGGATTTTACTCAGGATACCCAAGCCTGAGTATCCTGTGTCCATCAACACCTCTGTCCAGATGAAATACTTGCTCATTTCATTCTCAGAAAAGACCTGTGTAGAGTCCCTTAAAAACACTGTTCTTCTCTGCCAGTAAAAGGAAAGCCTTTAAAAGTCTTCACTGGGCTCTTCATTATTGAACATGGTCTGTACAAGAGAAGTGTTTTAAGAGAATGCACAGATGGTGTAGGAGAGAACAGTCAGGATTGAATTTGGTCTCACACAGAGGTGGTCTAAAAATAGAAGGGAAGCAACTAGGTAGTCAGGAACACTGAGGTTAGTTCATGGGTACAAAGCAGAATAATGAGGGAATTAGAAATAGGATTCTAGGATTCTTGATAATTCACCCCACACAAAAAATCCCTAGAGCCTTGACTTCCAATAAGTTTTGTTGCTCTTATATCTTGATGAGATACAGAAAGATATTTCAGGGCAGACCACAGGTCACAATTTGGTGGTTCTGCTCTCTGTATTGTAATTAATATATCTACTACTGCTTTAGATAATTTTAAAGTCAGATTTATCAAAAAAAAAAAAAAAGTAAGACAGGCTTGGTCTCTACTTTTAAAGTGATTTAAAGGATAATCATTGAGTTCAGAAATGAAGAGCATTCAGGAAGTGAGATTAAAATTCACCAGACAGCATCTATCCATGAAAAAGTAAACACACAAATTCAATACATGAATTTGTATTCCTATGAAGTTTCTAGTTGGTTAGCCATTATGGTGTTGCTGCAAGCATTACCCAGATGGCATATATGCTGAAATGTAACTCTCCATTTAAATGTGGATTGGTGTGCTCATGTGTGCTCTGGCACTGAGTAAGAATGATGTTACCACTTCATAAAAACAAAGTCTGCATGTCTGCTGTGAAAATTCCACATTGTGGTCACTCCTGTTCACTTAGCTATAGTTTATATTAATTTGCATTGAATTTAAAGTGTAAGTCAGAAAATGTAAAGGACTAGTCCAGTGCTAAACAGATGATTAAGTTTACCAGGATAATTTTCTAAAGCTTATATAAAGCATTTATTCTCAATCTTCGGTAGTAAGCGATGTGATAAAATTCTTAGTCTTAAGATCCAAACACACGTAAGGGAGCTCTGGAAGAGAAACCCACAATCTTTATAAACAGCAGTCCCACTGCCCAGTCTAAAATGCCCCAGCTCATGCTCTTCCTCTGGCTACATTCACTGTGGTATGGTTTTATCAGAAGACGTTTATGGTTCAAATGCCTTTAAATATTCCATGAAATGGTTTTGATGTAAAATGAACCTCTGTACTTTAAGATTATGGTACAGATGCTGCACCTTACCTACCTTTACAGAAGGGCTGGGATATATCAGAACTTAAAGAGTTCTGCAGTATAGCTAGTGAGAGGCAAAGTCCTAGGAACGAAAGTGCAGCATGAATCCCCTTTCCTTACATGTCATGGAGAAGTGCTCACAAAATCTTCTGTGTCAGCAAACTAAGAACTCTGAGGAACATGGTGGGAGGGTAGATCTGCAATTGTGAGGATCCATCAGACAAAGCCTTGATACTACTGATGGTGCTGGGGACAAAGTTACGAAAATTAATTCCAGAAATAGATGAAGAGCTTGTGTTTGCTCGTGTTTCATAACTCACTTCCAGAGAGTGGAGGAGGAGGTTGCTATTTCTAGCAATCCTGACATAGCGATTCCTCCCAAATGGCTTTATTTCGGCTTTGCTCAAGGGACCAGGAATTAGTTCAAGATCCTTGACTGATTAGCAGACTATCACCTCTATATATTGTTTCCATCCTTCATGATTATTTGCTTCTTCTTTTGGATGCATAAGACAGAGGATCATTAACACAAGAGCGTGTAGTCTCATTTTGACCAAGTACAAGGATAATTCCTGTTCAAAGAGGCAAAGGCACATAGTTGGCCAGGAGATTTAGGCTGGGCAGTTATATTTACTTCTCAGACATATGCTTGGACTTTACACTTCAGATAGATATTTTTCCACGTAATACTAATCACCTTTAAAACTAGGGATTTGTCAGTGGGGATGGAGAAATGTTTGAAGCTTATTCTGAAGTTAGGTACAGGGCATAGACAAATATGCTTTAATAAAAGGCTGTTAATTCAAATCAGATGGATACATTCATCAATCTAAAAATGACTGAATTTCTCTGTAGTGTAATTGTATCATAATTCCTGGATTTAGACACATGTAATTCCAAAACTCATCAGATCAGAATGTATAAATTTTGCTTTGCTTATAAATACAAAGATAAATTTATTCTTTCAGGTTATCTCTGTGTTTTCCAGAGATCTCAGCAACTGTGATACATTCATCTCTATCTACAAAAATTCCACATACTGTCATTTTGCTGAGGAAATGAGAAAAAAGGGACAAAGCCAGCGACACAGAGGGACAAGTTATAGAGTCAGTGAAAAGACTTCTAATGTGTAACCATAGAAGTTAATGAATGCCAGCCACTTCTTGCATAACGAAAGAGTAAAGTTTAGGAGAGTTCTGTGGTACTTTTGTAATTTCTGTTACGAGGTCTTGGAAGAATCAGCTCCTGCTGCATTACGTTATTACAGGATCCTCATCCAAAGAATCTTGTTCCTTGCATGTTTTTTTATTTAGAACTAAGTGAAGAAAGAAATACGGTGGTTGAGAAAGTCCACTATTAAAACAGAAAAATTCCTTTTTCCATTACCAGTCAGATCAATAGCAATTGCAAGTAAGAGCAGACTTATTTTTCTTCACATGTTGCCACATATATGGCATACCCCAACTCCAGTTTAGGCTTGTTCATAAAAACACTGATACAAACTGTGTCATTAATTCAAGCATTCTCTCCCAGATAGTATTTATTTTTTTCTTTGCCTCTTTCTCCTTATCCTACATTGTTTGTGCAAGGGAGAACAAGGCAATGGAAAAGCATTGATCTCAGGAGCTGAACCTTTGCCAAAAGGCCATGCTTACTCAGGCCATGCTTGCTTCTCTAGAGTTACTTCTGCGAGAAATGGAGAATGCCAGCTCACCCTTTTACAGCCGTTTAACCCTCAAAATAAACTTTTAATATAGTATTTACAAAATGGAACACAGATAAGAAGGAACAGAGATCTGTCCAACTTATCTGGGGTTCCCAAATTGCAAGTATTGAGGGTACAGCAGAGATTGCATCCAGAGCCCTTAAATAATAAGTTTTGTGATGAATATACATGACAACAATAAGTAGAGGGAATTTGAAAGTTCTCTGAATATTTTGTAGATCACCAGGAGAGAGCAATAAAGTCATACTTAATATGTCACCAGGGGAAAGGAATGAAGTCCCACTTCACAAGAATGGCTATCAGCTGCTTCTAAAGGAAGCAGGCAAAGTTATCTATAGTTTTACTTGAAGAAAGGAAGATGCAGAAATAGTTCAGTTGTTTGACCTTTATTGAATATAAACACACAAAAACTTGAAAATCAGTCGATCGCAGCCAGAAGAGCGATTGGCTTAAAAAATACTAATTGTCATTTCATTATTATGAGTCAACACAGTGAAATATTACTGCTACCAATGACATGATCTTTTAGGAAAGTGAATGAAACACGCTTTTCAAAAGGATGTACTCAGAAAGCAACATTTTAGTCTTGCTTCTATACATGAAAAGCAACCAATTTGAATAATATCCCAGTGTTGTTAGTTCTTACTGAACTGGTGTTCAGTTGCAATGCTACAGTAGGCGTGCTACTCAACCTGAAAAATATGCATATGCAACAGAATAAAAATATGAGGGAAATGTGCTGACAAATGGGAGGAATTTTAGTACCTGTGAGGTATATATATAAACTTGCCTAAAACTAACCTAGAAATATCCAACCTCAGAACTGTGGCATATTTCAAAAAAATGTTGGGATCAGCATCACATAAGCCAGTTTGCTGAATGTTATGACATCATGTTGATGACATTTCTCTCTGCTTGGAAGTAATGTGATAACGATGGAATGGGCAGCACCACAGCACTCCAGTAGCCTAAATAACTCTGCAGTTTTCTGCAGATCAAATAAACAACCAGCTGGTCACACCAGTTAATATTGTTCTGCCCAGCTATAAACTGAATGTCTTCCCTATTCATCTTCCCAATTAGACATATTTACTGTTAAATCACTGAGTGATTTATTGGCCAAGCAGCATGACAGAAGAAGAAAATAAAGAGAAGAAGAGGGATATGAAGCCTCTTTTGTCTCATAAGGAGAATAGCCTGGACAAGGGACATATGGAGCTCTAGCTGTAAGGAGAATGGGAGCTAAACATGGTAAATGGGTTACTGAGACTGGTATAAATCCTTGGGGCAGGCAGAAAAGACAAAGGGGGATAAGTGGTAAGGAACAACAGTGAAGAAAAAAGTGAAAAAAATATTTGTGGTACAAGAATTATTTGCTTGATAGAAGATAGGCTGGTTACCAGGTGTCCATGAAACAGAGAGGAGAAAATGAAGGCAGATTACAGTGTCTGTGAGTGGAGAAATGGCAAGGTTAGATGGCAAAGTCAATAAATGCATCTTCTAAAAGTACTGATGCATTGGTAAAATGCTCCAGTATACACAGAGTCCCCATCCTTGAAATTTTGTACACCTGTGATCAAAAAGAGACAAGTCAAACAGATAATGACAATTTAGATTAACTTTATTCAGATGCAATGAATAAGATTTGGTCCACCAGAGTATTCATTATTTTAATGTAAGGAAATTTCATTTGTCTTATTACTGGTAGAACTTTAACAACCTAAACAATGGCACAGAGTATACTCTCAGCAAGTTCAAGGATGAAATCATGAGCTGCTATCCCAAGGAGCCCAGACAAGCTGAAGAAATGGCCTGACAGGAGCCTGAAGCAGTGCAGCAAGGGCCCTGCAAAGTCCTACACCTGGGGAGGATGGGCTGGGGCTGACTGGCCAGCAGGCACCCTTGAACAAAAAGATGTGGAGATCCTGGTGGACAACAAATGAGTTGAGCCAGCAGTGTTCCCTTGCTGTGGTGCACACTGAGCTGTGCTAACAAGAGCATAGTCAGCAGGTTGGCAGGAATGATAATTTCCATCTTCAACACTTGTGCAAGTAGTTCTAGAATCCAGTTTTGAGCCTACTGTTGCAAGAAAGACATTGAATAAGCATTACAGGTGCAGTGGAGGGCCAGCAAGATGACGGGCTGAAGCACCACAGACAAGGAGAAGCAGAGCTCACTAGATTTGCTCAGTCAGTAAAGCAACCTGCATTAACTGTGTTTCAGTGCAGTGCCAGACTGCAGAGCAATTGCACCACATTGCAGAACTGTTTTGGAATTATTGTTTTGTGCTTTGTGCAAATATTATCTGCCTTCTATTCTAATAAGGAATGTGTACAAAATAAAAAAGCAAAAAAGGAAGCTGCAGAAAGCACCATATTGTTTTGCAGCGGGCTGCGCATAGCATGCCTGGCACTGTGCAAAAGGCATTCACTCAGTGCTTTTCATTGGACATGCCATAGTTGGTGTGGCATGTCACAGCCAAGAAGCCAGTTTGTCATATGCCTTCCACTTCACTGAAATTTGTGCCAGGCAATGGAAAACATGGTAGGCATGAATGGAAACCTATCAACAGCAAGATCTTTGTCTGCCAAAATAAGAAAAACAACATACTAAGTTGAATTATTTTGCTATTATGTCACAATCCCCATTTTTTCCCAACAGTTTCTGTTGTCAAGGAACTGATACTTACAGACTAGGAGTAGATAGCTCTATAAAATATCTTTCTGCCAGGATTTAGTATTGTTTTATTGCTACTTATCCACAAAATCAAAGAGCTGCTATGACAGACTCTGCTCCACCACTTACATTATTTAAGAGTCCACATAGACAAAAATCTATATTGAAATAAGAAAAAAAAAAGCATATTTTGTTAGTATTGGTATTTTTGTCACGTTTGTAGGTAAAATTTTTTATACAGAGATAAACTAGAAATAAAAGCCCAAGTAAACCTATCTAGGTGAATGTTAAAAATGTGCTGGCACTCTTAGCTGGAATGCGGGTAAAACACTTGGCCTATTTCAGCATGTGTTCCCATCTACCCACTTTGCAATGCAGTGCAGCTACAATACATAATTGTGAGCTCATTTGGATACTTTCTGAATGCCATCCAGGCATTTCTGTCAACTGCATTGTTCTGCCTGCTACCTTTCAATTCCTTTCAAAGCCCTGGAAAATACTTGCTTCTGTGAGCACACACAGACACACATACAAACACACACACACACACACAGAGAAACACACACACAGACACATAGACATCACCTGTGTTTAATTGTGGAGCCAGCAGGTTTACTGCAGTGACTGCACAGCAGTTCAGGTGGAACAGCAGCGTGCCCAAGAAACGTGTTACTAGATGGGTGGGGAACCACATTAGGGATAACAGCTTGTGCCATTGGTACAGTCGAGATGGTGGTGCAGAAATAATAAATAATCCAGAAACATGCATTTCTGTAGAAAGGTTGCACCTGCAAAAGTCTATCTGGTGATGAGATGGGTCGACTGGACAGCTGCCTAGCGCAGGGAGCTTCTGAGAAACTTCAGGAAATTTTGCAATTCTGTCTGCCTGCTAGGACAAAAAATCCAGCAAGTCCATATTGGCTATGCCAGTTCAGTTTGCAGCCTACAGTGACCACCTCCCACACAACCTGAGAAACCTGTTCTGGACCAGACATGGGTAAGCGAGAAGGCATCACCAGCAGAAAGGTGGAGGGCACCTCTCAAAATCCTGCATCCATGAGGCAAACTCTAGAACAGACCCCACTTCTAGAGACAACCCTGGCACGAGTCAAGCCATTGAGACAGGCTGGCATCAATAATCTCTGTAGATCTTATCAAGTACATACAAAAGAAGCACAAGGAGAAAGCATGTCCACAGCAAGGCCTGATGCTTGGTGTGTAACACTGATTCACACATTAGTTTGGAAATATAAGCAGGAGGGATTTCTGGGCTGTGGCCATTGTAATCATGTATATGGAGATTGGTTTAGCCTTATGGTGAAGACTCTGCCATCTCCTTCTAAGCTGCAACCAGGGGTGTTTTCCAAGTCAAGCAAGTGTAAATAGTAATTTGCATGTTTTAATTAAGTGTCCATGCAGTAACTGAAAAATTACAATCAGATCTTAAATTCCAGCAACTGCTAACAGGATAGAGGGGTTACACAGAGATTCCCTGTGACCAGGCAGAGACAGGAAAGCTTCTGCAGGTAATACTGCTTTGTGCCCTCTCCATCTGGGCTGTTTGGCAAAACTCCACATCCTAGTTTAAGATTATGTGAATGTTCTCACACATTCCCTTCACCAGTTCCAACTAGGGAAGCTTGACATTTTTGCGCATCTGATAGACCACACAGTGAATCAGAAGCTGGAACAAGGAGATATACAACAGCTTGTCTTCTTCTGTCTGCTTATAACCAGGCACTGCTATGGTGCCTATTGACTGGTCACAAAAATTTCTCCGTGCTTGCATAAATGAAATTCATCTACTCCTTGAGTTCCCTTGCTGACATGGAAATATGTGCACCCACATTCATGAAGTCTATCCAGACAACAAATTTTAGTGCATGTCTTTTATTCAACAGCTCAGTCACAGTATTTATTGCCAAGTGAAGAGATTGTCTCTTGAACAGGTGCATCAGGAACTGGACCCTACATCCTATGATGTGAAGCTACAAATACAAGTTATAGATTTACTGTTTAACTTGAAGTTTTATGGTTCTACACATATTGTTTCTTGGATGCTATTGTGAAGTTGTTCCAGGAAGATCTTTTCCAGATCATGGGACTTCATTTCCTGATTAAAGACATTTCAATACAGTAAGAAGGAAAAAAAAAGGGAGCTCTAATCTAGTGTTGCTTTTGCTTCAGCATTTAAACCAAAACACCAGCAAACACAAAAAACTTATGTAAAAATGGCAAATCCTTCAGTCAGATTCTGTAAAAGGAACGCTGTGCTTCCAGCAACGATGACAGAGACTAACTACGATAGCCAAGCTCAGCAAAGTAGCAAAAGTAGCAGATTTTGTCAGGATTCCAAAAATTACTATTTAATATCAATGCTTACTTTTATTAACTTTAACTAATGCAATTTTAATTGTTGTATACAATACTAAATATTAACCATTAATATTACAATATTAAATATTAACCATTAAAAGATCAAATTGACTGAAACATAAACTAGAAAGCAAACCTCACTATAACCCAGATCATACCCAGGGTAAAAGGTAACAATCAGAGTCCAGCAAGGAGTTGCTTTTACAGAGAACTGCCAGTCAAAATTGTCTGCAGTGGACTTTTACCTCCCCATCACCTTTAAGATGAGGAGAAGATACCTGTATGCACAGCAAATATTATGAATTTGGGGTTTTGAGGCTGTGGGAAGTAAATATAGGAAATCTAGTTGGAAATATTTGAAATATTTTATGGGACTGCCTACAATGGCATTAAAATAGTTTGATGATAGACACCAGTACAAGAACATAATTATTTTCACTATTAATTAATACTTTGCCATATTTATGGTGTGTAATTTAATGTAAGTCCTGGCAAAATTATCACCTTAAAGGCAGAAGAAATGTTCCAAAGCCTCAGTTTTATTTAGATTACACTGACTCTATGCTTTTCGTAGAATTTTTCAGCAGTGGAAGTTACAGCAAAATGCTCCAAGACATCAGGCATGGAAAGTATTGTTTCTAAACTTGCATTCCCTACCTTTCCCAACAGAGACAATGAAATCAGTGTTTCAATTATAGGTCTTACACACTACTGGGCAACAAATCAACTTTCATCTGTTGAAATGATCTGTTTATTCAAGGGTCAGTAGCATTTGCTTAGCTGTAAATTTAGATAGGCTGCTGACACTGTTGCCATTTGTTGCTCAATGATGTCTGACAAGAAAAAAATATTTGATGATTATACTCTTTTCTCCAGCAGAAATTTATTACACAGACAATTCACAACATTGTGGGAGCTCTTAAATTAGGGCTTAATGGCTGGTAGCCTGCAGTGTTAAGACAAAAAACTCACTGTTCTCTGAAAGAAGCGAATCTTAATGGAAATGTCTTTGCTTTTTAATTCAGTGTAGAAATTATCATAACCATGAAGGATGACTGAGACATGTGCAGAGAGAAAAGGGCTATGTAGACTGAAATTGCTATTCAGCCAGGGTGTTGCTGTTATGGAGGGTAATGTGTCCTGCAGTCTTGGTCTCATGAGTATGCAAATAAGCAACCAGTTCTGTACATAGTAGTGGGAGATTTTCACCTGTAACTCCTCTTACCTTGTGATAGGATTCTTTGGGTCTTTAGGAATGGAATTGTCCTTAGCCTGTAAAAGCAAAAGCACTTACATACATAGACTTTGCATGAATAAACATGCAGACAAAATACAGAAGATTTTTAGATAGAAATGAATACCAGTCCATTACTATCAATATTTATTTAAACACCAGATCCTGTAGCTCAAGAAGAACTTGGATAAACTGTATTTGTCTCAATGCTCAGTAACCTGTGCAGGACTAGAAGAATTTGCACTGCCTGGGCCTCTTGTTAAGCTGAAAGTGATGTCAGGAAGGTGACTGTTGAAGAACTGGCTCCACCGTGTGGGCTCTGGAAAATGACCATTTCAAGCCAAGCAAGAAGCAACATCCTTCACTTTAGTTTTCAGCAGGGATGTTTGTGTTGTCTGTGGGGTGAAGGTAGGATGAATCGTGGGAATGTCAGTTAAAAAAAAATAAAAAAAAAATTATGGGAGTTGGAAGAATTAAAAATCTTAGTCTAGTAAAGATATATTATCTCCACCATAAAGGTCTGAGACAACTGGTCCATGAGCTTGCTGGTCTAGTGCAGTGAGGAAACTGGTCTAACTCCAGGAAGGAGTTTCAAGTTCTTCAACAGTTTTCTGACAGATCTTCTGCAAGATATTAGTAACAGTAAAAGAGTGACAGTGTGCTACTCTAATTTATCAAAGGCATATTTTTTTCCTAACACCTACTGCATGTTCTGCTTACTGATGGCATGACAGAACTGCAAAAGCACGAGTTAATGTCAGCCTCTGACTTAAAGAATTAGTGGCAGAATCAGTGAGAGTCACTTTGAGAATTCCCATGCAGATAACATTCTGTCAATGCTCCTGCTTGTGCTAACTACAGGTGTGGTTCATTAGTGACTGAAACCTTTCTTTTGCATACCTGATGGCATAACTGCTTCCAACCTTCCTGCTGGATTTTCCTGCAGAAAGGCAGGATGCTATCTCCAGGGAGATCTTGTTGAAATAGAGTGCCCAACAGAAGGGTTGCAATTTATTATGCCAATCTTTTGGTTTTCTCAAGCAGAGACAACTCCATCTGTATGAAGTTTGCTCTACTGTCCTACTAGATTTACCATCTCAATTTTCATTCTCACATATATATATTCTTATTAACCCTTCTTTATTTGCGCTCATGTTCTTCACAGTCATCCTTATTGAAAGTGAGGTATTAATTTAGACTGTGGAGTTGTATCTTCATCAGTTTGCATTTCTTTCTTCTCCATCCTCCTGTTTTAGAGAAAATTTTCCATCTACTATGTATTTTTTTTCCAAATAATGGTCTAGTGGAAGGTGTCCCTGCCCATGGCATGGGGGTTGATGGTCTTTGAGGTCCAACTCAGGCCTGTGATTCTACAAGTGTTTTGCTCATTTAAATTCATGGACATTCTTGCAAGTATTGTGCTATCCAGCCCAAATGGAGTTAAAATTTTCTATAATAGCAATATTCTTCTGGTGTTTACTTTCCCAGTAATATCACAAAATCTCCATCTGTATTCAAGTCTGTTTGTGTGTTTTAATGAACACAAAAATCTACATTTTTTTTCTGTCTCTCCCTCACAAATAACCCTGAATATGTTAATTTACTTTTAAATTTTTTTGCAAATCAACATGTACAGTAGCTATAAACTGAAAATAAGATGCTTTAAAAATATTTTTTTTAAAAAAACCTTGAATCTGATTTGATCTCTTATTCATTGTTGGTTATACATTACTTCTTGGGAGAGTGAGAAATGTTATAAAAAGTTCTATTAAATTCTTGGGAGTGAGGAATCTTGTAAAATGTTCTATTAAATTCTTGAGCTTGGAAAGAAAATAATTCCTGAATACATGCTTTGTGCTCCCGTATTGAAAAAGATAAATGCCAGAATTCATTGAGATGAAAGGCAGATAGACAAGGTGGAACACACGCCATACAACTGCTCCCTTTGCTGAGGCATGGGACAAAATGCCTCAGGAAGAAATAGATACTGTTCTATTTTGTCCAACTCTCTGACCATAGGAATGTTCTTCAATGCTGATTACTCAGCAGAAAAACATCAGCAAGGACATCCAGGAGCATCTTTCTTTGAGATACAGAAAAAAAACCGATATATGTTCTTTTCATTTTGTAGTAGAAATGCAGAATCATAGCTGGTTGTACACGAGGGTCATACCAGGAATTCATAGTTCAGTTACAAATTTACACTTGACTGAAAGATGGTCACACCTGTTTCATTTAATCAAGAAATGCTTTGAAACTATAGGAATAAGGTTTTAATTTTATTAGTAATTTCTCTTGTGAGGTGTGGGAAACTGGGAAAGTTTTAGGTATTTGTCAAAACCTAATAAGTGATAATTACTTTGAGTCACTTGTCTGCCCTGTTGTAATTAATATATACATTATAGGCACTAAATTCATAAGGATTTGGTGCCTCAGAATGATTGGGGTAATTTTTACTATTTTGTTTTTGTCATTAAGATATATGAGGCAGCAGGATTAGAATCCACATATTCTAATTTTGCTGCCACAGTTATCAATGCTGAGCTACCCTATTCATCAAAGGAAGAAAGGCAGTGGAACAAAACTGTGTGCACTTTATTCTTCAAGGGAAAAACAAAACTTTAAAGTATATTTGCAGTGAGGCTGATGCTTTTATAATAGTTTGAAGACAGAATGGAATCAGAGGAGATGCATGAGGAAGCAATATAAATTTCAGACTGTATTTTCCTTTTTGCCAACATACAAACCAAATACTGGTTGTTGGAACCAAAACAATTGTTTCAGTAGTTCATTAACTTTTGCCTATTCTACCTTTCAAAAGCAGTAGAGGAAACATGCAAACCAAGCAAAGGGCACTCATTTTCTGATTTGGAGGCAATTATTCTTTAACAAATTTGTGTGCTTCGAAAGTATAAACTAATGAGGAATTTTCAGAATTATGTAACATTTTAGCTAATTGATTGATGTGCTTCTTGTACTAAACTCCAACAGCTAAAAAGTACTAAAATATCTGTTTCCCTTGTATTACAAGCATATGTATTAAAGAGAGGAGCAGCAAGGTTTTCTACTAAGTTCTTGCTGATTTCAGTCATCTCTTAGCTTAAAAACAACAATCAATTTTTTTTATGTAAGTCAATTTATTGATTCTTTGAAGACATAAAAGCAGTTATTTCAAGTGCAGACAACTAATCTTGTTTTATTGCCTCAGTAAGAAGAGATTAAAACATCACAGTCAATGTTTTCTAGGTCAAAAGACTCAAACCCTTGTCTCAGTTACTTGATCTAAATTTTTCTCATCATCAAGATCAACTGCATATGGATATGAGAAGAAATTCTATACATAAGACATAGTACAGTAGAAAAAATTGTTGCTTATGAGCTTTCTGTAGTAACATTTTTATGGTTTGAGACTTACAGTTTCAAGAGTTTAAAGAAGATCTAATGGACTCCTAAAATCAATACCCTTGCAAGTGCTGCACTCATAATACCAAAAGCTGATCTTCTGATAAAATTAAGCCAGTGCCAAAACATTTGTAAACAGGATTCAATCAATACTTTAGCTTCTACTCACATGAACTTAGTTTTCAAAAATAAACTGCTTTATACTAAGCAAAATACATTCCTAATAAACTAAAATACTAACTTCCAATGGGAATTCAGCAATCCTTAGAACAATTCTAAATTAATAAAAAGGATCAAAATCTGCCCTCAGTTTTATTTCTGAATTCTCACTGAATTGTTGTGGTAATAGCAGAAGAATTTGTCCAGTGTTGCCCATTCATTACTTCCCTGTTGGGAAGCATCATTTTTATAGTAAAGGTGGAAAGTGAAATAGTTAAGGAGAACTGGGAAATGCCTATTCCAGCCATTTGTAGCCCTGTTTTTTTCAGACTTTGACATATTCCTTATAGATGCTGCTAAGAACCTTTTTGTGGCAACATCTCCAGGAGAACACCCACTGCTACCTCCTGATGAGTCACAGGAACACAGAGAACCCAGGAGCTTCCTGTGCAGAGAGATTTAGGTACCACCTTTGACCATCCAATCTCCTGTATGTCCAATACTGAATAATCACCTGGGTGTTGAATATAATGTAGATCTTTATTCACACAACCTGTATGTGTAACCTAGATGGTGCTTGTACACTGAAATGATGAAGTTTACAAGATTAAGGACAGGGGAAGTTGATTTAGACATTTCTGTCTGCCAGTGATTCCTTGCTTGGATCATATTTGAAAGCTGATGTGTCTCTCCAGAAAGGAACTGAGCCAAAAAGAATCCACTTATATTCTCCAGCTACAGAATCAAATAAACAAACACTTAGGTGACTTAACCTGGATTTTGCAGTAGTGGGGATGACAACTGACACATATGAATCATCCCAAAAGATCCTTTCCATATGCAACAAAATCTCTAATAAGCAGAACCATTAAGGTGTCAAATATAAAAAGCAAGCAGAGCATCAAAAATCCATCATTCTGGGAAATAACATAGAGCAGCAGAAGAAAGGCACTTCCCCCTCAGCAATACTAAAGCTGGTATACTTAAATACAAGGCAATATGATACCAGCAGGACTCTACACTGGATGGGTGAAGTAACAGCAGCAGTGAAAGAAGAAAAGAGCAACAGTGGCAGCAGCAGAATATGGCAAAGACAGCAAATGCTGAAATGACAGCAAGGTTTCTTTTCTTCTTCACACAGAAACTGAGTATGCCTAATTTTACCCTCAATCTAATCTTGGATTAAAAAAAAAAAGAATATGAGCAAGACAGGAAGCACGGGAAAGGAAAATCTGGTATGTTAAAGGGATACTTATTCTTTGAATGTCTCCTCTGAGGGTGGCGTCTGAGCAAGATCACAGTGTAGAGACAGGCATTTCTCTCCTGTTCATCTACTGTTACTTCTGCTTTCCTGAACTACTGGTTCATTTTTTTTGCCTTACTATATTTCCTTTGAAATTAATTTTAAATATTGAAACTGAGCCTATTTTTCTTATAAGACCACAATGCAGAGAAGTGATTGTAAAAGCTAAGGCATTTGTGGTCAAGAACCATTACTTCTCACATTTGCTTATTATACTTAGTATTTGCATACAGTATTTTTCTGCTTTTATAAACAGTTTCACTTTTACCACTCAGAATTTCAAACTGAGAAACACAGACCCAGATCCAGAGGAAAAGCAGTAGACAGCAAAAACTAACCACACTTTTGTGATGTAGGGATTTTCTCCCTCAGGTTCATCAGAGTGAGACTTGAGATTTTACTTGAATGAGGCTCTCACTATCCTGCCCTTCAGAGGCTGAGGTGGGCGCCAGTTGTCAACAAGAGGGCTCATGGGTTCATTTTCGTTATTCTTGGAAAGGCTACGGAGCTTTGCCATCTGCAAGGAAGAAAAATTCAAGTGTCCATGTGGAAGCACTGTGGATCTTACTGCCTAGAACAACCTCTGAGTTGAAAAAGGAATTTTCTTACATAGTGACAAGCACACAATGAAAATGACAGTCTCTAACAACACTGAGATTACTGATAAAGATTGCTGCAGCCCAAGAACTTGCCCTGTTTCTGTGGATCTTCACACTCTTCATCCATGGAACAGTTCATCATCTGACCCTTGCCTGGGCTTCTTTTGATTTTTTTCTCTGATTCATGCCCGCAGTGTGGAAAAAGAGTAGGGCCCTACTGTGACTCTGGAGCAGACCAGCTCTGCTGGAGCTGGACTGCAGGCAAATACCTTGTGAAAATACAGCTCTCTGTGAAGGAGGATCCAGACCTATGCCAGTGCAAGGCAGTGATAGAAAAAGCTGGTGTAGAAGTTTGTATTTGGATCTGTAAGGCAGAGATACGCCAACTGGATTATTAAGTTGAATCATGAATTCAGCACTCAGCTGCTGTTATTCAAATTAACTTAATTTCAGTGTTCCTTTGTTAATTGTTACTCTTTCATGCAAATGCAAAATAAATCTATTTTGAAAACAGCCATTTCAGTAGAAAGGATATACCCTGACTTGTATTGCTGAAGCAGAAAGTGGTATAAATAACCCAAATTTTTGATACAAGAACAAGAAATGTCACCTTTTCCAGACAGGCTTTTTGGGGTTTTTTTTCTCTGTAAATGCACACTTGAGCTATGTGAATACAAGTGGTACATTAATTTGTATGAATGTTCAGGTTTGCAGGTTGTAGGTTGTTTGATCTTTCTCACTGACAGCTTTTAAGAAGTCAAGGTCTGGACCAGCAATTTCTTAAACCGGGAAACCAGCAAAATATTAATCTCACTTGCCACTTAATCTTAAAATACGTAGAATGAACTGAGGCTGCTGTGATGGCTGCATTTTGTGGCTCAGGGGCACTTCTGCCTTAGCAGGTTTTCTGGATCCCAAGAACGCTGCTGCTGAGGCTGTTTCAGAAATGTCCTGCAAGAGCACCTGATTCTCAGGGTCGGTTTTACAGCCCATTTCAACAGTCCATTCTGCAGGCAGCTTCTCACTGTCCGCAGCTAAAGCCTTCCCTGCCAAACAGTGCAGGTAACACAGGGCTTGCAGATCATCAGACTGACACACTGAGACACTGCTGAGCACTGGTGAAGAAGCGGCAGAACTGGCTGGAGCTTACCTGGTCAGAGCTGACTTCAATCGGCTCCCTCAGGAGAATCCAGGTGATGCACTCCTCACAGGGGGGCGTGGTGAACGACCCGTGGTAGGTCCAGTAGTCCCGAGATTTGGGGAAAAGAATTGAAGGATCAAAGTGCTGAAAAGGAGCCTCCTTCCCCTTAGGAAAACAAAAAAATTCTCTGCAGCAACTCTAGGGATATGCATCTTAAAAGTCATCGGTATCTATGTTGTTATAAAGGAAGTAATCATATACCCAGATTCATGCAAGAAATCAATCTTCTTCTCTTCCTGTCAAGCACTTTCCCAGCAATTAATAATAACTGACATTTTGATTATATTAATAAATTAAAAGAAATTATGAATTGAATTGTGTGGGATCAAAGCAAATTCATTTTTACATTTTTCTATTCTGGAATTATCCAAATTGTGTTTTATTTTGGGCCATTGGTATAAAAGTTAAAGCCTGTGGCACTGCTGGTACTGTTACCCTTTTTGTCCAACAGGATAGTGGCCAGGCATTTATCCCAGATTCATTACAGTCTTCTCTTCTGTCTGGAAGAATTTGAATCTCCACCTCTCTCTTCCCAAGATTGTGCTCTAATTATATATTCATTGTGACACTCTCAGTCTTTTTGTTGGTGGTATTACACTTAGTAAAAAATTAAAATATTTCCTGTAAGAGTTCTGGGTCCTAAATATCTTATAATTCATGGTGATTACCACCAGAAAAGGAAGAAAGCAGACATCAGACAACATTTCCTGTTAAGTCTGCCACCAAATAGGATAGCAACTCCACAGAACTGTGATGAGTATTTCTTGTTCCCTCTGGGCAACAAAAACTAACCAAGGAAATGCAGTTCACTTCTCTATTGATATTTTGGATGCAGTTCTGGGAAGGAAGACAGATTATTTCTATTTCCTTCTTCTATCATGGAGAATCTTCTCTAGATTAGAACAAAGTGAGTGGCAGAAGCTGAAATTGTTTCCATGCATCCTTGCACAAATTAAAAGTAGAAAGAGTGACTTCAATTATATCTTCCTGAAAAGATTATTCTGTAAGTTCAATATTAATTTTTCAGTACATTCACAAAATTGTGCTTTTTCAGTGACTGCAGTACAGTGACCAAGAAACTCCTCTGCCTGTAATGCATCAGAGCAATTGAAACTGCATGTGTGATAAATACACCAGTGATATCATCCATTAATCTTTCTGAAAAATAAGGAATCTTGGGAAAATGTCTGTGATGACAGAGAAGAAATAAGAGATAAAATACAACATGTGGTTCTTTACATATGTACTTAACTTCCTCAACTTTACTTCAACTGTTGCTTTTTCCAGAACTGCTACATGTAAATGGCCAAAACAATGATACAGGCATTATGAGAGAAAGCCATCAAAAGAGATACCATTGACATATCGAGGTGGGGGCATGGATAGGGTGAAAAAATAACCTTCAGTTCCCTCAGCAGAAAGAACTTCATTTGAAAACTGAATTGGAAAAATGAAGTTAATATGATTCTTACAAAGGAGAGAAGACCTTTCAGGCTCAGACCTGTACATCAATGGCAGTACACACATACATACATTAAATGCAGAAAGATCTGGTAAATTGACAAGAAAATGCCTACAAATTTGGTGATCTTGGTGGTATGTTAAAGGTGAAATAAAAAAAAAAAAAAGAAAGAACAAAAACCAAAACAACAACTTTTTGCATTATTAGAGTCATAAAGTTAATTATGAAGTATATCTAGAGATTAAGTTTATTGTAAATGATAATGCTAAATAACAATAGATGCAATATTGCAGTTCTCTGCAAATAACTCCCTTCAGCAGCTGTATCTATGCAGTAAGTATGGACTGGTGCTTTAGATCATTAATTAAACTGAAAAACAGTTGAGACTACATTTGCAATTATATTTGTGCTAGTATCATAGGAAGAGAGAACTCAGGACTGGTGCAGAAACTGCACCATGTAGTTCCTTTTATAAATACAGTTCCATCTTAAAACTGGTAACATTTTTAATCTCCCTTACACTGACTGGGAGCCTCCTCCATCATTCCTACTAGTTTCTTCTCATTTTAAGCTAACTAAACTTCTGACTCTGCTACAAGCATTTTTTTGGCCACTGTTGTCCTCAAATTCAAAAATCTTTTAATTTCTTCTTGGTATTGGCCCACTGGCATATTTTTTACAGAGCAGGACCAATAAGACTATCAATTGTGTATGCAAGGAGTGATAAAAAAATCCTCTTCAATAAGAATGCTTGCAGGAGTGAGGAGTTAAGTATTTAATTAAGCCAAAGGAAGTATCCTGCTCTATATTCTAATGTATCATCTCTGGTACTACTGTTTGGCATCAAAATGATGCCAAAATATGTATCTGAACTACTGATTCCTGCTTCTGTAGCTTTCCAGCTTCATTATATCACAAAAATTGTTTTGATACCTTGGTCTTAATGTTTTCAATTTCTTCAAGAATTCTCTTCATCTCTGGTTTGGGAGTTTTTCCAACCTGTAATGCAAAGCACAAATACTGTATCTTTTTCAACATGTTCCACAGTATTTTAAAGAAATTCATCCCATCTGCCACATTAGGCAACAGCAGTCTCAGAGAATCCAGCAGGGACTGGCAGAAAAATATGTGTTTGCAAAGAACATCCAAAATAGCATATTCCAGTAGCTGGCTTTGCAATTTGAACATGTGTTGAAGGACCCTACAAAGCATCGCTCCTGTCTGAGGAATGGACTGCACACTCAGTGTCACTACCCAGGGCTTAACCCTTGGCTCCTGCTTCAGAAGCAACCCACAGCCACTGTGAGATGTCTGAGCACTTGGCAAAGTCTTGACGGCCTGAAGGGCTGCAGTTCCTGCAGACACTTCATTCTGCCCCACAGTCACAGTCAGGTCAGACTTGATGTGAGACACACGTGATGAATTCATGTCTAGATGACCTCAGGCTATGGGGTCACTTTATTGCTTGTGTTCATGACATTTAGCACTTCCAAAAGCTTTGACGTCCCAGAAGAGTAAAGGCAGTGTGCATAAGAGATTCTGTTATTGCCATGTCTTGTTCCAAAATAGATTAACTTCAATTCCTCAGAAGATAATTCAGTCCTTTTTCAGTAGGATCTCAAAACCTAGTAATGGAACATGACAAATTCAGGGAAAAACAACAGCTCTTTCACCAAAGAGCAAGAAGGAAATAGGGAAAGAGAGCCAGAGAAGACAATGATACTACTTACTTTTCTAGAACTTTTAGGCTGACCTTAGCATGGTTAATAGGAATATAGTGGTGTGCTTTGTAAGTTGTGTTTTTACAACATAAAACTTTAGCCTAAAATAGACCAAAAGGAATGACAAAGGAAGAATAATTGAAGGACATAGTCAGAGGGGAGAATCTGGGCAGGTGCTGACCTTCAATTTAGACTAACTGCAAGAGAAAAGGACAGGTTGGCTCACAGTGTAATAGAATTAAAATGACACTGTGTCTAGTCTGTCCAGGGACACTGTAGCAAAATTAATTACATCCACTTGCTCTTGCTTGTACAAATGCCACTTACTAGCGATAAAACAATAAAAGGACACCTATTCCCTGATGGTGTGTTCAAGCTGAAATGCCCACCTGCAGCTAAAAGGACTGACGCTTCTGGGATAAATAGTGATAAATAGTAATTTATGACTATTAGGCTGTGTGCCTATTAGCATTTCTTTATGTCCTAGACCACAGAGATTTGATACAGGGATTACTTTCTTTCTGATGAGTTTATTAAAAAAAAAAAAAATCAATCTGAAAATATTGGTACATTATAATTTTGTTTAAAAGTTTCTGTATTTCCAGGTTAGAATATTGAATGATCTTATTTTACCCACAATTCTCTCTTTTTTGGAGTAGGTTCATTGAACTAATTTTGATTCCCAGCTTGTGTGGGAATCAACAAGAGACCAAAGAAGGGAATCAGTCAACATAACCTTAGTGACAGGCTGATACAACACCTGCTAGCAGACAAAAAATGAGAGGAAACACTCAGCCTATGCAGACCCTCCTCACCCAGTGCACACCACAGGAAAGGGCTGCAGTGCAGGAGAAAACAATGGTAACTTTTCCTCTGGCACTAGAGAAAGAGGAAAAATACAGAAAATTATGAAGACTGAATATTTGCCACTTACTTTCAGAAAAATGCCCACAACAGCTACACCATCAGGTTGTTTTAAAGCTCCAGCAAAGTTACCATGTTTTGGATTCCAGTGCACCATGTGTAACTAAAAATCAATTAAACCTCAGTTATAAATACAGGAAATTGTCAAGAGCACAATCTTCACTTTAAATTAAATTAAGAAAAGATTCTGGTACACAGTAAGTAAAGGAATGGACATGAAAGAGAAAACTATGTAAGTATTACTTACTGCTGTTCCCATGCTTTTATATGCTCATGCTTTCCATAAAGCATTGCTTTGCATTTAAGTAAAGCATAGGACAAGGAAAACGGAGTTTACCACACAACATCAGACAATGCAACTATAAATAGTTTAATCCAAACACATGACATGCACACATGCAGTGCATAAAACACCTACTGACTTCATCTCAAGTATATCTTTAGATCTTCAGGTTATGTCAGCTCAAGGATTTACACTGGGCTGTATGTACTGCACATATTATTGGTTTGTATCTCTTACTGCTCTCAGCACATTGTACTGGAAAGGAGTGGGGATGTAATCTGACATTTCTTTCTCATATCTACTTTCAACAATGCTGTATTTTCAGGATATATTTCAAATTTTTGCATCCAGAAACTCTCTAACTCGTGCATATAACTACAAATGCTGCAACCAGCAGTGTGCAATCTCAGATTAAGGAGCCTCTGGAACACAGTCATACAGAGGGGGGAAAAAAGTCCTTTTTTTTAAAAGTTTATTTAAAATAATGAAAAAATTATTTGTCCTGAATATAAATGAATCTGTTGTTCTCTGTTTCTTTTCTCTTGAGGAGAAGGATTTTAATGCTAAGGATTAAGTTGGAGCAACCATATATCTTTGGTTGCAATGTAGCTAAAGTACACATATTCCAGGCTTTCTTCTCCTGTCAATAAATACATGACTACTGCTAACAAAAGTAACATTAAAAGTCTGTGCTTGAACTAACCAAGAAATAGTTTGAGGAAGCAGACTTTTTTTGCTCTTTAGTTGGCCACAGAGAGCAGAACACTAGCAAAGATTTGCTGTGGTTAAGGAACAGGAAAAGAATTCCTAAGCCATCACCCGCAATCATCTCTGCAATATTTGTGCACATTGATCCTGAAAATTACCTGCCTCAGTTTTGTCCTGTGAGAGGTGGGCAAAGCTCCTCTAACCTCTGGGCCTTGAGAGTATAGGTGGAAGGCAGGAAAACACTACTGCAGGATTTTTGTGGGGATAGGTGTGTATTTTGAGCCTATTCTCAACTAAGGTGGAGGAAGGAGGCAGCCTTTGCCAGCAATTCTCTAGCATCAATAGTTAATTCACTTACATTTAGGACCTGAAGAAGTTTTCAGGGCCTAAAGCATTCATGAATTTTAACAAACTAGGACAACAGCCCTGCAGTGGTTTACATTAAAAAACAAAACGAACAAAACCTAAACATTATATTTTCTGTGGTTCCTGAAAATAAGCCCAGCTATTTAAAGCAGAGATGTTCAGGAACTAAAACATACTCTGAATCAGTTTTAAGATGGATCTAATTTTGAATGGCAGCTTATTAAATGTGCTTTTAGTGAGTTTTTCTATTCTTTCTGAATCTGACTTGGTAACTCAAGCTATACCAGAAATGGCTAAAAGCCAAAAAAACTTCAGCAGATCTTCCTATTTGGAAATAACAGATTGCTTTGTCGCAAATGTTTTTAAAACATTTTAAGATACCAGCAAAAACTCTGGCTCGAAGAAAAGAAGAAAAAAAAAGTTAGTAGATACTTGCAGGGATACATCGCTGCCAGATGCAACTTATCCCACTGCATAGTAAGCAGTATTCACAAGTTTCACAGGCGGGGAAAAACCAGTAGCTAAATACGTCCAAGAGGGAGAACGGTTAGTGTGTTCGGATGGAAGATTGGTCAGATTCCGGTCGGCGCTGCTGTGGCAAGCCCGTCCTACCTCTGCCGCGTACTTGAGGCCGTCGATGACGTGCTCGGAGCCGTGCTGGTCGGCGGAGCCCCAGTGCAGGTGCAGCTGGCGCAGGCGGTAGGCGCCGGTCAGCGGGCCGCCCCGGAGCACTGCGGGGACACGGCGTCAGCCCCGCCGCCACCCCCGCGCTCCCTCCTGCTGCCAGCCCTGCCCACGGCGCCCCGGCGCCCCCCGGGTTACGGGGCTGGGGGTGAGTTCTGTTCTCGGGAGTTCTGCTGGACGTGAGAGCTGTGCAAGCTGCTGTGGGTCAAGCACAGAATCAAACCCCTGCTGCCCAACAAAGCCTCTTTTCTCCTGGCAAGGGGACGCGCTACAGCTCCTGGTATGGACAGAGAAGGGGGTGTCCACCAGTGATTCTTGTCAAGAAAGGGTCTTTTTTAATTAACCAGAAGGTGCTTCAAAAAGTGCCACCACTCCATGGCTGGCATAGCTTTTACAGGTCAGACAACTAAACAATGGTTACAGATAGTTAGCTGCTTAAAAAAAAAAAAAAAATAAAGAAATTATCTACTTCTTCTAAGTGAAGGAAGACAATAAAGTTTAGGTCAAGTGAGTTAGAAAATTGTTCTTGAGCCGCAACAAGAGAAACTAAGACACTGTTACTTCTGCTATGCTTAGCCAAATAATGCTGACCATGCATCAGTCTGACAGTTGACATCAACCCTGACTTTCAAAACATCACACCTGCTCTTTCAGCCTGGAGATTCTTTTGAGCAGGGACTGCTTAGAGGATAAGCTCTCAAATGTATTTTTCATTCATTACCTAAGGTTGGAACGAGTCGTGTTTCCTTACACAGAAAGCTGATAATGTAGTTCACAACTGCAGTGCCAGAAGGCCTTGTCTAAATAGCATTCAAGTTTGAACTTCTACCAATAGCTTTGAAGTTCAAAGTTAACACTGAAATCCTCTTTTGCCCAATGGTCTCAAATGAATTCTTGATATCCTACAAGTTGGAATACCTGCACAGAGCAAGAGGTTTAAGTTTGCAGTTTCTCTTTTTAGTTGGTAGGTGTCACAACCATCAATTGGAGGGCCAGAAAAAAAGCGCTGTTGAGACTTAAGCATGTAGTTCCTCTTACTTTTTTACTTTGTTCACACATAAAAAATCATAACTCAGTATAGTATTGAGTAATATTGAGTAAATCTTCTGTAGAAGCCTTCAATGGAAACATTTATTATTATCACTATTGTTACTATTATTATTATTTCACTTTCAAATATAGGACAAAAAAGGCATAGAATCTAAGGCCCAACTCCTCAAATGTTTGGTTGCCATTTCCCATTGGAATCAATGAGAGGCAGGAGATGAATTCTATCTACACTTACAAGCTGAATCAGTGTCAGATCTGAAAACTCATTTACCACTCATTTCTTACAGGTGGCCCTTTCCAGAGATAAAATACCGTGAAGCACTTGAAAATACTTCATAACAGTATACAAATCTCTCTAGCATAAAACCAAATCTTTTTAATATTCAATTTTTTCCATGTGATTGGAAAAAAACCCAAACAACTATCTTCCACTCTATTTCTTTTTCCAGTTAAAACGGAATCTGTGACTATTACTTATCCTCATCTTTTAGCACTGCAGAAGCCAACGAATGAAGGTAATAAAATGTCTACAAAATTCTTCCTCGTGGTCTTTCAGAACTGTCAAGCATAGTATTTGATTCTGATCAGACACATGTGCCTCTGAAGTACTTGAGTCCTAAATTACTGTCCAGCAACCTGCAGAAAGTCGGGGCAGCCAGGAGTGAATGTACACACTGGAACAACAGAGGTGATCAGGAGGGGAGAGGCAGGGAGGGAATGGAGGGAAGATGATTTAGAGGAAGCGCTGCACCAAGGGCTGCATTTGGTTTGGCCAATTGGGATCTTTCTCCAATACTGTTCCTTGGGCAGACAACTTCTTGAGCAGCCTAAAACATTTCAGTCTTTAGGAAGCTGTAAAGAAGACAGAACAGAACTGCCATGTGAAAATGTTCATTACCCTTTTCCTTCCCAGGCTTTCAGTCATGGCATTCATTTTATGCAGAGCTTTTGGAAGAGCATTCTGGCTTATAAATGGAACTTGTTACAAGGGCAGGTAGGGATGGGGCAAGGAAGAACATTTTAACACTGAAAGGAAGTATGGTTACATTGGACATTGAGAAGAAGTTTTTTACTGTGAGGTTGGTGAGGCACTGGAACAGGTTGCCTGAAGAAGCTGTGGATGCTCCATCCCTGCAAATGCCAGGCTGGATGCATCTTTAGTAACCTGGTCTAGTGAAAGGTGGTGATGAGGGTGTGGTTGGAACTGGATGATTGTTAAGGTCGCTTCCAATACAGACTATTCTGTGTTTCTATGGTAACAAAAGTGCAATTTATGAGGCCACTATGTAGAAATTGTGGGAATAAATACTAAAAATACATACTACTACTGAATACTATAAAAATACATAACTTAGAGATAGTCCTGGTCCTAAATAGTTGAGATTCCATCTGAGAGCATGGAACAATAACAACTAGCTGTGATGATAAATAAAGAAATCCAAGGAAACAAGGGGCTCATCAAGATAAACAAGCAGCAGAGTGATCTTTCAATGTATATAGATATATTTCATTCGCTTACTAAGAACAAAATCACAATACAAGTGCCATCAAACAGACGCACAGGAATACAAAGAAAGGAAAGTAACTGTTTTCCATGAATTAGATTGCTTTCCTTTTTGATGAAGGACTAATCAATATTGCATGCTTTTGAGATGTCTTTGCATTATATGATATTGTGAATTTATTATTCATTTTGGCAGTTGTTGCCTATCTACATCCAGAGCTATACAGTAGAGCTCTGCAGTCAAGTCTTGAACAATTTAATTTAGAGATATGAGATTGCTCACTCTCAATTAAATAACAAAGCCATTTCATAAGTTCCCAGAAACTGTGAAGTGCTATTTACATAAATACTATTTTCATAACTTTCTCAGGCTCTGAAGTACCTGAAGAATTACCATGCAGAAAAAATCAAGGTCACAGTCAGTAGAAATGTATATACAAGATTTTGTTTACAAAGTGCCTCAGGGCATTCTGAACCCCTCTGGGCACCACTCTTGTCCCTTACACAAAACCTGAAGATGTGGTGTCTGTGTTGAAGGAGGTGACATAGGGAGAAGCCCACCATCCAGCTGAGTCTGTATTTCAGGGGTTCCCCTGCAGCTCACAGCCTTTCTGGCCCACTTCAGATCCACCAGAATTAACTCCAGGAGCACCTTTTTTACGTTCCCAAGTGACTTTTCCCTGCTGGCCTGCACAGCCTGGATACTAAAGGATGCTTTTTTGATGCCCGGTTCTTCGCAAACCTCGATTCCCAACAACCCCCCAAAAATCCAAACTGACCTGATCGATCAAAAGTGTCGTCGAAGACGACGCGGCAGGTGCGCCCGTTGTTCAGGATGGTTTTCGCTGCCCCGGGGTCATAGCTGGCGTGCCAGGGGGCGAGAGAGGAGTCGTGCTGCACGTCCTTGCTGTTGATCTCAATGGGCGACTGCTTGTCGCCCTTGGCCAGCGGGTAGTTTTCGTGCCAGCGCTCGGGTCCTGAGGGACAAAGACAAAGAAACGTCGCCCCCGCTCAGCCGGGCTCCTGCCGGCCCCGCGGTGTCCCCGAGCCCGCTCACCGTTGTCGCTGTCGTAGCCCCACACGGACTGGGCCATGGTGCCGCGCCCGTCCCGCTCGCCGCGCCGCGCTGCTCGCTGCCCTCCCTCCCGGCCGGGGGGCTTTTTATAGACCGGGCAGGACCGGGCAGGGCAGGGCGGGGCAGGGCGGGCGGCGGCCGCCGGGCACAGCCGTGTTCTCCCCCGGAAGAGGCAGCGGGATGCCGGCGGACCCCGCGGCTCCTCCATCCCCGCCCGCGGGCCGGCTCAGCCAGGNTGCTGCGGGAGCGGCCCCTGGGGCCCTGCGTCCCGGCTCGGGTGAGGAGAGGCTGCCCGCAGCGCTCCGCGGCTGCACCGGCGCCGGGGCCGGACGGAGGGAACTCGGTTCTCCCTCCTTGGGCAGCGCCGCGGGCGCGAAGCGCACCCGGTGATTCTGGAGGAGCTCCCGCGGCCGGCAGGCTCCCCGCTCCTGCTTCCCTGCTTTCACAAATGCTCCCATGCAGCAGCTCAGAAAGGCCCTATGCCTGTCTGAAAGGATATCTCACAGCCTGCAACCATTGAGCAAAGGGAGACTCTGGCAGCCCCAAAGGAGGCCATTCCTGACCATTGGCTCAAGATTGGGTATGATGTTGTCCAGTCAGTTCTTCATGCTGGGAGCTTTACACCAAATTTATTTCTCATGCTAGGCAACTTAGCAGTGGGTATTTTAGTCAGGAAAGCATTTGGTTTTCAGACGATGAGGAGTGAGCGACAGTATGGTTGCATTTAGTTGGCTTGGTCCGCACATCTGTTTTGAATACTCAGGGCTTTTCTCTCAAATGCCAGCTTCACTGTGGTCTCCCATAGCTTTGTCAGTCCTTGCTAACACTGCTGCAACTCTGTCTACCTTGAGCTAAAAACTCAAACTGCATAACTAAGCTAAATTCCAAGATAAATATTTGGGAGTCAGTCAAGAAGCATCACAAACCATGGAGATTTCCAACACAGGTGCAGTGACCTTGTTCAAATGCTCCTTGTACCTATCAGCGCTGTAATGCAGTGTGGAAACAAACCTGCAGCTTTGAGAGGTTCTACCCTTTGTGTTGGTGAGGAAAAAGGTTCAGAAGCTGCAATATACAGAGCTTAGGACTAATTTGATCCTATTTGATGTCCCTGGCTGTGTAGCCAGGTTAATAAATATCTAAATATGGACTTTGATTAGCATAACTAAAGTTACTTTATTAAACTCGTTTAGTAAATTATTCTTGCTCTGAGCATAAGTAGTCATCCTGAATCCTTTGAGACAAAGGTAGGACAAGATGTCTCACTTAGCGATCTGCATTTGAGAAAATTTCTGTAATGATGTAGTTAGTTTTTTTACATCGAGAAGTTACATGGTGTTGAAGCTCACTAAACCTTAACAACTTACACAATATTGCAAGAGGCATCCTTTTACTATCTCTAAAGGAACAGAGATGCATTCATCATCAAAGTATCCTTCAAAACATGTCGTTCCTCATATCTTCTTTAGGCAGAATTCAGTTAAGAAAATACTAGGAGGTGACTTGGGTACAATGCTATGGAAAAATACATCTTTTTGCTTTCAAAAGAGAGCTTTGGGACAAAAGAAAAAACATTTTTTTTACTCTGTCATCAATCAAATGGATTATGTCACGTCTGTTGGAAGGGCAGACATGTAAAATTGACACCTGTTGCAATTTTAATTCAGAAAGCATAGACATTAATCCTTTTGAATTGGTTTCTACCTTATCTGTCTAGAGAGAAACACTTGTGAACTCATGAAATTCTAATTGGAGCAGCTCATTTTCTGTCTGTATAAGCAGACATCTTTAGTGGCCTTGTTCATGGAAGTCTCAAAGAGACTTTTAATCAACTTCATATGCACAAAGAATGCTTATTGGAGCCCTTTGTGGAGGTGAGGAACACAATTTGTTTTACACAGAAAAAGATGCAAATCAGTTCTTCCCCTAGTATTTAAATTCATTGCTCTATGTGAAGATTTTTGCAATCTTCTTCATTAGTGATCCCCATCCAACAGTGAAAGTCTTCATGTTTTAGCTTTCCAGTGATCTGGTCCTGTTGCACCCAGAGGAGAATCTTTTTGTCAGCTTCTGCATGTTGTGCCTTCCAGGCAGTAACTTACACACAAGTGACAAATGTAGGTATTGGAGCCAGCCCCAGGCACTGAGTCATCCCACAGTGTCTCACTGACTGCTTTCTTTTCCTGTTGCTTTCCTCATCAAAGACAGCAAAAAGCAGATGTAGTAGCGTTATCTGCCTTAAGAGATAATCAGAATAACTTTTTTTTTTTTGCATTCCTTGGGAATTCACCTTTATTCTTTTCTTTTGATATTGTCTTGGAAATTCATTATCATCCAGCTTATAAAAAACTGCTCTTTGTGGGAAATAAACATTTCTATCACGAAAATGCCATTATGATTAAGAAAAGGTCACAGCTTCAAACATTTCAGAGGAGTGGTGTTACCTAGTGCATTCACAACCTTATTGCAGTGATTTCTTTCTATTTTGTAAACCTTGTTCATGTTTTTAAAGCCATCAGCCATCTGAAATAGCGAAGGCAAGAGCATAACAAGATCAATTTATATCATCCATTAAAAAGTTCAGTAATTATAGACATGACCTTCCCAAATCTGGCCCCCAGTCCCAGAATCACAGCTGGGCACCTGATGATAACAGTTTATTCAAAAGATGATCAAAATAAATAAAATGTGGTGATCCTGTTGGATACCTAACACATAAGGTGCTCTTCATCCAAAAGAGGGGTTTGTACATTTGTTACCTAAATGAAAGTTTTGAAACAGAGTGTCCAGTACAAATAACGTGCTGTACCTGTGGAACACCAGCTGTTGGATGTGCAGTTCAGATGCTGCATCTGCTTCTGCTGAAGAAGCAAGAAGCATAATCATGCTCATCTCACTTACAAAAATACCTTATCTGAAGTCATAGAGACTTTCTTTTTCGAGAATGGAAAGCAGGAAGAAGCAGAGGTCTGGAAAATGGCTCAGAGCCATGGCTTTACCCAGAGCACACAAAACACGTAGAAGAGGATGATGCATGGAAAAGTGACTGGCAGCAGTTTTGAGTTCTGCCGAGCCATGACTGACTTGGCCAATACCTTGAAACAACTAGAACCACCAAAATACTGCTTCACCTCAGCATGCCAATTTCCAGCTGTCTCTAGGAGCCAGCATGACAGCTAGGAATGGCTGACTGTGAGGGGACACATAGAGGTAAACATGCCAGCAGCAGGTAATTCAAGAATGTCTCTGCTCGAAGCTAAGGTTTTCCAAGTTTCATTGTGCTCAGGGATATTTCCCATGGGTGATTTCATGCAGAGGGCTTTGCTGGAGCACAGAGTGTGCTCGCATTGAGTACACTGTTAAATGAGTGAAAGCATTTACTCAGTGCCTGTGGCCAATCTAAATATAAAATATATTCTACTATATTTAATAGCATGTGGAAGAAAACAATACGACAAAAAGGAATCTGATAATACACGGTATGGAAGGGGCAGCAGTGTTTTTTTGACATGTTGCACATTGCATGCCAGGCAGTGCAAGAAAAGCATGTCACTCAGTGCTTTTGATTGAGGGATGCCATGGTGGCATGCCATAGCCAAAAAGCCAAATTGTCATATGCCTCCACTGAGATGCCATGCTATGGAAAACATTGTAGGAATGAATGGAAACCCCTATTGACAGCCAGATCTTATTGGATGATCTGCCAAAGGAAAATGAGAAGCATATTGGGTTGATTTTGCTGGTTTTGTACATAATGAGTTTTTAACTACAATAACACTTTTCTTTGTGTAGAACCTCTAGGCAAATATTAGGCTTGTACTGCATCTTTCCTGTTCAGAAGATGCGTAACTCAGCAGTCTGCAGTTTAGACTTTAGGACCTTGCTTACAAAATCCCATCATCCTTCTGTTATGGTTTAGAACCTACATTACCATTTGCAAAACCTTAACATTTAGTTGGCGAGATACAATAAACATTAAAACAATAAGCTAGACTGTAGATTTAGCAAATGGAACAAAAAGGGGAACAAGCTTTCCTTGTAGCAGTCTACTAAAATGAGCACAGATTGAAGGACAAGAAATAGCATTAAAAAAAAAAAGAAAAAAAAAGTAAAAAAAAAGTAAATTTATTATTTATCACATAAAAATCTGATACAACAAAAATACAATATGTATTTCAGACACCTCTTCCAGATCTGAAAAACTAAAGAGATAAACTCTGGAATATGACTCTCCTCTTGATTCCCATAGGGCTTTGCTTGTATGGCACTCACACTGAAATCCAAATCTGAGCTGGGCTGTCTTCTTTTATATACACTGGCACAGTCTGACTTGAAATACTCCAACTGTGAGAGTTTGACCTGTAGTGTTTGCTTTTATAAGGTCCGTATGTGCCTGTTTGGAAATTCCAGCAGACTGGCAACTCCTCTATAACGAGGTAGAGTTTTATGTATGACCTTTATCTTGCATGATATTCTGGCAGTAGCATTTGCCTGGGAACAGCCCTAACCAGGCCACAGAAATGCTAACATGGCTGGAGCAGTTCATAAGAGTTCTGTAAGAGGCATCTCAATGAAATATGTCATTTAATTAATGATGCAGCAAATCAGAAATACTTCACGCATATTTTTCAGTGAGATGCATTCTCCCAAAAGAGAATTTTATAAGAAAATCATGTGTTTCCAGCCCTTGAAATATGGTCTTTGCAGGCAGAAGAGTTTTCATCTCAGATACTGTTCAGAAATTCCATGAGGTTTGTGTTTCCCAAAAGAAATTCCTTCTGAATCCACTCCTTCTGAAAGTCCCTCCTTCTGAATCCATACGATTTGTGCACTTTGAAAGGTCAGAGCATAACATCCCATTTCTGTCAATATCTGTGCTTCACTTCAATGGAGTCAAAATTTCACTCTGAGACCACAAAGAAAGGATCATCTGTCGATAACAAAAAGGTAACTGGGTGTGTGTAAGTATAAACATTTATATGTGCATTGCAAGTGTAAGTAGTATGTAGTAAAAAAGGAGTCAATTTTAGGAAGCCCATGCTTGTCACATGTACTGAACAGCAGGTATTACCAGAAGAGAGGGGGGAAAAAACTGTAATAAAAAACCTTTAGTAACATAGAAACAATATGTGCCAGGAATGTTAATGTTTTTCTCAGAGCAGTTGAATAAATTAACAAAGAATTAACTATCGCAAATTGAGGGTTTTTTTGGTAAATCCTACAGAAGCAGATTGAAAGAATGGTGTGCAATGATCCTAAGATCTAATCTTTAATAATTGCTCTGGGGATACAATAATAGAGTAGTACCCCATTTTGTAGGTGGTAGTACATAACAGCCTGATGGACAAAATCCTCAGATTCTGTCTTCTACATTCTAAGTCTCATTTATCTGAATTTATATCGATGCATCTTGGTGGGCTCCAGTGCAGTATTCAGCTTTCTCTAATACTACCACGTATGGGCTTGGGCTATGGGTTCTAAAAGGCATCTCTACTTTAAAGATGCCAGTGCAGCTAACAGAAATGCTGTTTGTGTCACAGTTTAGCACGACTCAGTGCAGTGGTATGTGAGTGCAAAAAAAAAGGTTTTACTAGTTTGTCTTTTGCTAGTCCTACCTTTCTGTGTCTTTGTATTCCTCAGTCTCTTTTTAAAAATTTCTCTGGGGTGTTACTCTCCATTCTCTACAAATGCATTGGTTGCTTAATGCATCTTTACATTATGTATTTTGAAAAGAAAAACACAATCCTACTCTTTTTTTATTCACCTGAATGAATGCCAAGATTTCATGGCTGGTTTAAGATTGATGCCACACATATTTTAAGGAATCCAATCAAACTCTTCCATTCTCATAGTAATTTCAGTGAACTTACTCACATACCCACAGTAGTGCTGAGGTACAAAAATATGTTTGCAGTATGGGGACAAAGTACTCAGACCTTTTCAGAACTAAGCTCTTTACTCTTGATCTTAAGGATGCTTCAGGGTATCTGTAAAAGCAGTCAAATATAATAGGCCAGTTTGAATATTCTGAATGAAGGAGGGTTTTTATTAGTAAGCCTTTTTGTCATTGTGGAACTGTTCCTCCTCAGCAAGGACAGAATATTTTTCAGCACAAATTCTCCAATCTTCATAACTTGTCTGCAAAGAGGATTGGTAAGGGTTTTGATATGAGAAACCAGAGGTAAACAAGGCAATTATCCTTTATCCTTGTAAGAAAGACAGTGACTACTGGGCCCGGTTGCACTGGGTTGCACTTCCGACTTTTTGGAGGCACTATCTGCATCATCGTGAGTGACACTGAGAGGTGCCCTCTGATATTTGCTATTTTTGCCACTGCAGTAATGGTCATGGCTTATAATCCAATACATAAAGAGTTCAGTGACAGTGAACAATGAAATGCTTTTTATTATCCTAGCTTGGAACTTCTAACCCAGAGCACACTGGTAGCCATCTGGATCTACAGATTTTGGCCCTCCCAGCAGTGGTGATTGTACATCCTCTCCAGATTGTCACAGGCACAAATCCTAGTCACTGTCATTGGAGAAGAACATGTTTTTGACTGTGGAAAGCAGTTGAGAATATAAATTCTTTTTGGCTCTTCACATTTGCTTAGTTCTGGGTTGATGTACTTCTCTCAATTCTAGTGATGCCAAGAAACTTTCCATATAGTCAGCTATTCTAGACTTGTAAAATGGTTTTGGTTTGCTCAGAACCTTTGTGTTCAGGTGCATTCTCTGAGGATAGGAATAATGCACCAGTTCACCACTGCATAACCCGGATACAAAATGAAACAGGCCTCATTTGTTAGTAGATCTTACTGGCTAATTTTAAGAAATATGCTCAGCTGAAATGGAGAAATAAGGATTAAATATATGATAATGAAGAATCACAGATCAGGAAATGCCTATAAGAAGTCTAAAGCCCATCAATCCTGGCAGCTTGTATAGTCAATCAGCATCTGCCAATTTCTCAAACATCCCACATGGGCAGAGGTAAGATTTCCCATCTATTCAAAAAACCAAATTCCTTCAGAACAGCACAACTGTAATGAAAGGGTTATTACAACAAATGAGAAGCCATTAAATTTAGTCCCATCTCAAACAATGATGTCCTCTGAGGAGCTGTGGTTGTCAGTCCCTGGCCAGTGTTCACAGTGCTGTAGCCATGCTGAGAGTACAGGATCCTATTCTCTACCTCACAGGACTGTGTTAAAGATGAATAATACGATTCTTGCAAACTCTGTTATTCATGAAAACAGCTACACAAGTGCTAAATGTTAGCTAACTACTCATTACAGGAGCACCTTTACTGAAGGGGTGAATCTGGCCTGTTCCAGGTGTCCCCACTGCAGAACATCAGCAGTCTAGTTCATTATTTTCTTGCAGAGTTGTAGTCAGTAAGCAGCATGCTGGATGGAACAAACAGCAGATCAAGCACCCACAACAACCTGAAATTCATGTTCATACTTCTCATTTTGTGTCCCTAAACATTGGTGTTCGTAAAGTTAGTTTCACTATTCAGTCTTCTTCCATGGGCATTCCAGATTTAACCACGTGCTTTTTGCAAAGGTTCTCTACAGAAATTATAGCAAAGTATTTTAAGGCGTTAGACATGGAAAGTATTTTTCTATCCTTGCATCACTATACCTTTTTTGAGAGAGGCAATGAACCTAGTGTTTCAATTATAGATCTTACATACACGATTGGGCAACAGGCCAACAATTTTCATCTGTGTATTCCAAGACCAATACCATTTGTTTAGCTATAAATTCAGAGATGCTAAATGCATTGGATTTCTACTTCTCTGAGTTTATTAAAGGTCTGAGTTTGACAACATCTTTGAGTATCACAAAATAATAAATTGTAATCTTATAAAAAACACCAAAAATTATTTCTTACAGTAAATTAACAGATGATCTACCCACACCACAAGGAAATACAAAGAATTTAACTTCAATAGCTGGATGCATAGTCCATGAAGTCAAGCAATCCTTGCTCAACATGATTTCTGAGAGTTTAAGCAATCTCATGTGGACTAGCGATGACCTAAACCCAAAGGTATTTTTAAAAAGGCATCTTAAGTCTCCGTGTTTTGTTATAGACAGACAGCACTTTCATTGAGTCCTTCTGGATTTATCAGCTTTGAAAACAGTCTTTCACTTTTGGCAATATTTTGACTTTTGTTTTCTGGGTGGTAGTACACAGACTAACATCTAATAACACTGGCTACTAAACATCCTGTGATACTGAAAAACAAGCATTCAGGATGTGCTTTTCCACAAAATGTATATATTTTAATAGTCAGTCATGGTTATATACAGAACCCAACTGCAAGAGTGAAGATAAATATGAGCCATTTTGTATTACAAGAGTTCTGCTGGTTTTCAGAAAAAAAGATACGTTAAAAACTGTTGCTTTGCTTCAACAGTCACCACTGTAGCTTTACTTCCTCCATGAAGGCAAGACATCTTCCCAGTGGAGAAAACCTCCTTATGGATCACAGATACAAGCTGTATTTATCTATCATTCAAACAGAAGAACAACTCTTAGCACTGACTCAGAAAGACTAAGATTTGCTGTTGTTAAGGTTTGTTTTGATTTAACTAGACAGTCAAATATTCAGTGAGTCATTTGCTTCTATGGCATAATAACTGAAGTTTTCATTTATTTAGTACAATGGGGGAGAAAAGAGGAGTTCAGTGGGCCACGGATACACTGTTACAGTGCTGTGGTGGAAATGGTTGCAAGACCTTCCTCTGCTTCCAAAATTAGAGAAAAGCACTGCTGCTGGACAGCTAAGTCATCTAGCACAGAAGCCCAACCTAACCGAGAATTTAAGCACATAAAGAATTTAAAGTTCATAACCAGATCCTTTGTTTTAGCTGGAGTGCTCATACTTGTACACTTTTTAGACACAGTTCCGGTAAATACCATTTTTGGTTATCCAGATATTGGAGGTTTATTTTAGATAGCAGTTGTCTGCTTTTCAAGTCACATAAAGTTCTGCATTTGAAGAAACAATGAATTTATTTTAAAAACTAATGTAACTTGTTCTTGTTACTGAATTTGCTTACCAGATGTTCTTTGGGTGTTCTGGGGGGGGGACTTGGGAGAATCAAGCCTGAGCTTCCCTGTTTAGTCTATGTATATCTCAGCAAGGCAGTTTTTGTTCTCTTGCATCCCTAGCAGATGGTACAAACTGTCTGTCCTTTGTAAGACAGCGTTAACCACATTTCTGAAAAGCCTTGGCATTGCTCATAGTCCTCCTTCTTCTCCAGTGCTTCCCTCTGTTACCAGTGTGTTGACAGTAAAGGCAAGACACATTGCAGGCTCTCTGTGAAAAGAAAGATCTCCTGTGCCCCTTCACTTATTCTCAGTCAGGGTTTGAACTCTTGCATATTTGCACACTTTGAAAACTCTGTACAGGCAGAGAATAAGATTCATGCAGAAGAGACACAGCCATTCTTCATCAAGTTTTTATGTTATGTTAACACATGAATATTTGTGAACAATAAGTAAAACAGCACTGAAATCACTCCTGAGAATAGTCAGCTTGCTTTTACAAGACAAGGGATTCTGTTTTCTTCACCAACTTTTCTGCTTCCTTCAGAATTTACAGCACAAATTAGAGATTAAAGCATCATCTATAAGCATGTAAAAAAAATCAACATAACTTGGTGAGATTTAATTGTAATGTGTTTGTTATATTCCAATATAAGAAGTAAACAGTCCTTCAGCAATCATAGCATCATTAAAGAAAAAGTATCTGTTGCAGAAAGTTTAAAAGATTGCTCTGAAATAATTGAAGACAATACTGTTTGTATAAGATTTGTTTTTCTTTCTGTACTACATGATATGTGATCTCTGTATGGCATTGCGCTTTGGAATGGAAAAACCTCAACAGTTTAGGTTAGGCTTTTAGGAAGCATTAGCTAATTATAGCTTTTATAATCCCCTTCATTTAGATCTAGTCTCCTGTTTGTCATAACTGAGATCATCCCCATCTTGCAACATCCCACACCATCACTTACTGGATACTCTTTTTTTTTTTTCTACAAATATACATATCTGAACTCTCAATTTTATTAGTTTATCTTAACCAAGTGATTAGTTTTGGACTGTTGGCTGTTTTTCTTTATTCACATGATGGTTTTCACCACAGATAAAAATTCAGAGTACAGCCATTATCTGTGTATGTCCTAATCCAAATTAATGAACTATAAAAATCACTGCACATCCATGTTCAAAATTCCTAAGGCAATGCCTACATCTCTGACTCATTCTTCTTGCCTTTAATTCTGGGCATATTCTCTCTACAGCACAATCTATGACTCCTGTATCTGTTAATAGAAAAATAAATAGAATAAAACAGGAACTCAGTATTCTTATCTAGTGTTCCAATATTTTTTATAGTGATAGAGAAGTATTTTATAACATTCCAGTCACAGAACCATAAAAAGGCTCAGATTAGAAGGGACCTGAGACAATCATCTAATCCAAACTCCTGCAGAAATAACAGCCTCAAAATATCTCACATATATTTCAGAAAATATAATAAAATAATTTATAATAATTTTACTTAGCATAAGAGCTGCTTTCTTAATTCATTCTTAAAATGCTTGCTAAAATTTAATTTCACTTGCTGGTATAAATTTGGGAAACATATGGAAGAACTAGTGTTCTCAGTAGTCTCTGGATGAAATACACTTTCAAAATGGTTGGCTGTGTAAAAAGAAATGTGTAGGGTTAATGTACGTGCACTATTAATGTACACTATATGCTGATGCTAATAAGAGTAAAACAATGAGGGAAGATAACATATATGAAGTCCAAAGTCTTGCATTAGACAAGATTAACCTTCCTACAAGGGCAGCAAGTTTTAGTGGAAAGGCAAAAATAGCATCATATGGCAAATTAAAAAAAACCATTGAGAGCAATACTTCTGTAAGAAAAACTGTGAACTGAAATTCAATGGTTGCTGTATGTGGCAGAGAGCAACACAAAGATGACAAAAAGAAAGGCTGTCCTTCACTGAAAATTAGTATCTCCACCAAAGCACAGAATGATTATGGTAAAGGACAGAAACTCTTTCTACCATCAAGCAAAGCTAAGATAGCCTTATTCTGTGTATATGCATTAGAGGTACCCAAGGTGTGCAAGTAATGCAGCCACAGGCTAGAACTCTAATCTCACCAGGTTGTCCTAACATTGCATCTTCCTACATCTTCAGATCCAGTCTGGTCCCACTTTATGCTACACATTTTAGACACTTTTCTGTGGGTCCTCTGTTTCTTGTTTGCATCTTACAGCCTCCTCTTCACTTTTTTTTTTTTTCAGTTTCTAAAACAGAGAAGGCAAAATATCTTTATTTAGATCTGTTTTCTTGTCACTTCAAGAAGCTGTCAAAGACTGATGTTATTGAGATCATCTGAGTGGTTTTAATCTTCCACTAAAGAAACACAAGTCTAGAGTCCTTTCAAATAATAGTGGGCATTTTTCAAGACACTGTTACTGGGAAACATGAAATTGGGGCAAACCGCAAAGAAAAAAAACAGAATATGATTTCTTCATGAAAGTAATCATTCTGATTTTTTAACTATCAGTCATGTCAGGTAAAGATATTCTTCACAGCTGAACTGAAATAGCTGGGAGAGTCCTTCATGGTCTCCCACATTCCTGCTCTGTCAGCCTGCAATGGGATGGACAATGGCCAAGGAGATGGTAAGGGATAGGGAGATTTTTTCAGGATTTCTTATTTTCTGAATGGGTAGAAGCATGAATGTGCAGGAGTGCCATCATGCACCTGTCTCCATTCAGCAGCACTCTTGCTTTCTGCCTGTTGTCAAGCTGAGATCAACTCCTTGGCTCCTTGCCTCCATCTCAGTCTGTTCACATTGTTTCAGATTTTCAAGGCCATCTCTGGGAATAAAACAGATGAAAAAACATATTTTAAATTGAAAGGAGACCTGCAGCCTGCTCTGTTGACCTGGAACTCACACAATTCTCTCTGATGTGTTTGGCAGTATACCAGAGTTTATTTTTTTGTACATCTGTGAGAGGAGTAGGATAACTAGGTGGTACAAAGTGTGATTTCATGGTAGCAGGGAGCATGGAATGTGCTAAACTGGTGCAGGAACTCAGGCAAACAGGCCATATTTTTGACATTTTCAGGCACATCATACTTTTATCAGAAATGTGTAAAAGCAGATGCTCATTTAAAATAGAAAAAGATATAAAGATTTATCTATTAAAAACAACCAATTCCCCCTCCTATTTGGGAGGAGGAGTCACAAAGATGGGGAGGAGGCATAGAAAAGCTCGCTCACATCCCAGTGGGATGTCCATTGTTGAAGATGGTTATGGAATAGGTATGATGTCTTGCAAAAACCTTGCTCAGCTTTTCTACAGTTCTCATTAAATCTTGATCATTGCTCACATTTGCATACTTCAAGTTGCACTGTAGAATTTCCCAGTTGGGACACTTGTTAGTTGCACATACATAAGAACTCTACACAGGGCTAAGGTGGGTTTTTTTAGTGCAAATACAGAAATGGGGTATCTGTAGGTGACAGAGTCGGTCTAATGTCTCTGGGGTGCTTACGAATTCTGTGGCATTCCTAGAACTGCTTCTGGTTCTTAACAAATATGATTTTTAGGTTGCATATGCAGTAAGTTTCAAACATGCCCTGGTGAAAAAGGAAAGGTACCAACAAGTCACGCTGTGCCAGGCTGTCTATGCACCATTAAGCAAGTGGATACACTTATCACAGAATCATGAAATCATAGGGTGTTGGAAGGGACCCCTAAAGGTCATCTAGTTTCAATCCCTGTGCAATGAGTAGGGATATTTTCATCTAGATCATATTTCTCAGAGCTCTCTCCAACCTTTAGTTGAATATTTCCAGGGATGAGGCATCCACCACCTCCCTGGACAATCTGTGCCAGTGTTTCAGCACTCTCTTTGTGAAGAACTTCTTTCTTTTATCTAATCTGAGTCCACTCTCCTTTAATAATAACATTACCCCATGTCTTATTGCTACATGCCCTACTAAAAAGTTTATCCCCATTTTTCTTATAGGCCTCCTTGAAGTACTGAATAGCTGTAGTGAGGTGTCCCTGGAGACATCTCTTCTCCAGGCTGAAAAAGCACACCTCTCTCAGCCTTTCTTCACAGGAGAGGTGTTCCAGCCCTCTACTCATTTTTGTAGCTCTCCTGTGTTAGACTTGCTCCCACAGATCTATGTCCTCCCTGTGCTGGGGGTCCTAGAGCTGGTTGCAGCACTCCAGGTTGGATCTCATGGGAACAGAGGGGTAGAGTCACCTCACTGGACCTGCTGGCCAATCTTCTGATGCAGCACAGGATATGGTTGGTTTTCTGGGATGTGAGTGCACATTGCTTCTCGTCCACCAGCAGCTCTTTGCCTTTCTTGGCAAGGCTACTCTCAATCCCTTCATATCCCAGTTTATGTAATACTAGGGGTACTGCCCTGACTCAAGTACAGGCACTTGGCCTGATTGAACCTCTGGAGGTTCTCATGGGCTGGCTTCTCAAGCTTGTCCAGGTCCCTCTGGATGGCATTCCATCCTTCAGGTGTGTTAACCCTACCACTCAGCTTGGTGTCATTTGCAAACTTGTAGAGGGTGCACTTGATCCCTTAGCCTATGTCACTGATAGAAAACATTAAACTGTACTTGTCCCCATAGGGGCCCCTGAGGGACACCCTCTGTTACTGGCATACATCAGAGCATTGAACCCTTGACCACTCCCTCTGGATGATACCGTGGTCCAGCCAATGCCTCGTTCCTCATTCACCAAATAGTACACTCCTCAAATCCATCTCTCTCCAATAAAGAGAGTAGGATGCTGTGGGGGACTATGCCCAAGGCCTTACAGAAGTCCAGATAGATGTCCAAGGCTCTTCCCTTGTCCACTGATGTAGTCAGCTCCATCACAGAAGGCCACTAGGTTTGTCAGGCAGGACTTGCCCTTGGTGAAGCAATTCTGGGTGTTCTGATTCACCTCTCTGTCCTCCATGCAGCATAGCTGCCATGAAGATCTGTTCCATTATATTCCCAGGTGGTAAGATTGACAAGACAGTAGTTCCCAGGATCCTCCTTTGTGCTCTTTAGAAAAGTGGGTGCAATGTTTCCATTTTTCCACTCACCTAGGACTTCACCTGACTGCCATGGTTTTTCAAATGTCATGGAGAGTGGCTTGGCAGCTACATCAGCCAATTCCCTCAGGACTCCGGGATTTGTTTCAACATCCCATAGACTGCTGTATGTTCAGGTTCCTCAAGTGGTCACAAACCTGATCTCTAACCACGAGAAGGATTTTGCTCCCCTACTCCCTGTCTTGCAGTTTGGATACTTCTACAACTTGCACTATGCTTGTGGAGTTTAATGTGGAACATAACAAGAGAGAGCACTGCCTGCGTAATAAAATCTTAGAATGGAAATCAGATAAACTACCACTGTGATGCATAAATACGCTTATTTGCATAGGTACATATCGACATTTTACATTTGTAATAAAACTTTAATGTGTTGCTTGTGCAGGTGTGTTTTCAGCAGCTCAGTAGCTCAAAGAGAAAAATAGTTTAGAATAGCAAACAGTGGAAACTGAAATTACGATTTTTTTTTTCCCTGCCCCTTTTTTATTAAGAACTCTGTTTGAGAAATTGTGAAAGAAGCACTGTATCCCTCACTGGCTCATGGAAATTTTTCTTTGTGACTATCACCAATGTGGACAGTAAGATTGAAAGGTATGGCAAATTACAGGCAGAATAGTCAACCAGTCATATAGAAAAATAAGCTTTGAATTGGATATTAAGCAGTATTTGATGAAAAAAGGTTCAATAATAATAAGAAGAACAATAACCTTTTCAGTAACCATATACTTTGGTTTTGTACTTCCATTTTGATAAAATAGTTAGTACTTTTTCTACACATTGCTTCAGAAGAAATAATGAATTTTGTAACTTGATCACTGAGGAAAAAAAAAAAGAAATCCATCTCAAAAGTTCTCTTGCTCCTGTTTTTCACTGATGAGTCTCTCAGATGATGAGAAACAAAAAACATTCTTACCCACCAGACGTAATTTACAATGAAACTTGAATTAAATATTCTGTATCGTTTTGACAAAAGTCCTCATATCAAAAATATGTTTTGGACAACAACCTTACCCTATAAAAATAATTGTGTTAGAAGAGGTTTTTGAACTGTCCCATTTTACCCATGTTTCAGGTCAAAAGTATTCAGGCTGCTGCTTATTACTATTCCTTCACTGTGCTCAAGCCAACAGCAGAGGGCACAGCTCCCCGCTGAAAACCTCCAAGCTGAGGACTGTGTGACTCTGCCTTATTCTGATTAAAATATTTTCTGTCAGGAGCAACGTTTTGATTAAAACAGTGCAGTTTCAGCAGTCAGTGACACCTCTGAAAGAAGGCATTTCTCTTGTGTTATTTATCCAAAAGTCAATTCTGTACAAAATCATGAGATTCAGTTAATGCCTAATGCAACTTCCAGAGAAAAAGCTATCACAAATCACTGAAGTATCATAGAATTATGGAATGGTTTGGAAAGAACTTTGAAGATCATCCAGGTCCAACCTCCCTTCCATGGGCATGGGCAGGGAACCTTCCACTAGACTAGATTGTTCAGGGCCACATCCAACGCTTGGCCTTGAACAATTCCAGACATTCACAACCTTTTTGGACAACCTGTTCCAGGGCCTCACCACCCTCATAATAAAGAATTTCTTCCTAATATCTAATTTAAACCTACCCTCTCTTAGTTTACAGCCATTCTCTTTGTCCTGTCACCACACACCCTTGTAAAAAAGAACTAAAATTTTTGGAACTCCAGAAATTGAATACATTTGGTTACCTTGGACAAACATCTGCTCCATACATGCAGCTCCACAGATACAGCTCAAATTGGTTCTCAAGCAATAGCAGTGACATATATATATGTGTGTGTTTGTGTATGTATGCATGTGTACATATCTACCTGGCAAAGCTACGTTCAAACTCATCAGCAGTTCCAGCTGAAGCATGCAAATTCTGAAAATGTATCATTCAAGTAACAATTTTCAGCAATCTCCTGAATCACAAATATGATTTTCAACTTCTGGTCCAAAACTCTGAGGTCTGTGGATTTTAAACGTGAAAGACAAGCAAGAAAAACAAGCCTGCTTGGTGAAAATGCTCAATATAGGGAGAGTAAAATGTACCAGCATAACAGTCTGTCTTTCTCTTTCGTATATCTATAAATCTGTGAGTCTGTTGCCACTATATATGTTGTTCTCATATTAAGATACAGAGTTAAAAGGGAAAGACAAAAACATAGAACTATCCCATCATTTATAACACCAATTGTTTAATGTTGGGTCAGTATGACTGCAAAACATAAAATTTGTTTTTATTATCATTCCATGTTGACCTACAAATCTCTTCTGTTATCTAAACGTACATATTAATTGCAATTAAATATATTCCCTGAATATGAGGCGCATGACAACAACTATAAATTTTGTTGTTATTTGCTAGAAAATATGGACAACATATTCCCAGTACCCAAGTACAAGAAAAGATTATGAATGCTTCATTATTTGGACACACAATTTTTTCTCCTTGCTTCAGACTTTGGCTGTTCTTTTAACTGCGACAGGGAGTTGCGGGACAGACAATTCTATATTTTTATATAGGTTGATGTACTATATTTCACAACTTAAAATATATACTCAGTTAGTATTAAAAGCCTAAAATTATAGGCCATAGTAGATAAAATTCCTCAGTTAAGAAGACTCTTTTTATCTCACATAGAGGAGCCAGGTTTGATCCTATCCACCATAACCAGCTGTGCACACACAAACTGAGCCGTATCTGTGGCATTAGCAGGGCCCAGTGTGTGAAGCAGGTGTGAGGTAATATGAGACAACAGCTCTTTCATAACCATCGGGGCCCTGCTATCTCACACCTTTATGCCATAGGCCAATGTTTACTATGGCTTATTTTATTTCTAAGGTGATCCTTGTCTCTTGCACCCTGTGCAGTACTTTGCACCAGGATGGCCAGAGCTTCCTCAGATCAAGCAGTGGCTGGTGGCTTGGAAGCACCCTCCTATTTCACTCCAGAACTTTATGACTTTACAACTTTCCCCCCACTGGTTTACTTACAACAGCTATATGGGAAGATTATCTAATACAATATTTAACTTTGACCAGACCATTACGAATAACAGTATCTTGGTTCTCTGTAAATGTTAAACAAAAAAGGTCACTATGAGAGTTAGTGAAATATTTAGTAAGAATATTTGAAGAGGTTCTTTTTTCACAAATCAATACACTATTGAGATATGTAGTATTTAGAACTTAGAAAATGAAAAATAATTTCCATATTTTTATAATGTAATGTAATATAATATAATCTATAATATAATATAATATTTTTCAGAAGAGCTTTCTGGGCTTTTTTTTTCTGACTAGCATAAGACAATTTTTCATTGATTCCTATACTATGTTCATTTTTAACTTCATACTCTCAAATAACATCAGTAGGTGTCCTGCTATGCATAAAGTTAAACACATCTGTAGTGTTCTGTATGTTCAGGCTTTAGACATTAATACTTTGCACACATTCATCCAGAAGGCCAGGGATCTACTTCTATTTATACTGTGAAGGTTTTGCCAAGGCTATCACATTTCATTAATCCCAGTTTCCTGGAAGGGTGCTAACACTTTCCCTGCAGAGTGGGCTAGCCTAAAATGTGTAGACAATAATCAGTGGTTGATGGAATATGGGGTTGTGTTTTAAGAAGCAAATTACCATCCATTATCCTCAGCCTTCCTATGCCCTGTGTTGCTGGGACATTTTTGTGGTTGCTGTCTCAGCAATTTAGTCCCATAAGTTCTAATGTATCGGAAAAACATGACAACATCTGGACTACATGAACAGTGGAGGAATGCACAAGAGCCACAAAAAGAAACTGCTCTAAAACATACTATAATAACTTAAATTTATAAATAATTTACTTCCATTCCTATAGCAATTTACAAAAACCTCTCATTTTGGAAAAAAATATTTCAGTACTCGTTGAGCACTCAGGTATTTCCTCTTATCATGAAGCTGTTGTAAAAAAAGCCTTAAAATGGGTTTTGTCAGCTAGATAAGGGATCTGAAAGAAGTTGTCCAAATGGAAAGAGCTGTGCAACAAGCAGTAAGCTTTCAGCCACCCTTTCTAAGCTGCATTTCTTAGGACTTTCTTTAAAGTCAAACCTAATTTCTTTGCCATCAGGAGAAAGGCTGATTGCAGAGCCACACTGTAACTTCAAGAATGAAAAAAACTGAGAAGTCTATTAAAAAAAAAACCCTGGACTCTTTTCCTTTGAATCCTGGCTCACGGACTTTGCATGAGGTCAAGAGCTCCTTTACAACATTAACCTTACTCCTTGCAGAAGGAAGAAAAAGAGGGTTTGACAAGTTTTTATTTAAAGTTGTAAGAACCAGCAGTTTAGACTTTAATTAAGAAATACTTGTAATTAAATATTTTAGCAAGAGTGATAGGATCATAGCTAAAAGCTGAAGTACACTTTAGGGATGTAGAAACAGAGAACAGTAATGGCAGGAATCATAAGCCAGTTGTGTTGGGTTTCAAGAAGCAAACCAGTTGTTGTGTCAGTCACACACAATCTGCTGCATTAAACCAGAGTCTAGAATTACTTTATAGCCAGGCTGATGAGCCAGTGAAAAGGTCACAGTTCCGAAATCTTGGCTCCTCTTCCAAGAGATCATTTTACCCAATCTCTGCCATGCTCACCCATGCAGAAAGAATATTTTTCATTGCCATAAAATTGACATTGATTATCTGATCAAGCAAGAGAAACTATGGTAATATTTCCAAATTATATTCTCATTGCATCTGTATAACAAGATATTTATATTTCCTTTGATATTATTCTTAAACTTCGTTCCTTTCTTAGAAAATTCAAAATTACCTTGCCCCACTCTTCCGTGTTCTTTGTCACTGAATTTCTTTATATTATATTGTCCCTCTATCATGCTGTAATGCACCATCTGTTTCACACAAACCATAAATACATTTTCAAATTTATCTGGGTAAGTCCCATCTAACTAGTGACTTTCTTTTTCAGTGGTTCAGCTAATAGTTCTTGACTGCGGACAGAAGTCTTTGATATTATCTATGTAACTAATTCACAGTGAGCAACACAGTCTACAGATAACTGATGGCAGACAAGAAACTGAGGGAGTCTCTCTCACCCTGCCATGAATGTGAACAATTGCAGATGATTTGGTGCTCTGGCTCTCACAGGAGGGAAGGAACTTATCTCCTACATTATTCCAAAGGAACAGTGGTAATTGATATCAGATCTGGTCAAAAGTCAACATTTCTGATCTACAAGATGCACATTCTGTTTCAAAATAGCTGATATCATTTTAGTAATCTGACTTGGATCAGAGACTAAACAGGCGAAGCTGTCTTTCAGCAGAAGTTTGTGGTAATTTTCCTTTGAACATTTATATTCTGATGAAACATAATTTCTGAACAACCCAAAAAAATGAACAAAAAATTGCAATCCACCTATGACTGAGATGTACCTAAAAGTTGTCACATCCCTAATCATCACTGCAACAAGTTTTACAGGTTGGAACACAACTTGCACAATGGTGTCTGAAATCCCTGACGTCAGCTGCGGACATCTGCAAAGGCAGATATCAGTAGTTTCCTATTACTGAGAATAGTCTGTAAGAAAAACAGGAAAATGTCAACAGGTTCCAGTTTTGCAACGCAGGATGACAAGGCAAGACTTACATAATCTATGATAAACCTTATTTTATATAGAAATAAATAATACTCCATACACTCAGTTCAAATGTTTACAAATATAGATAATACCACAACTAATTAACTATGCTGCAGTATTTGTCAAGCATAAGATCCTAAAAATGCAATCCTGCTTTTACGTATGCCTGAGACAGAGTTTAGCCAGGCAAAATTCCATATGTGTTAGCAGAACTTAGCTTTAAAACAGTCAAGTATCAATCCCCAAAAAGTTGCTGTGAGAATTCCCAGCAGTACAAAAATGGCCTGAGATCATTCCCAAACATCTGAGGCTGGTAGGACTCAGTAGGTTTTGGACCTCTTTCCTTATTAAGAGCATTGCTGATTGTATTAATGTAGTATTTAATAATATATTGACCATTTTCTCGAACAGTGATTGTTGTTTGCCACCACTAAAAGCTACAGAGATTGACTATTTTTTAGTGATTTTTCAAAATCAATGTTCTAAAATCCGCATATCAATTTCTTAAATCACCAACATGGATTTTGTAAAAGGCTGACTATCTACTGCTTTGTCTGTAGACTTCATTTTTATACCATAATTATCCTTTGGGTTATTTAGTGTAAAGGTCTTTGGACAATATTTGAACAGTTAGAATGATTTATATTTTAATTTGGCATCCAAATCACGTCTGTTTTAATATATGTACTAAATTAAAAAGTAAGCATTTTTTGATTGTGCAAGCCACAGTTTCCTTATTACAACCCTTTATTTTATCATAGTTTCTCATGCCAATCTGAAGTCATATGGAATCAATAAAGATTGGTTAGAAAATGCTAATGTCTTTACTGTTCGAGCAGGCATATAAAAGCCCACATGTAAGTTAAAAATTCAAATCAGAGATATATTCTTAACAGTTTTCATTGGCAGTTTTCAATGCACAGTAGTGTTTTTTAGAAAAAGACAGCACCTTGCAAGGAGAGAAAAAAAAGGCAAGTTTGAGCTGCAGTTATCAAGGCAACAATGGTAAAAGTAATCTTTAACAGAAAACCAGACTTTTTTATCATGTATTTATTTCTTCTAATTATAAAAATAATAAATTACATGGATTATGTATCAAGTGTCTTTATTATGTACACAATTCCATGGGAAAATGACATCAATTTAGTACTGGTACAAAATTAGAAGCAGAAAATTTCAATTATTTATTTTGCCTGGGACCTGACCACTGGCACAAGTTACACTGTGTTGCCTATAGATACTAAAGCTAAGTATGTAAAAAAAGATCAATTTGTGGGTCTTCTGTGAGTCACTCACTGGAAATCTTCCAGATGAAAAGAGACCATCAGTGTTGGACTTTCATTCTACATGAAATTTAAGGCTAAGGATAAAGATAGTCCCTCAGATTAGTGAAAAAGGGGCCTAATGAGGGGGATATGAGGCACTTCTTTTTTCATTCTCTTTTTCTAAAAAAATATATAGAAATACTATTTGCTTTTCAGGAGTACTTATATAGATTAAGATATGCTTGCTAATTCTGTTATATGAGTTGGCAACACCTTTAAGTGTCAGAGAAGGTCCAAAATATATTCTTTAAAATTAGGACTTGCTGGCAAGTGTTCTTGTGTCAATGGTAAAAGGTAATTTCCCAGTAGGAAACCTCCAGGGTACTCAGTGATTTGGAGAGGGCAACACAGGAGGAGACTTTCTAAGCATAGTTACTCAAATCTGCCTTTTTTCTTTTTTTTAATCTACAATGGGAGGTTTATACATATGCAAAAGTTACACTATTACCCTATATGAAAACACTCTGGACTTGGGCTTGTTTGTCCCTTGGAGAGTCGTATTACTTTGGCCGCAAAGGAGAATTCTTTCTGTGGATGTGTGATGTTGCAAATGCAACTTCAGGTACATATTCTAAGCATTATGCCTACTGGTGCCTATCACTACAGTGGAAATCAATACACTTTTATGTGCTTGTAAACAAGGAATTAATGGTAATGACCAATAAGCAATGTCAATAACATCTGAGTACACCTCGGGCAGCTCATACTCTAAATTCAGAAAACATCAAATACCTATTACTGTAACTGCTGTGAAGGAATAGACCTTTAAAACCTTGTCATACTCTCTGGAATATGTATTCACATATATTTCACCTGAATTTTGAAGCTGGGTCAAAGAGACATGCAGATTTACCATGACCAATGCACTCACATACATACCTAGAATTAAAACCTTCAATGACTTTGGCTTAACTGCATGAACTGTCAGGTTTTTTCTCTAGATACTTAAAAATAATCTCATGTAGAAAGGTGTGAATAGGGAGAAATCTGCTTGCATGGTATAAAAATCTTTGAAATCTTTAACTTGGCTGTCAGGAAGACTTTATTGATTGATAAAGTTTTTACCATACTTCATGCATTTGCAAGGCTGACTGGAGGACCCCTCTCTGGAACATAAACATTGCAGCAGTTTCATTTCCATTCCAAACTAATAAGCAAGGCTCAGAGCACACAGTGGATAGAAGGAAATATGCCTCAGAGGCAGAGTCAATGAAAGAAAAGCCAAAGTCAAGTTTTTAAGGTCTGTTCATATATATCATCCCCAGAGGAAAAAAAAAAAATAAGCATATGTAGATAGCTTTGGTAGTTACTTTATTTTGCAAAAGCAATGCCACCCCTGCATGTGCAAAGTTGACATTGCAAGAGCAAGCTGAGTTATGTTGGCTGTGCTTATTAAGCTAAATTTAGATAATCTAAATCCATATTTAAATAATGAAATGGGGCTGTAAGGTACAGGTATAAAAGTAAATAACCTCTGGTAAATGTTTGAAAGGTCAGCTGTACAAGTACATTGAGCTTGATACTATATCATCTGCTTTTCAGAGAGCCTGATCACCCAATGCCCCACTATAATTGTAGCTGGAGCTCCTCAAAGCTACAAGCATGCTGATCACCACAAGATGGTTGGGTTTGTTGGTTTGGTTCCTCCTGGCTTTTCAAGGACAGCAAATAAGAGGGAAACCCAGAAGAAATTATGAAGCAAAGAGGGAGAAAGGTTATCTAGTAAGGGCCCCAGCAGCTGTCCAGTACATTAAATGTCTTCAGATAATGAAGCAAGGTTTGTTTTACAAAAATTTAAAACCATCTCTAAAATAACAGAGTTTTTTTGTTTTCCAGTGCCTAAAGTTCTGCTAATAGTCATCAGCATACTCCAAACTATCATGTTCATTCCATGTAATGTTATCTTTGGCAGCTTTTTAGATGTTATGAACATTCCAACAGGACAAACTGAGGTGATGCATTATACATTTTTCATCCAGGCATTAGGAACACACAGCTAGAACTATCTTCCTTTTCTCTTGTCAGAGTGATGAAGTTATCTCACTTGATACAGCCAAGATAAGAAAGGTGTGTCCCCTTAGAATTGCTTTCAGTTGTAAGGAGATAGTGCACTTCAGCTGTGTTTAAGTGCATGATTATGTGTTTAATAGTTTGTTTTGATTCAATAGTTTAAAATATGTTGAAACAGTAAAGATGTTAAATTGAAAATACAGCAATTCAGTTTTAAAATTAAAAGGAATTAGAAACAAAAAGGGATTGAAATCAGAATTTTAAGATTATGTCTATTGCATGATAATTTCCATGTTCTGTTTCTGTATTTTAGGATCTTCTCCTTGTATTTTAAGATTTTATATTTTCTCTTGTGATGTTGCTGAAATATTATACAAGTAATCCAGGACTAGTCTATTGCCATAGAGTTACTTAATTCCTACAGAGTTGCTAAGCATATTCATAGGTGAGACAGCATTTAAAGAAATTCTTATACTTTCCAAACTGAAAGTTTATATTCCACAGGAAAAAAAGGGGAAAAAACCAAAAACCAAACCAAAACAAACAAACAAACAAACAAACAAACAACCCAAAAACCCCCAACAAAACCAAAGCAAAACAAAGCAAACAAACGACAAAAAACAAAAAACAGTCAAGATACAATATGAAATGCTAGACTAAACAAAAGTTCCTTAAAACTCTATGACATTCATGGCCATACCATCAATGTTTTGCAGTAAATGGGACTATTATGGGTAAATATTGCACCATGTGTAAGAAAGTGGTTACATTCCTCAAATTGCTATTTAATGTACTATGTTTTTAAAGGCATGCACTGTAAACTGTTAGCAGCCGAGTTAGAAGAATGTATGTCTTTTTAATGTATGTCTTTATGCTTGTCTACATCGCTGTGTACTTACCCCTAAACTGTTTTCAGGAATCCCTGCAGCTCTTCCTACCCAAGGTAAAGCCTGAGAGAGTCCTGACAATGCCAGGGCAATTCAGCTGACACCATAAATCTGTAAGCACGCACAAGCACGCTCTCAGTTTCATCAGACCCTGACAGTGCAGAGTGGCTTTTCTGTTTATCACTAATTGTGGCATTCCTTTGTAACAGAACCAGCAAAATTGAGCCTGTTAATTGGTTTTTAGCTTTATCTCATTCACTGGAAGGCAGACAAGAATTTGAATGCAGCTGAGGCTTTCAACAAGCCGGATAGCTTGGCAATTGTCACTGTTTTCCTGGAGGTTGGTTACTGACGTACTGAAAAGACATCTTTCTGTTCCCTTTCCTTATCAAAGGTGCAGTGATGAGTACTAGAAAAAATACGCCTTTATGTTGAGTAGGTGGAGATTCTTGCCTCTTATATTGATATAGCAAATATTTCTACCTTTGCCAATTCTTCTAGTTGGATGTTTTACCCAAATGCCCATTTAAACCACAGACCCCTCAAGAAGAGCTGTGTTTTAAAACATAGCTGGTCGTGAACTTGTGTTGTTTCATTTACTTTTGTAACAGGAAACGTTCACACCTTTTGTGTTTGTTTTCCACTTCATTTACAGTGGACTTTCTCAGACAGACTGAGTAATGTGTGGCACTTCTGTCTCATCAATCAGAAAAGAAAATTCTAGATCAGAACTCCAAGAAATCTTGAATCCATGCATGATATACTCAGACTTTCAAAGCTAACTGGGACAAGAAAAATAATTCCTTATTATTACAGAACTTTTTATATTAAGGAACCATTATAACACAGTATTATACGATATTATATGCTCCTAAAATATAATTACTTATCAATCACATTGAAAAAAGGTACTAGCAAAATGTTTTCAAAGCAAATTTCAAGGATAAGCACATATGATCAATGCAATCATATACTTTTTTAACACAGATTATTTTTGCACCACTCTTTGTATTACTCTGCAAAGCAGAAGGAAAAATTCATGTTAATTTCTCAAATGTTCTAAACTTTGTCTTGTTCATAATAGGTTTGCAAAGTTCAACTAATCAATACTTATAAAACATATTCCTATTCTTTATTCTGTGAGAATAAAACTATCATTATGTATTTAGGATTTTAAAGTATGTTTTTCGTTTACAGGTTGGCTTGTCCAATGAAAAACTTAATTGACAGTCTTGAATTCAGTAAGGACTAGGGTAAACATAATCACAGCCTGATTATAATAATATAAGGAGTAGTTAAATTAAAATCTATGCTGTCTCTCATCTGCCTTTTTGATGACTTCGAAGTAATGTAGGAGGTCATCTGAATGAGGCTGTTGAGATTTGAGAGCTGATCCTGGGTATGAGTTTATGACATCTCAAGAGAAATTTTGTATTGTTAGGGCTCCATCCTGCAAATAGTTATGGGCTTTTTGTGCAGAAGTAAGAGTTCATTATTACTGGTTCCTACTTAAGCCTGCATTTCCACATCTGACTATCTAAAATTAACCCTGGTGTTTATCACCAGCACGGCTTCACAGTAACCATACTGAAATTTCACTCAGTTAAAGGAAGGAAAAAACAGAGAGAAATAATGCCAGAAATACACTTTTGTTATGTTGTCTTGTAAAGCAATAACTGTTCACACTAATCCCCCCATAAAGGCACAAGATAACCAGAGATAGAATCTGAAATGAAACAGTATTGTAAGGGTGCTATGCTATCAGTGTTTAAAAATGAATTGTTTGATAGTTGCTGCACATCTAATAAATAATTATTTGGCATATTTTCATGGAAAAATAAAGTACCTTGGTCTGGCTATACATTTAAGCCATTCATTTGCAGCATCCATTTCACTATTTCTCAAGCACAGCAATTCTCAGCTTTAGAAACTGCCCCAGCCAGGACAACTGAATTACTTAATGGCTAGCAGTGGCAAAGGCCTGAAGAAGATAGTCAGACTGCACAAGGAACAACATAAATCTTTAGAAAAGAAATTATGTTTCTAGTCATCCCTGCTATGTAATTTATATGGTTTTTGCCTGAAATGAAGTACCTGCCTTAAATTATGTCAGCAAACGTTATCTGTTGGGATTTTGCAGTGTATGTTGCTACAGATAGAGATGCTTCTTTTACATTTGCATGCTTCTGACTATATGGCAGGGCTGTAAACATTTACAGCTCTTCACACTTCCACTATAAACTACAGAGAAATTTCTAATTGCTGCTCCAAACATACTCAAAAGCTGAATTGTTTTAAATAGAAAACACCACCTCTGCTGCAATAACCTTCATTTAGTGAGCCATACTCTAGGACCACCTTTTCGGTTAACCAATGTGTGTAGCCAGCAACTGGATTACCAAGGCCTTGGTCAGTGACTTGCTCCTACAATGTAGTAGCAACAAGTATGTCAAAACCTGTGAAATTAATGAAATTACCTTATACCTGGCTGACTTGTGCAGCATTGCTGCCCTGTGCCATTAGCTTGTTAAGCATGGTGACAGAAGTCAGTACTCTATCTTAATTTAATGTAATGCATTTCAAAGAAGCACAATGAAATCATACCAAGCCCTGCCTTTATTCCATCCCAAACCAGGCACTACATTTATGGATAGTTTGTCATATGAAACAGATTTTGAGATATCATAAGCACTTTTCACCTGAAAAAAAAAGTTAAAAAAAGGAGAGATAATCTAGTCTAATTCTCCTGGTTTGGAATTAAAGGAAAAAAAAAAGTTAATTCAAAGTGCAGAAGACAGAGCACAAACTGCAGATAAGCACATAGCTGCTAAAATGCAATACTTCAGCTTAGCCTTAGACCTCCACCTTGATGAAGGAAAATTTCCATTTTGTCCAAAAAAAGTGTATTTTCCTAAAAATATCAATCTCTGATGCAGAATCATGAACAAAATGGGAGCTCATCCATGAACATGGGAATGAGGAACTCAGTATTCATAAGCATTCTCCACTTCTATGCTAATTAAAAGGCAGACAAGTAACATTCAGTCATAATCCTGCGATCCTCATCCTATTACCTTATTAAGCAAAGCTAATAAAAGACCTCTTTCTGTTCATAAAAATGCATAACAAAAACTGTTATGAAGAGCCCAGTCATTCTCTCTGGTAATTGATATCTCCTTTATGAGCAATCCTGAAACCACAGTGCTTTACTCTGCCTTAGTGCAGCGTCATCCCTTTAACTGCTGCCATGCACTGAAGAATAATTGTTGTCACTCCTCTCAAATCTTCAGAAGAAAGCTGATGGTGCTTGTGGGAAAACTGAGAACAGAGACACAGGTACATCACTTTGGCTGGTTTCAAAGCAATTGCCTTCCTTATGATGGCAAAGGAATTAAACTTTGCAAAGAGATCGCAAGCGGAACACCACTGAGAAATGGGAGCAAATCTGTTAGGCAGAACAACAGCTTCCTATACAGAACTGTTTTGTTTAGAACCCCTTTGAAAACATCTCTAACTGGCTGTGTTCTGTAATTTCTCAGATTTAGAATAAACCTGAGCTGCAGAGCTGTGTGTTCGATTAGTTGAAAACATTTGCATGTGTGCACAAGGGTGACAGGCAGTGGGCAGCTGCCCCTACTGATTTGTCTCCAGTTCATTTCCAACATAAAGACTTCACCCTTCATCCTTTAGTGTAACTCCTTCAGAAATGACTTTTAATAAAATACAAATGAAAACATTAAGTAGAAAGAATTTCAAAAATCAAATAGACCTGATTATGAGGACAAAGAAAATGAATAAGTGATTGAGAGTCTAGGAAATAGTAAGGAAAAGGAAATATCCTTAACTTGGTCAAGGAAAGGCAAGCTCATTTCACAAAATGTCCAGACTTCGGCTAGCAGGGAAGATCTCTTATCTTTATAGCAAAGAAAGATAACAAAATAGAAACAGTATTGCAGTTTAGGACATAAAGCTATCACTATATTGATATCTAATAGAACTTACTGGCAATATAAAAGAGATGAATAGGAAAATTACCCAATGTAGTAATTTGAATGGGTGAGAAAAGAAAAGAAAAGAAAAGAAAAGAAAAGAAAAGAAAAGAAAAGAAAAGAAAAGAAAAGAAAAGAAAAGAAAAGAAAAGAAAAGAAAAAGTTAAAAGATGGAAAAATACCACTAGGATTCCCAGTATATGCCTATGTTATGGTAATGCATTCTAGCTTCCTTGCTGGCCTTATTGAAGTTTTTCTGCATTGGCAGAGAGCTCAAATAAAATGCCTTTTTTTTTTTTTTCTTTTTGACTGTTTAAGTAATTAAGTCTTTTGCAATGCTCTGAGGTAACCAAGAGATCACACTGTAGGCTGGAATGAGCACTTTCCTCACCACCAATCTATTGCCACCTGATGATCCCCTTTCAGATATCCATTATCTTCACCTCCCATTTTTTTTCTTTGGAGGGCTACTGCTCACATTTGACAAATCTGTGAAATCTAGAATCTGGAATATCTTAGAATCATAGAATGGCCTGGGTTGTAAGGGATCTTAAAGATCATCTATTTCCCAACCCCTGCTGTGGGCAGGGACACTTTCCACTAGACCAGGTTGCTCAGAGCCCCATGCAACATGGCCTTGAGCACTTCCAGGGATATCCATTATGTCTCTGATATTCTTTGTGTTGGGCAACGTGTAACTTCTGCCTAATTTTCTCATAAATATACACGTACACAAACCAGGGTGGAAATCTAAGACTGAGCTGGGAAAAGCCCCAGAGCAGACAGAGCGGGGCAG
>VXBQ01010601.1:93997-122801 GCA_013400175.1 Phainopepla nitens
GGGAGCAGCAGGTGTTGGCCAAGACTCTGCCACACAGCCATGGTGACGCCGGCCAGGCCCACAGCGCTGAGTCCAGCCACAGCTGGGCCTGCTGGGCCCACCCTGTGGGCACGAGTGGTGACTCTGCCAACACCAGGTGAGACAGTTTCCTAAGCACCATTTTTGACCCTTTGGTCACAAAAGCGTCAGCTCCTCACAGAAAATCCTGTGGCACAAGGACGTGCTTTTCTGAGGCCACAGATTTGACGTGTGGCGGTAATTTGGCCTGCTCTTATTGCCACTGGAGTCTTTGGCAAACTGCTCATTAACCACAGCTGAACAGGATAAAGAAGTGAATGGGGCCAAAAGACTGGAAAAGTTAGTGTCTGCCATGACTAAGGCAATTAAATCTTAGGTGAATTTGGGACATTTAGCATTCAGAGCAATGCAATAATGTGAATCGCTAGTAGTTGGACTTGATGCTCTTGGAGGACTTTTCCAACCGAAATGATTCTGTGATTCTGATATAAAAGACCAAGACATGCACTGCCAATACTTTTAGAAATGGTACCTCAGAGCATAACCTCTCCTGCCCTGCTGTAAGCTCGATCCTTCAGCTGGAGGGTGTTAACCAGGACACAGCTGAGGCCTGGGGCAATCTGGTCATCTGGGCTGTCCCTTGAAACCAAACTGCTTCCTCATGATAAGGAGATACTAACCCTTGGCACCCCTGCAACGTGACATCAGGAAATGTTTAGATTTACCCTTTAGAAATGTGTTAGGACAGATTTGGTAGTAGTGGCGCAAAAAAGCTGTCAGGAGCTGATGCAATAGAACCACCCCTGTCTTATCAGGAGGTTCCCCATGAGGAAGAGCAAGAAGGGCGATATCCACAACTCCTTCTGTGCATGTGATTGGGCTTCCCTGCACTCCTCTGGGAAGGACAGATCTGTGTGTCCCCTCTGTCCCTCACCAAACTGTGTGCTCCTGCATTGATCTGCACCATTGTGAAGTGTGGTCTAACAGTCTCTCGACCCTTTATTCTTAATTATCTTCATGGAATCATACAGGTTGTTTCTGCTACGTATTTTGGGGTTATGTTCCTGTGGATCTATTGTGTCTAATGTTTGTAAATATGTGCATTTAAGAGAAATGCCTGAAACAGCTGCAGTCCAGCTATTCTGAGTGCTTTTAGCCATTGAACAGCTCCTGCAGGATTAATATTAAGGCAGGATTTCCCAAGGCTGTCAGCCAGCAATCTAGTGGTTTGCATTTCTTTTACATATCACACACCAAAGTTTGTAACATGAATTCTTTTGTTATTGGGTCAAGAGAGAGAAAGGCTCCAAGGAAAGCCTCCAGACAGCTTTAGATAACTATTGCAAAGGAAAGCTCTGCCAAGATCTACAGAATTGTTTCCTATTTCACTCACTGTACCCTGCTTCGCCTCCTAGGTTCCCCTGGCACGAACATTGCTGTCCTATCCTGTGATCCTTTAGTTCTGCTTCTAAGTAATTGCTGTAGACATATTTCTTTCCTCAACTGTCATTTTAATTCATTCAAGAATATCTGATTGATGAGAGGGAGGTGGAGGACAGATATTTGGCTCAAGCAGTTGCAAGACCAGACCCTCATGTACGGGAGATCAAACTCTAGATATACTTCTGAAATCCCATTTCTGTGATAATACAGCAAGTTGTGTCAGTTGTGAAAGGAACATAGATGGAATTCAAATAAATTATTCAACAGAACAATATTATAATTATATAGGACTATATATTAAAACTTAATTGCATTAAAGGCTGTGACATATATTGTGCTTTTATTCATGCTCTTCTGTATATCTGCGAACATACAAGGATATAGTTATTCCAGTGAGATGGTTAGACTAATCATAGGACTCAGCAGCTACTCCTGAGCTCTTGTCCCTAAAGGTTATGCTTTAAAATCTCTAAACACTGCAACAGAGGTGATCCACCAGGCTGGAGCTTCTGTTGGCTGGGACATCTTTTAGGTAGTCAGTACTTCAAGGAAATTAAAAACTTCTTTTTAAATCACTAAACAAGGAGTTAAATATCTGTTTGAATATATTGACAAAATGTGACACAAAGCCACAAAGAAAAGTGGTGCAAAGTTAGGAACAGAAATGAATTTCTGCACAAGGCTTCCATCCTAGACATGGCTAAGTGCTCTGGAGCAGACCTACCATGAAAACACAGCATTCTAAAAATACCTTTCAGTGCTTTCTCAAAAACAGATATGTGACCTGTCCTGGCGTATAGTCAACTCCCTCTACATATCCTGTTCTCCAGGCTGCAAATCTTTGCCCAAAGAGAAAGAAGAGGGGACTCAACTTCTAATCCTTGGTCTCGGCCTCATGCTCCTGGCTCGGAGCACTGGACCAGTTGGTTCTGGTTTGACTGCATACCTAACAAAAACAGTGGTTAAACAGCATTTATGCTTAACCATGTTGTAATTCGCTGGCTTCTGTGACACAAAAATCACAAAAATCTGAAATTTCTGCTGAAAGACAACATGAATGACCTCATGCAAGACAATAGTGAATGGAACAATTATTAATGTAATTCACCATTTTGCAAATAAGGAAAGGCACAAGAAAATGGACAACAAGTTCCAGAAGATGCATTTTGACACCTGTAATGAAACTTAGGATGAATGCCAGTGGCTAAATTCAGTAGAGAACTCCAGAAAGCAGACACCAGGATGCCTGTCTCATTTATGAGACATCTAAATACCTCTGTTGTGCAGGAATGCCGTGTTCAGTGGTGCTCACACAGCAGCCAGCTTGTGCAGACCTAAGTGTCCAGACATACTGGGGACAGAGTGTCACACAGCCACTCCAGGGGGATTTAGAAAGAAGGGAGGTGGTGGTGGAGCCCTGGGTCTCACTGCTGTACGTGGCACCCAAAGCACATGCCAGAAGTGTGAGTTGTGCCCATACTAACAGCTGGAGCAGGAAGGTTTTGGCTGTGGTCATGCTGGAAGCTCCCCAATACGGTTTTGGAAAATGTCAGCCAGAACTCTCTGCAAGAGAGCCTAAATTCACTAAACCAAGTGAGTTAGTGGTTTCCAATAGATTGTATGGAATAAAGCATGCAGGAAGTTCAGCTGTACAAACTCAGGACATGTTATGGCCCTTATTCCAGGACCAGAAAAATGAGTTCTGGCTTGTTTTATTTACCCTGAGAGGCACAGATAATAAGTTCACTGCAAGGCACAGCACACATGCTTGATTCTCTTCTGGAAAAGCAGGGGGTGTTGGTAGCTAACACATTAATTCAAGATGTAGGTGGCTCTTTCCTGCTCAGCCTGAGGCATCCCTGTTGCCTCTGCAATGCCTTGATGGGCAGGCTTTGAATCAGCTACACTGTTTTTTAACAGGAACTCTTCACTAATGTAACTTGGTAGTACTTACATGGTGACTGTGATTTCATGCCTCGCTGTAAACTCAGGAAACAGTGTCAGCAAAAAAGAATATGCAACTAAATATAGTTCTTTTTAGCTATCTAGCCTCTCTTCTGGTTAGTTCTTTTATTCTTTGGTTAGATAGCTTTTCCAGTGCCAAATGAGAAAAGTAACACTTAGTACCAGTAAGAAGCATTAGCTCATGTGTGTTCAATGCCTACCACAGTGAGAGTGCTAGGTACTAGAAGAACCTCTTAGCACTCAAAGATGTGCAGGTTGAAGAGTTGTCCCACTGCCCAAGCTGGGATGGCTACTGATTCTAAAGCACCTTAAGGCAGAACAGAAAACAAGTCCTCTACAAACATATAAATAACATAGTGTAAAGCACAACTAAACAGGAATACACACTTTCCAGAAAACTAAATGGAGCTTTCTCTATTTCATTAAAAAGCAATTCAGTCAGTCATGTTTTTCCTCCTGCATGAATTACTGGATGCAAGAGAAAGTCCTTACTTGAATCTTTTTTTTTAATCAACCCAGTTTAGCAAGAACTTAGTGTGAATGCCTCTACAAGCACTTCTGAACACAAAGCACCTTTGAAGACAATGTTGGGATGCAACGCACCAGTTACTAGGGAAAAGCCATGCACAATCATGAGACTTCTGTATTATTTATGCAATATCACACCTAAGCAGCATGTTTACCCAAGTGCTGTTCAGCTGTGATATCCTGGGTGTTCCCACTCAGCTATGGCTGCACTGCAGGGGTAGATTACTGCATTACACTCTGATTGGCATAACCCAGAGGTGGGGGCCATGTAGAGTGTGTATACCCTCTCTACGCTGGCACCAAGGAGGAAATCCAGAGCAGTAAAAATAAAAAAATAGCAAATAAATTAAACAAAGAAAGGGATGCAGCCCAGGACACGATTGACTTTTTGGGCTGTGGGTGCACATTGCCAGCTCATGTCTAGCCTCTCATGGCCCCATAATCATTCTCAGCCAGGCTGCACTTGGTCTGTTCATACCCAGCCTGTGTTGATAAGGGTTGCCCTGACACAGGTGCAGCATCTTGTACTTGATTTATTGAGCCTCATGAGATTCCTATGGGCCCACTTCTCCAGTTTCTTCAGGTCCCTCTGGGCAGCATCTCATCCTACAGCTGTGTCAACTACCCCACTCAGCTTGGTGTCATCCACAAACTTACTGAGGGTGCACTTGATGCCACTGTCTGTGTCATTGATGAAGGCACTAAACAGTGCTGGTCCCAGCATAGACAGCTGAGGGACACTACTTGCCACCGATGTCCATCAGGACATTGAGCCATTGACCAATACCCTCTGCACAATATGCAGCCTATTCTTCATTCACTGAGCAATCTACCCATCCCACCAATCTTGTTCCAATTTAGAGTGAATGATATTGTGGGGGGCTGTGTCAAAGGTCTTACAGATTGATGACATTCATGGCTCCTCCCTAGTCCACTGATGTAGTCACTTCAACCTAGAAGACCTAGGTCACTGATTTAGTGAGGCAGGACTTGCCCTTGGTGAAGCCCTGCTGGCCATCTCAAATTGCCTCTCTGTCCTCCATGTGGCTTAGCATAGCTTCTAAGAGGATATCTTCCATGATCTTCCTAGAACAGAGGTGAGGCTGACAGGTCAGTAGTACCTGGGGTGCTCCTTTCTACCCTTTGTGAAAATGGGTGAAATCTTTCCTTTTTTCCAGACACCAGGGACCTCATCTGAGTGACGTAACTTTTGAAATACCACAAAGCTCTTTTAACACACATTTACATTTATATTTACAGTGTGCTTGTGTGAACCAAGGAGCCTGCCTTGAGTTCCTACAGTGATATTTTGATATCTCATAACTGAGAAAGGTAGAGAAGCCCTTTCTGGAACCTCAAGCAGAGAGTGAGGCAACAGTGGTGCCATGGCTGAAATGAGCACCACCATTCATCTGATTCAGAAAACTGAAGCAGAAACTGGTTTAAATAGCTGATCAAATTTTCCCTGTGAATCTTCACTGCACCCTTTAAAAAAACCCACAAATGCCTAATGATGATTACCTATGCTCAGCTATATTTACTGTATGTGTGAATTTGTCTTTGCCCAGAGCTTGCAGTCAGAATTTAAGGCACTGGCCTAGTCTGCCCCGCTGCCCATGCTTTGCCCAGTGGCTTTCCATGGGCTCAGGGATGTCCAGCTAAGCGAGAATGTGCCAGACCTACAGAGCCTGCTTGGTAGTGCTGATGTGGCCGTGCATCATCCAGGCTGCCTGCACACAAATGACTTTGATTTTGTTTTTTTTTTTAATGCTGTGGGAAACTTCCAGATAGGAGAAAACACAGAAAAACTTACCTTGCTCCTACAGGTTGTTTCTGGTATGCGGCTTTAAGCATGTGTGAAACTATATAAGAGTAATTTCTTATGGAAAACAGGGGAGCATTTAAAGGCACAGATTCACCTAAATATGTTTTTTTTTAAAATCTGAGTATCTTTTGTTATGCATGAGAAAAAAAAAATTTTTTCACAATCTTGTTTCGCTTTTAAGAAATGGAGTAAATAACAATCAACAGCACATCCTTAATACGTGAGTTATATTGCAAACTCTTCTTTCACAGGCAGAGCCTTCAGGGTGAAAATTTCCTTATTCACAGTGACATCTATCGGCAAGAGCAATATGCAAAGGGTCTCTTTTTCTATTAGAAGGCTTTTAGAGTGCCCCTTCTATCTTTAGCATTTTTGTCTTCTCCACATCTCACCACTCAGTTTTTCCCAGTCAGTTCAGAATTTTCGATTACTTAATACAGCTTAGTCTGTTATCATCTTTTTAAACCCAATATCCCTGTTCTCAATCAATCATTCACCGATTTCTAACAGGGGAAGATTTTATACCATCAGCACCATTTACCAGTTTATTAATAAAAACATAAACTATAAAAGAAGTTGAAGCTTCAACAGGACAAAGGGAAAACAGAAATCAAGAAAAAACTCTCTGAAAAACACCAAGAATGACTGGGTTCACTTTTTTCCTCAAAATCACCAAAGTGCTGCTGAAAAAAAAGAAATAGTGAGGCCACATTTCTGTAGGTTGTTCAGAAAAATGTAGAAAGGAAAAGAACTGGAAGCAAAGTGTTGGCATTTAAACTGCTGATATTTCATCCAAAGTATTTACAAACCAGAGACAGAAAAATAATTAAATCAAATCTTCACAAAAACATTTTTTTACCTGTTGCATGTAAACTACATGATTTTCTCTGAAAAATGAAACTGTTAGTAGTATCTACAAATTATTCAAATTTATCTACCCAAGTATGTGGGTGAAATTTGATAAAATAGAAACAGACACGGTAATAGACAGTGCAGCACATCAGTTCTGTTAATCAGAGGCAGAGAATCTTTCTTTTCATATGACTACCCAGTATTCTATTGTCAGAGATATTCCCTGTCCTCAAATTCTGCTTTACAGGAGAAGAGACACAGATCACACATGCAAATGTTTCACCACAGTGAAAACTTGTACTTGGCGTAAATGATGGAGAGATTGACAGAAACAGGAAACAAAGCACGGATTTAGAAACATTTTTGTTCCAGCATTCCAGTATTATCTCCTGTCTCACAAAATCAGCAGGCAGACAGAGAAAGTCCTCTATCACTGAGTCAAGTACTTCACAAATAAGAGATACAGAAATAACAGTATCTAAGAGATTAAATCACAGACCAAATCTTCGTATTTCATACCTATAACTAGAAAGCAAGATCAGATTGGGTGGGAGAACAAAAAATGTAACAGCTAGGTCAGAAGTTAGTTGCAGTCTATCTAGCAGCAGAGTCATAAGGGAGATTGTCACCATGTTTATTTGAGACTAATTAATAGATAGTAAAAGAAAGAAGCCACATCTCTTCAGCAAGAGTCCTCTGATATTCATACCTTTATGCTGAGTTTACGACCTGAAGGTGCTCCAAGTTTCTCAATTTTTTACAGCTTTTAACATCTGAAGATTTATCTCTCATAATCTGCCCCGTCGCCTATATAAAGCTACAAGAATCTAAATCTAGAATTTCCTTTTCAGTAAGCTTATAGAGACTGTATAACTTTTTCTTGAAATTCATTCTTAGAATTTCTTTAGGTGCCAGATAATGTTTGGAAGCAACTGAGAGACAAATCTCTAAACCAGCAGAGAAAAACATAGGAACATAGCAAATGGGGGTTCGGCATCAAACAGATGTCTGGTGTATCTTCAGCCCACTGTACTCCAGAAGGGAAGACTGCTACTTTTCAGGTTTTTGTTTGACATAAAGAAAATTCCCAGCTGATGTTAAACATGTGTAACATTAAAAATGTCACAAGAATGATGGCAAATGCTATAAGCATAGCAGACTCCTTCCCTCCTGTGCCAAAATCAGCAGAGATGACCCCAGGGCTCTGCTGTGGTTTATTTAATTTTGAGGATAAGTTTATGGGTGATCAACTTTCCAGCAGTCCACAATTCTTGACAGCTATTATTTTCAGCAAATACATTCTATGTTTTTTTGGTCACTGAGCATTTCATTCTTAATATAAAGGTTCCAAGTGATTCAGAGAGTTAAGAGTTGATCAAAGGGATGTGCAGCTGCAGGGGGGTTGGGGGGTGATGACATATTTCAGCCTCAACTGCTGTAGAGGGCAACACTTGAGATAAGATTCTCTTGGAGCACATTGGGTAGTCTGTTTGAGAGTCAGTGTAGCTTGTGCCTAGAGGAAATTAGTGACTGAGGGTGCAACCAACTGCTCGGAGCTGAGACTGTGTCCAAATTCTCACTTTACAGTTGTAGGGGATGGATAACCTGAGAAGGTGTTCCCAAAGGATTTCAGGCAACTGAAAGCATTTCTAGTCTTTTTCAGATGTCACAACTAACTTTCACTTAGGCCAATCTAACATGAACGTGGTGTCTCCACAAAAGGGGAAAGAAACAGGGTACCTTAAGGAGGAGCTGGAAAAGAGAGAGAGAAGAAGGAGGACGCCTACACTGATACAGTTAAAATGGCGAAATCCCATTTATTTGTTGTGCATATTTCTTATATATGATTAAATAGTTTACATTCCGCTGCTTACTAAGATTCTGCCTAATTGGTTCATTCTTTCAGCCTGTCTCTAACATGCTCTATAATTGGCATACTTCACAAAAACATAGATTAGACTAATTTCAACTGCGTCACAAACTCAGACCTTTACAGGCCTCTGCAGACCTCACTTAGGCCACAGTCTGGACAAGGCTGGATTGTCCACTTTCTGCAAAAGCAGTCCATGTCCCTGCTCAAGGAGGAATTCCTCTACAGGGGAATTACTTGAATGATGACTTCTTCTAAAACTTATAAGCATAACTATAAAAATACTCAATGGTTCAAAAATGCACTATCAGAAACTTGCAGAATTGATTGCATGTCTTACCACTGCCAAAAATATTTTATTTGGAACACAAAGACATACCTAATACTATACTGCTCAAAGACAGACTTCAAGTGATGGATGACAATTTTTTCCAAATTTTTTCTCCAGCTGCATCTGTTAATGATAAAAGTATAGCCTTCCTTGTAAAACTTTAGGCTCTTCAACAGAAAATACAAGACACATTCATAAAACCAATTTTTTATTTTGATAAAATCCTTATAAATATAAAAGCATTGAATCAACTCCATTGTTTACAATTTTTAAGTAATATGTAAAACTTCCATTTTCAATATGAAGCAGTAGCCTTATTCCTTTCTCTTCTGAGACAAACAAATCCTTTCTATCCTTCCTGCAGTCTGTAAACTTTTTTTTCTACATTCTGTAGCTACTCACATAACAGGGAAACATATGAGATCCAATCCTAAGTCTAAAAAAGGGAGTGAAAACATACAATACATTCCTGCTTTTCTTTTTAGTGCTGCTAAATGCCTTTTATTTCTCCAGTGGTCTGTTTGTGTTCTTTTTTTTCAGAAAGTATTCAAAAGGCATTGGGAGGCCTTGCAGGATATAACAGCTATATTCTGGGGAGGCGAAAACAAAAAAAGTCCACATACCTTAAATGAAGATAAAATATCTATATCACTGTGTCTAATTTTTGTTCTAAAATAGAATATAAAGTCAATCCTGATTGTGATTTCCCTCATGTTTGCTCATATAAGATCAAATGACCCATTGGGGTAAAAGGCAGAGCATATAAAATCTATTTAAAAATTAATTCAAGGAGAGCAGTTATGGAAGATGAATTTGTCAGAAGTACTGCAGAGATTGGTGTTAATTGCTGCCACTAAAACCTCTAGCTGCATCTTTCAGGTATCACTGGATTTCACTATGTAGTTCTCACTGTGTGAGAGTAAATCTAGTTCTCTCCTAAGCTACATCCTACGGCATTTTCATTAACAAAAAATATTGGGTGTAAAAAGTCACAATTGTATTTGAGATAAAAAAAGCTCCTGAGAGAAACATAGGCTCAAGTCAACTCATAAAGACAAACATTTCAATATATTGCTATTGACAGCTGGGTTTTTTATTAAATGTTGACTTGATTCCAATTTCTTTGGATCTCTCTGAGTATTCTCTTTGGTCTTGGAATATAAGTGCAACCACTGAAGTTCAGCTATGACAGCAGAAGATCAGCCAGCACCTTGAGACATTCTATACCTGGCTAGTACTGTGCTCCACAGCAAGACCAGAGGTAAGCAGCGTGTGGTTCACACTGCAGCATGCAACAGCCTGGAACAACAGCTACCCCTGCCCTTTGATTTTAAGCAGCAAAAGTCTGATGCTATATGGATATAGTGTAATAATGCCTTGTTTTTCACTAAATGCAACAAACTGGATTTAGGCACAAACAGCTCCCTCTCTGCCCTTCCGCCTTGGAGTTTCCAGGTTTCAGGATAATTTCATCTTGTGACATTGTGAAATTCAGGAATACCTAATCTACCTGACATGATCTTGCAATATACAAAATCCTTACTATTTGCTTTTAAAAAAACAACAATCAGTATCTGATTACTTCTATGATGTAGCCAGAATAACAGGATGATAGAAATATCTGTTTTATTTAAATGCTGGTAGTCATTACTGCTTTTTGTAGGAAAGTAGGCATGGTATTGCAGAAGTCAGCAATGAAATGACATCATCCCTGAAATATTTTTTCCTTGAGAACTGCAATGTAAAATTTATACAGAAGCTAAATGTTATATTAGAGACCAGAAGAATTATCCCAGACATCCTATGCTGTCAATAATACCAGGGATCCTGTTCAGCAATTTGGTGGCAAAATCTGGGCAACTTCTTCACCACATTTGACCCTTATGATGAGCAGTGAGCTGTGTGTATGCAATGCTGATGGCTCAGTGCTTCCGAGCCAACGCTCTCAAACCCAGTCAGACCTCTTAACATCAATGAACCTGTGAGAAATGACTGCATGGAAACCACTAATAAAACAGCATCTATTTGTCAAAACAACTCACAAAAGAAAAAAAAAATTGAAAATCACAAAGTATATTAACTATTAAAATGAATTCAGCCTTTGGTTTTAGAGGAAGGCTACTCTGGATTTACTCCTTTAATTCCTTCTGACTTCTCGTCCCCTCAGAGGCTGGGGAGGCCGGAAGTTTCTCAGCAAGCAGCAGGCGACCTCATCCTCAGCAGTGCTCAGGAGGCTGCGGAATTTGGCCAGCTGTAACCAAAAGAGAAGTAAGGTTCAGCAGAAAACCCTCATGTCAATACTAATGAAAAAGCATGTAAATATTAAAGACACTTGTCACATTTTTTCCACTTGAAAGAACAGAACTGTGTTTTATTAAGTCATGAGGGGAATGGCAATTTCACCGTTTCTATCCTTGTAAATGAAAAAGGATGACTACTGAAAAAATATCCCAAAATACATGTCAACATGAAACTGTGCATGAGCATCACTTGTTTCTTTACTCACACTTTGTCTTCCATAACCTGATCTAAACTGGGGCGGGGGGAGGGGTTATATTTTTTTAGTTGGATTTCTTAGTTTGGAGATTATGATATGCTTTTCACCAAAAGATAAGATTATGTTTCTTATCATACAAACATGCTGTGCATTTTTCCTTTTTCAAAGAGTATATTCACAGTTAAGCTGGAATTACAGGTATGATGGTACAGAAAGCTTCTGCAACCAGCAGAACTCAAACCAGGAGAGATTCCAAATTCTTCCCTTGTGAAGACGCAGGACAAGCAGTTATTCATAACTGCTGATCTCAGCACAAACCCCATCAGAGCTCCATGTCTAAACCTTGGGAAATCTGAGCCTGATTTCTGGCCTAAGTATAAAATTTTGTTTAATTTCTAATATTTCTAATAGTCTCTATTTCTATATATCATGTTACTTCCCTCCTCGGTTACCAAAGGCAGGAGAGTACAAAACCCATTTCATTATAATAAAGCATTTAGTTGTATGGCACATTGCATCGTAATGACATTAAGAGCAGAAAAGGTCAATGCTATCTTGCTTCACTCCATTCTGAAGCTAACGTTTGTAATTCAGGATCCTGTAAGTTTCTAAGCGCTTAAAAGCTATTTTTAATTTCTTTTAACTTGAAAAGTGCAAGAAAAACTCAGTAGTAAGCCCTAAAGCCCTAAGGAAATACAAACTCAAGGAATAAAATCAAGCGGTAGAACAGTATCAGCCATGATGCTGACTGATCAATCACAACAGCAGACATTACTGGAAACAAACACTTTAGCTGCATGCATGTTTACATTGATAAGAATATAGCAATTTCTACTTTAATACATAAGATATAGCCAAAGTTTATGAAAAATACTTGACACTTTCCCATACCTTGTTCTCTGAGCCTATTACATGTGGCTGTTTATATACAGCATTATATAATAATATAATATTTATATATTATATATTATACCTTTCACATTTTGGAATATATTAATTATAGATTTGCCCAAATAAGAAGCTTTTAACCTGAAAAATGGCTTTTCTTTGGAAAGTTGATACCTTAACACATGTTTTCAATCCTAGATCCACGCACATTGCAGCCAGCCTTACAGAGCCAGATTGTGGGGAGTGAGGCAGAGATATAGATGACAAAAATACACACATTGAGCAAATAAATGACTTCAAATCAGTTACAAACAGAAATTTGAGGTTTTCTGACAAGCAATCCATTCAGGGAACTGTCTTAATATTTTCAGCAAAGACTGAAGTCACCATTTCTGCTCAGTATGTGGTCTCTACTCAGAAATGCTTTAGGCCTAAGAGGATCAGCCCGCTGGGTGTCACTGTTGCCAAGTTAAGATACAGCATGAAGCTTTAGGAAGAAATGTAAATAGACTCTTTTATGTCGAATCACAGCTTTCCTAAAATAGCCTAGCATAACCTCAGCTTATTACACTAGTACTGCCTTTTCACAAATCTAGTGAAATCATAAAGTTTGATGTATTTAGAATACAAGAAGAAATTTACTACTTGTCTGCCAGATAAAAATGCCAAAGATGAGCTTTGAGCAGGATATGCAAATAATTAAATCAACTGGAACTCCAGAATTTCTAAGCATCACCAGAACTCTTTTTTTAGTTTAGGTTCCCTATGGATTATTTTGTTTATTAATTTTTAGAGTATGCAGATTCTTTTTAAAAATGAATAATAGATAGCTGTTACAGAAAGAAAGGCAACTAGTCAGAATACATTTGGTATACAGATTTTGCCTTTTGAAAATCTTGTAAGGTCTGCAGTGCCAAGGTCTGCAAAAATTGCAATTTTGAGTGGCATTTGCAATTTCAATTCTTACAAAATCAACATTTCCATAGCAGTGAAGAATCCAAAGATACCTGTTCAGAACAAACACTTATGGGCTCTCTCAGAACAATCCAGATGACACTTTCAAGAAGAGGTGGAACAGTGAGAGAGCCAAAGTAAGTCCAGTAGTCCAGAGACTTGGGAAGCAGACAGCTGGGATCAAAGTTTGTGAATAGTGCTTTTTTTCCCTGGAAAGAAATAAAAGAAAAATAAATACCAGGGCGATACTATTGAAAAGCAAGAGGCCAAAGTAAATCATGCCAAAGAAGGTAGAGCTTGTTCCACTATCAGGTGGGCTGGAAGCATCTTGAGTGATGACAGGAGGTCCTCGTCACTGCCCTTCTGATGAGGTCTTACCTCAGTGACAGCTTTGCTGTGACTATCCTTGATGCCAGCAGGACATCATGAAAGGTGTCATGTTAGCAGAGGTGCCCCAGAGTTACATATGACCATGAGATGGAAGTTGTGGGGAGAAGACAGAAGATGTTAGACTTTTAGCATGGTCTCTGTGGGGCTGGCAGTTACCCCACAGGTTAGTGCCACTTGCTTCCCTCCCCACTCACTCCTCCCAGGAGTTACTTTACTTCTGCTTCTCCCTGTACCAGATACCAGGACAGAGATGTCTGTCTGAAATATCATGTTGAGAGTCTGGCTGATTTCTCTCACACAAACAATAGATTATTTCTCACCTTATATCTCAGCAAAACAGGGAAGGAAGTAATTCCCTCATCTTTTTTATAACTTTCCATAAAGCATGGTTTTCCCCTGTTAGGATCCTTATAGCAACACACACGTTTATCAGAGACTAGGTTCTGTGACAAATTAGTCTTTTCCTCTGATCATTTGCTGTGTAAAAATTATTTTTGTCTACTTAGTTTTCAGCTTAAACAGAATGCACATAAACTGTCTTAAATCAGGCATCAATCGCTAGGGATAAGGAAACATGAAGGTGCAGGGGGTAGCATTCAGATGTCAAAAAATAAAAAAACCCTACCAAAAACCAAAAAAATCCCAACAAAAGCAACCACCAATATTAGTATTCTTTTAGAAGCACTTGTTCACCTTGATTCTGATGGTGTCCAAGCGGTCAGTAATCTTGTTCAGTTGAGGGTTGCATTCACCAATCTATTAATAATAAAGAAAAAAGAAACACTGGAGCTCCAGAGAGAAACAACAAAAATTAATAAAAGGCAAATGCATAATAAAACTGCTTTATATAACTGAAGTGACTGTAAGATTTGACGCATTTTGTGAGTACAAGCCTGTGACTAGCTGGTCCTTAGAAATAATACAGGTCATAAAGAAGATCCACTCCCTTGCTGATAGTATTCTGGCTACTCATAGTAGTTATTTCAGCTACAAAAGAATTACAAACTTTTCCTTATGGGGGAATAGAAACCATTTATCTTCCGTGTTTTAATATGTGGGATATTAAAAGTTACAGACTAACATCAGAAAAAAAATCCCAAACCTGCTTATAACACTGAAAACACTGCTGCTTACATAAGAACATTCCAAACAGAATTTGTGTGCTAAGAAATCCAGTGACACTTCCCTTGAGTCATTGTAATGCAAACTGGAAAGACAGAATTGCTGAAGCAGTTCTTTGCAACTGCTGCATGGACTGACTCTCTGACTGTGCCAGCACCAGTTCTAGCTGTTTTCACGAAGCTATGTCAGCCACCAGAAACCACAGAAATGACCAAAGTCCGATCTTTTGTCACAGATTGTGTGATTTCCCCATCTGCTTCTTCATACAGAAGTCAGTGAAGCTGTTGCATGAATTTAATCTTAGAACAGGTAGAGAAGGCAAAAAGGTGTAAAATAATTACTAGGGAATTCTCCAGTTTCTGGTTTTGCATTTTTAAATTATTATTATTTTCTAGAAGAAACTACCAACTCAGAAACAAGCGATTAAAGAAACCTTTAAATCAAGCTGTCCCCCTAAAGGAACATGCTAGTCAAGAACAAGTTACTGGGATCCAAATAGAGGTAGCTGAATTAAGTTCCACACCTAATGTTGTATTGGCTTGCAGACTAGGCAAACTGAAGAGTTTGACTGTCTTGAAAAATCTTTTAAGCTGATATTTTTATTCTTGAAGGAAGTGTAGCTTTCTATACTGGTAGCTAAACACTGTGAAGCAAATAAGTATAAAGTAAGTATTTCTTTTACAATAATTACACCAAACATCACCATCATGTCTTTAGGCTTATAATGCAGATTTATTATGAGGTCTGAAGCATTCTCTTCTTACCTTCAGAAATACAGCCATGACTGCTAATCCATCTGACTGACAAGCTGCCTCAACAAAACTGGAATATTTCTCTGCATTCCAATGGACCACATGAAGCTGAAAAGCCAGAAACACAGACAGCATCAACTCTCGCTGAACCCAAGTAGTGGCAAATGAATATCAAAACTTTACTGGGTTTGATACTCTATTTCACTCTTTTGTATGCAGAATCATTCAGTGTTCTAAATGCAGATATTTCATTAAATCAGTAAATACGTAGTTCACACAAATGGCAAAAGCGTTTCCAGTGTCTGAGATTATTAAAAATTTAGCAGCAGTTGGCACACTACAGTGCCTGTCAAATTGCTGTTGGGTCCCCAGATTTTGAACTGAGAAGTTAAGACAAAAAAAAAGCCAATGTTTATATAACTAGAGGTTTTAAATCCATTTTTAGAACAGCTGATTTTAAAAAGTGATTGAAATTCATGAGGATGTCATCAGTATTTTACTCCTCTTTTTCTTTAATCAAGCTTTCAGCAACATTAATCATCCACATAAATAGCTAGAAAACAGGCAAATACACATTAAACTTGCACTGACCCCTTTTCCCTTGTTTAGCTTAAGGGAACATCAGCATTTAATTTTTGACACTTTTCAAATGCTATTTTCTATGACTGCCAGTAGTGATGCCCTTACAAGCAGCTTGATTATCTCAGATTTGAGCATTTGCATTTCTAACATGTATTATTATTCTGGAAGTGTCCTGTCATATTTGCTTAAGAAGCTTAAAGACACTACCCAGCCAAGAGGGAAGAGGAAAAACCTGGGATGTCTACTTCCACTTAAGTCCCTCCTGTTAAATAAGGTTTCCCCGTTCCCAACCACACTTCATGACAGGAGCTGCTGGTTCCCAGGAGGTGCCAGGTTGTTCCAGCCTCGAGTAATGGTCTGACTGCCAAACTGGAGAGAGCACACTCACACAGCACTTGACTCCAAATACTTCACAAACATTAATTACTTCCACAAATCCTCAATGGATTAGTAAATCTTATCACACATCGGTTTTAGTTAAAGATGCTCAGAAGACGGACATGAGATAGGCTTTTCTAAAATTGGTGACCATCTTTTCAGATTTTGAATTTCAAGAATGCTCCAAAGCAACTCATTGAATGACTTAAGCTGGGATGAACCCATGAAAAAGAAGGTTTCCTTTTGGAATACAGCACCTACAAGACAAGTAAAGTAAGAACAATATAGGAAAGCTGAAACCTGCTTTAAAGTATTTCTATGTGAAGCAACATAGCTGCATGGTTGAAATAGAGATCTAGGAGTACTGAAGATTTTTTATTCTAAATATCAATCCTTGCTTAACCTCTATGAGTTTCAATTTTCCATATCTATAAAATCTCTAAAGCGCTGAAACATTACTTGCAGCAAGTAAAGAATCCCACTGTCATGAATAATAATACATATACCGCCACGATGACACACATGCTGGCTCACAGCTTTAGAAATCCTTGAAGGAAAGTTGCTAAGAATATTATATATTAAACCAGGAGGAGAACATAGTCCACTAAACTTCTGTCAAGGGCATTAATATCCTGGGGCTCATAGTGTCTGCACTGCTCCCTACTATAAGTTCACAGAACCTATGTTGAACAACTTTTAAACAATTGCATTTTTACATACGCAGAAAGGAAACAGATACTCTCAGTGAGAAATCACTTTTATTGTGGATTTGGGAAAAAAAAAAGAACACCAAAAACAACCCAACAAAGAACAAAAAGGAAAATTCCCACAGCTACTAAAAGCCCACTCCCACTCTCTCATAGCTTTGCCAAAAAAACCCCAACAAAGTAACCCTCCCAAAACCAAAACCCCCGAACACATGGTGAAACACTTTTGGGTACAGACCCGTTCTCAATGGCTTGTGACTTCTCTCTAAGGAACATATCCCGTCTTACCACCGCTGTGTCACTGCAGCTTGTGAAGAGACCTTGATCAGACCAAAGGTGTCACTGAGAATGGAGCCATGGATCCCTTCTGCTTCCTGGTGGGCTTAAGGGCCAAACCTTGCAGTCTTCTTTACCTGTACATTAATTCTTTCTTCAATTCAGCCAACACTTTTTCTTGAAACCTTGCACATCTTCCTCACAAAGGTGAGCACTGAAACCATCTTCATGTGTCCTTCTGAGGTATTTTCTTTTGTGTGAACAATATTCAGAAGCCTTGGTTTTGATTCTGAATTTCTTATCCCAAAGCCAAAGTGACATCTAGAGAGCTTCTTGTGGAGGGTTACCCAACCAACAGGTAACAGAAAGGCTTTTAGACTGGCTAGAAATTCAGAGATATTTTCTCCTTCCATTTGGTTTCTTAGATGGGAAACATATATTTTCTCAGCTAGAAATTTGGTTTGGTACTTAATGGCTTTAAAGCACCTCTATTAATTCTTTATATTCCATCTCACCTGGTTCCTGTGGAAAACATAAGCCTTTAAACACTGCAAATGTCACTTTTCCCCATTAGTGTTAGAAAACAAATCTTTTTTTCCTGACCAGTATCTCTTACAGCATTTTCAGTAAAATCTGATCACACCACAATGCATACATTACATCTTTTTCTTTTGTAGTATTATGCCTTTTATCTGTCCATTTGTTTTTACACTTCTTACTTCTTTTTAACCCCAGAAAATTCTGACACTGTCTGAATCATATGCTTTTAAAGATCTCAATCTCCTGAAAATATTCCATGTTACTTCCATTTGCAAAGAGGCATTTCATACTGAGAACTTTCTCCTGCAGATTGCTCAAATGCCCCAAAGGAGACAGAGCAGGAGTGACTGCTCCATGCCAGAGCAGATGGTGCACTTCTCCCTGTGGCACACCACCTCCACTGAAGCACAGTACCCCACAGACAGCAGCCACCCCACAGATATTAAAGCGTCGTTCTCAAAGTCATAAACGCCATGTTGCTAAGTGCACCACAAAATGCAACATTCCTAATCTTGCATAAACTTTACACTACGTAGGCCCCAAATCCAATAATTCTGTGGTTTGTCATTGAAGATGACTTTGAAAATGTTCTCCAAGAAGAAACAATGAAAGACAAAGTTTAAAATAACTCTTGAACATTAAGTCTTGCACTTATCAAGCTCTTGTCTTCTGTACTCCTTTTTTAATCCTCTCCAAAGCTTTCAAAGAGGTTCTCCTTTGAGAAAGGACCAAACATGTAACACTTCAGGAAGACCGCTTGACTTTTGATAAAATGAGGGGAAGATGAAAAGCAGGAAGAGGAAGGGCAACATTATTCTTGCACTGAAAAAGTAGTGACAAGCTTAGAGGTACAGCTGACTCCATGTGAAGCCTTACCTCTGCTGCATACTTCATCCCATCCACCGTGTGCTCAGAGCCAGCTTCATCATTGGATCCCCAGTGGAAGTGAATCTGGCGCAGCCTGTAGGTCCCGCTGAGTGGCCCCCCAGTCAGCACTGGAAACCCAAGCAGAGCAAAAGGCTTCACTGAGAGAACAGGAATCTCTACCCACATCCTCTAACCTCACACCAGACTTCAGTCTTCGGACACTCCTCTGCTACTGCTCCTAAGTTGTCTCAGACAGCTTCACGTTTCTTGGAAGTACTACAGAAACCCTCATCTGTTGAGGATATGACTATGAAAATTGCATTTATGGGCAGATTAGTGGGTTATGGCCCACTAAAGTGTATGCTGTTATTGTCAATGTTGGACATTTCCCAGAGAATGGGAAAATACTTCTATTTTACAACACTCAAGAGTTTCCTCTCTTGATTATATTCAAAAGAATCACTAAGAAATTAAGCTCAAAATGTAGGTTTTATGAATAAGGAGCAGGATCATAAAAATGTAGTGTCAGTAGAATTTATTTTCCTCATTAAAAATTTGGCGGAAAATAGGCAGAGCTTAAATTTTCAGGGCTCTTTCCTTCATTTGCAACTAGATCCAGTTATATCAGATGGAAGTCTGAGGAAAAGGAGCTTATATTAACATAAATAAAATCAGGCCAATGCTACATATGCATTGTACAACTGCAATATTACTAACAATTAGCCAGGGCTGGGAAGCATGTCCTATAAGGAGCAGCTACATGCTTTGGGTTTGTCAAGTTTGGAGAAAAGGAGGCGGTGGGGTGTCCTCACTGCTCTCTACTTCTGAGGAGGGGAAGCACAGAGGCAGCTGCTGGTTTCTTCTCTCAAGTATCCAGTGACAGGGCTTGTGGGTAAGGCTCAAAGTTGTGCCAGGGAAGATTTAAACTGGATGCTAGGAAGCATTTCTTTACAACAATGGTGATCCAACATTGGAACAACCTTCCTAGAGCGGTTTCAAAGCCTCAGGCTTATCAGAGTTTAAGAGGCATTTGGACAATGCCCCTAACAACATCCTTTAACTTTTGGTTAGCCTGAACTGCTTAGGCAGTTGGACAAGATGATTGCTGCAGGTCCCTTCCAACTGAAAGAGTCTACCCTATTTTATTCTTTCAATTTCTATCCTGTTCTAATTCTAGTCAAACTAACATGCATATGGGTGGGCTTTTCAGTATTTTGCTTTTGCAAGTGCTTGCAATTTTCTTGTCAGACTTAGAATCAAAATATCTCTTCACAGAGCCTTGAACTACACTCAGAAAGATTCCTTATTCACAGAAAAACAAACCACTCCACTCTCCCAGATCCATATGTCCTCTGAGTGTTTGGGAATCAGTCTGGAATAGTTTACTGGCTCATTATAGAAATTTTAAGGGGAAATGAGGGGAGATTTTACCAAATGTTTTTTCAATTAAGAGCAGTAGGAATGACAATAGCAATTTTTTCTCTCTTTTAGGTTTAGTCCAAAACCTAAACTTTCTTAAGAAAAAAATACACGAAATAAAGATGAAAGAAGAATTTTTAGGTTGCCTATTTGCTAACACAAGTAGCTCAGATAATGAAAAGGAACTGAGACTCTTTATTCTGGGAAAAAAATATTTGACTTCCTTAAAACTTCAACTCAAAAATATGCATTTATACAGCTTATAAACTTAGCAAACAGAGGAGATGGGGCAGTGGCATTTTTAAATTCCTTCATTTAAGGACTGTAAACTTGGACACAAATGATCCTAGAAAAGTGTAAAGATCATTGTTCAAGCTACTGAGGAAAAACTACTATATAGAAATGCACCAGCATGAAATACTTGTGCTGAAAAATGTGGAAAATGGCCTGTTGATGTATTTGTGCCATATCACACAGTATTTAATTTCCTTAATTACTTTCATTCCAGTAGTAATTAAGGAAAAGGGTAGTCAGAAGTTTTTAAGGCAAATATCAGTAACTCAAATTTTTAAAAATGCTGGAAGAAGAACAATTTCAGAGAATGGAGCTGATGTGGTACTGAAAAGCATAAATAGACTTACACAAACAGTTACAGACTTGACAGCCCGGTTCCAATGCTGACCAAAGTGAGCAAATAGTTCATATGGGAGTCAGTTAATACGGCATTAGAAGATGCTAATGTATTTAGTACCAATTAATTTGATTTTTTTTTCATGAAACCAACACATGGCAGGAGTTCTTACTTCACAGAGGTGCCCCAGAAGCCAAATTTGGGCCCTAGAAAATTCAGTATTTTTTGAGCAATGACCTGAAAGAAAACAAAAACAATTCTGATAAAGTTTGTCAGTGACAAATATCAGGGAAATAGTGAATTACTCAGTTTATGCTTGTGGACTGAAGAATGTGGTCCATGCATAGAAGACATGGAGTCTAAGGAGATGGGGGATTCCATCTGTTAATTATCTGATCAACATCTGTCAGTGCTTCGCCATGATATGAACTATATCCTTGGAGATATGGCCTGAGGAAAGCAGTAAGAGGAGGAGTGCATTACCATTTCTTTGGTACCAGAGGAAGCCTGGAGAAACACTGTGTTCAGGCCCTGTCACTTCATGGATGGAGTTAAGAGAGTGGAAGAGGTTCTGGGTGTATTCACATTCTTTACCTGGTTTTGTTTTAAACTGTGAGAGTAATTAACAATTAGAACAACTTACCAAAGGCTGTGGTAGGTTCACCATCACTGGAAAATTTGAAATCAAGATTGTGTATTTTTCTAAGAGATGTGCTTTTGTTCACCAGCATCTACTAGGCTTGAAGCAGACATTAATTCTGGGAAGTTCCGTGGCATCTGACACAAGGTCAGACTGATCATTGGTGGTCAGCTGGTGTCTTTCAGGCAACATCCAATGTTGACAGAAAGTTTAAAACTAAGACTGTTCAGGAAACAAAAAACATGACAGTGTCTCCATCTATGTCTTTCCCTCTTGCCACTAATCCTCAGGACTAATGGGTCATCAAAAATTAGTCTCTCTCTGGCTTTGACACTTGTGAAAGCATTATCTGGTCTTGGATCCTCAGCTAAACGTCACACGGCCACAAAATGATTTTATTGCTTGAAGATTCTGCACTCCTACAGCTTCAAAGGGAGGCATGCTGGCATGCCCAAAATCCAAGAGAAGGTTTTAAAGATGAAGGCACTAACATTACAAAGGCTATGATAAACTGGAAAACTTTTAAATAAGAATTATTGTTTGCAAAAAGGAAAGCTACATACTCCTGAAAAATACTGGGGCAATGATACTTTTCAGAGAAGAAGGATTACTTGGGATCTGTTTCACTTGTTCTGTATTGGCTCTGACTTGACACAAGAAGTCCGAGTACAGGTTGTAAAAAGGGGGAAAACATAAAACCAAACCTGCAGCTAAATTCAGATAAGAGATTTGAGCGATTCGGTTGGAATGAACCTGTAATGAGACATAAAGGATTCATCTGCAGTGAGAGAGAGAGAGAGCAGCATTTGAAAATTGTACACAACACTGTTCAAACAGGGGGCTGGCACTATCCAGCTGGTGGGTGGATCAAACCAATCCTGGGTGGATCACCCAGCACTTTCTGAGAAACACAGCCTCGAACTTGTGTCCAAATATGTTCCCACACTGTATCATGCTGAAAGTCACGGAAAAAGGAATCTCTCATCCAAAGGAGCAAAGCCTTACTGTTTTTAAGGAGTTCATACCCAGCAGTGAGACGTGCCCAGGCACTCTATTTAGGAATTGGTGGAGGAAGTTACAGTGCAAGAGTAAAGGAACAAACCTGATTTGTTGACGGTGTCATCAAACTCCACACTGGTGGAGTGCCCGTTGTTAAGGATGATTTTAGCAGAAGCTGGATCATAATTGGGATTTAGAGGACGGAGGGAGGGATCATACTTGGTTTCCTCAGTTTTGATGTCGATGGGCGACTGACGGTCTCCATTAGCAACAGGAAAAACCTCCTTCCAGTGGGCAGGCCCTGCAATGCATTGGAGGAGAAGTCTAATTGCTGACATCACCCCTTCTTATGAAAGAAAACTCTGCTTGAATTGTCCTCATCTGCATCTTTTAAATTCAAAAAGGATGCATCAGGAAAACGCAGATCAAAATATTCAGCTACTTTTGCTGCATCATATTGCAATAGCAGTTCTCAGGACCCCTTCATGTACTTTGTGTGCATATTTAAACAAGGCCACATGCAGTATGTAGGCACTTAATTATTCCCAGGTAAGACTCAGCTATGCACAAGATACGTACAACAAATGCTCATTCAAATCAGGCATCCTGTATCCAACAGGCACTAGGTCCCAATAAATTCTAACATGCCATTTTTGCCTAATATCATGTTTCTTTGTGTCTTTAAGGATAACCTCTTTTCTATGCAAATCCCCACATTAAGAATTTTTTTATGCCTTAGTCATTTGCTGCAAAAGACCTGAGAACACGTCTTCCACTGATCAGTCTGAATGAAATGGGAAGATGTCAAAAGAGGCGATTGGTGATGTCAGGAAATGCTGAGAGGTTCCTGGAGCCTGATGGCAGTGTCTGGAACCTAAACACTGCTGCACTTCTGATCACCTCTTCCCCGCTCACCAACTGTGCACACCCTGTCACAAGAAAGTGGGACTGTGACCCTCTAATCATGAAGTGTCCATGCACACAGGCACACATACACACACACTAGTGTAACACCGACAAAATCAAAGAACAGGAACACTCAGGACAGCGGTGCCTGCATGAGGTTTGGATTTCTATGCCTTCGGCTGAGGAGAGAAGACCTTCCAGACACAGATGCAGCACCATTCGCCAGACTTATGTAGAAATGATAGGACTATAGAAGCTGTTAATCAATACTAGTCATTTCAACCTTCCTCTCTCCAAGCAGGCTAAGCCAAACATCACCTGAAAAGCTAATAAATCAATAATATGGATATGAGAAAATGTCAAATGATATCCTAAAAATGGAAGAAAAGCTTCATTGATAAGATATGTGAGTTACGTGTTGTTACCTACTAACCATCAGAGAGTTCCCAATAATTCACAACAAGAATATATGTGCCTTTGTCTAACTGTATTTGGATAAGAAGGTAAAGAAAAATATGAACAACAAATTGCCTAGGGAATATATTCTATAAAGACAGAAAACAAGGTTTAGGATTGAAAGGAGGGGAAAGCAAGGGGAAAGAAGAAAGGAAAAAGAGAAAGGTGAAAGGTGAAAGTCTGCAGGGCAAACAATCTTTCAGTATTAAGAAGAGCACAGCATTTGTTTTTCCTCCAGGCTTACAATGGGTAAGAAGCATAATAAATCAATTGAGAGTGTGGATATAAGAAATACTTAATATGAGCATCAGAACCTGGTCAAATAAAATCTGCTTCACTGGAAATCCTCATAACTAACTCCCTATACTGAAGATAACTGACTTCAGTGTAAAAATTTGGTTCGGGTCTTTCTGGAGATCTTAGCACTTAAATAAAAATGATGACAAAAAGATGAAAATGTATGATGTAGTGGTTAATAGCCTAACATCAAAAGCTGTTAGATATTTTTCTTTCCTTGACTTCAATAGTAGTGAGCACAGCTCAGAAACTCCCAGGTGCTAGAAGCACCCGTGCACCCCAGCAGTAAATCAGGGAGGAAGCGCCCACAGCGCTGGAGGGGCCGCAGCTTGCACAGCACCTGGGCAGAGAATGATTCTCCTCTGAGCAGCACTGAAAAACAGAAGTGGGAAAAACCTGGCAAGAATAGCCTAAAGACTTAAGCCTCAGAGCAAAGACAAAGGCCTTCAGTCTTGATTTGTTAACCACTTTATTAACTAAACTCAATAAAGAAATAGATTCTAAGGCAGAAGATAAAAATCCTACTGGTTTGAAACATAAAACTGCTTAAACTTAAATCCTCTCAGTTCACGAACGGTCATCAAAGCTATTCAATATTCTGATTACATGAAGTTTAGAATATAATTTTAATTGTGTCTAGATCCTAATACCCTGTAGTTAGGGATGCAACACAAAATTTTATTTGTAAGAAGCACCACTCCATAATTTATACCTCACTACTGTGATTTGGGATGCCTAGAAAAAGATTATTGCTACTTAATTTTAATATTTTTAATACTCCTTAACTGAGAAAAGCCAAAAATATATTTATGTGCTTAACTACTTGGTCTTCTATTGCTCTGTCTCAGAAATAACTATAGTTATTTGAATAAAATAATATGGATGAATTGCATTCAAAAATAATACAAAATTACCAAAAAAGAGGATGCAAGTCTATGATTCTGGAACTATCTAATTATTTAACAGTAATATTCAGTTGTGAAAGGAGATTGTTGCTGGTTGGGCACTTGTTCTTGGCTCAGATGACCAAAATACTGTTTTGCTATGGTGATCAAGCATCTACCAGTAAGCAAACTACCAGACATCCGACATTTCAAAATATACAGGAAAATATCAAGAAACTTCAGCTCATTTTGTACCACTAGGCTATATCAAAAAGCATTTCTGGCTAGGTAATTTACCAGCAATCTAGCACAATTATTATGCTTTTACCACTCTAGGAAAACTGTGAGTCAATTCATTTCTATAGACCCTAGCCCAATGCAAACTTTGTGTATGACTGTTGTATAAAAAAAAAAAAAGTCATTACTGTTGAAAGAGATATTCAAATGCATGTCTTACAATCAGATTTAAACCAGTGGGATATCCAGGGTGAAAATCTCTTCTGAATTCAGGTCTGAATTAGGTGCCTCCATATGAAAATAATGTACACTTCAGTTTACCAAATATGCACTTTAAGACATATCCAGGGAGTATAAATCTTTAATTCACTGCCTTTCATTTTTTTCCTTTACTGAATGAAAGTGATTAATATACCAGTTTTTGAACTTATGAAATCCTCTCCTGCTGTTGAGAAAACGTTCTGTTGCTAGAGGGAATTTTCTAGTGGCTCTTAACAATCAAAGCCATTGTGACTAAGATTTATGACAAAAACCTGAACCATCTGCTCTGAAGAATTCATGCCTTTCTTTTGGACACAGCATTACCACAGGCAATGAACTGCCTGACACTTTTAGGTCAGACCATGGCTGCATATACCACTCACCAGCATTGCATATACCCAGTTCATGAAACAGATCTCACAATGCAGGCAGTAAGGAATTTGCCAGGAAATAGAACTCACTATAGCACCTCACAGTGTTGCATTTTAATCTAGCTGAAGCTAAAGATTACAAATTTCATCAACAGGATAACTTGAGACAAGCCCAGTGAAGACACTACAGGGTACAGCTCAGTTCCAGTGAGTCTCTATACATGCATAAATGAAATATGTACAGGTGAAAAAGAGTTTGGTTAGGGTTTTTTCACAGTTTGTTGTTATATATAGAAAAGTCATTATTTTAGTATGGTCTGACCTTGACAGGATCACATCCTCATTTATTTCTAAAGAGAATCCATTGCCCAGTTTATCAAACACAGAGTGCTTGAATTTATAAACTTAGGTTTGCAAGTAATTTAATTGCATATGAGGTTACAGTAAGATAAGGTCAAGCAAAAGCAATTAAAAATTCTTTATGGGTAAAATTAAACACCTTTTTAAAAGCAAATATTGAAATGATATAATTATTCTCAGAACGAAAAAATGTATAAGGACTTATGGCTTGACCTTAAAGGTCTTTGGTAATCTAAATGATTCTATGATTCTATGAATTAATATCCTTTTATTTATAAAATGCCTCAGCATTACAGTAGTAGCGAGATCAAGAGAAATTTTTGCAGTAAAAGACAGTTGATATAAATAATTACCATACATTTCATAAAACAAATAGTAAACTGAAGGCAGTTGATTTCCCACTGTGGTCCCTTCCAACCTTACTCATTTTGTGATTTGCCTTTTAATTAAAGCAATTCCTCTGTGAACAAAAAAGGACTTAAGGGATGAGAACATTCTCGTCCTAACAGGAACCTTGAGCAGCAGGTAAAAGCATGCCACCCTGAAGCCAGTTTTCAAGATTTCAGTGTTATGCCTCTACAGATAAGCAACATCAAAACTGTGAGGTAAGAAAAGTGGCAAGAAAGCAAAGGCCAAGGTTTTGACAGAAATACAATAATGCCTTCATGCATTTCAGAAATACGTGCATCAAAGTAACCAAAGTAACCTGCATTAGGCTTGTGTGACAAGACACTGGTAGCAGGGAGGCTGCAGGTGTGGCTTGTGTGAGCAGCTCTTTCCCCATGTCCAGTAGGGCCAGTGCCAGCTGGCTCCAGGAGGGACCCACTGTGGACAAGGCTGGGCCCATCAAGGACAGTGCTAGCACCTCTGGAATAACAGATTTCATTCAGAAGAGGAAAAAGTTCCTGTGCAACAGCAGCCGAAAGAGAGGAGTGAGAATAAGTGAGAGAAATAGCTCTGCAGTCACCAAGAGGAAGAGGAGGACATGCTCTAGGTGTAGATAGAGTTTTATAGGAGAGTTGGGGCCTCAAGCAAGGTCCAAGGCTACCCTAGTAGAAATTCTGGTGGCCTCCCCTCTCTAGAAGTTGAGAATAGCAAACAAGAAGAGATAGGAAAAGGGAGGGAAAGTGGGCTTCTTATCTGGACAGTGCAGGTGAAGCTCAAAGCATAGAAATATATGGAGAAAAAAATGTGAAAAACAAGACCCATTTACGTCTTCAGGGGAGGGGTAGGGTAGACTGCACAACAGCAGATAACACACCCAATCATTGCAACATCCCTGTGATCCACCACCACCACCACCCAGTTTTTCAGGAAAAGTACATCCATCCAGAAAAGATGGGACAAGAGGGCCAGGAAGGAAAGGTAGTACTTGCACAAACAATATTCCAAAGTCTAAATAATAACATACACACAGCATATTTTTATAGGTATTAGTACATGCAAATACTTAGCTGTCTCCCTTTACTGTCACAGCATTTAATTTCTCTGTGTAAAGACAATATAAGACATTCCATGTATTTTATCAGAGTTGAGGCTTCAATTTACAAAAACACTTTGATTTCTGCTTGCATGACTTGTGAGACTGTCTGCACACTGGAGCAGCGTTTGCATGACTGAAGATGCAAAGCAGAGCAAAGTCTTTAAGCCTGCTGATGAGCCCATCTTGGGACTTCAAAGACTGACAAGAATAAGGAAACCACGGAACAACTAAAATCCAAAGCATCTCCTCTTAGGTGCAGAGTTATACATTTAAATAACCCAGTCAAGTAACTAGGATTTCCCACCGTGTAGCAGAAGCAGAACACAGCTGGAATGAGAAAAGCACTGCTGGTACAGCAGTTCCGATCAGTGCAGCTGTCTGCCACGTACTGATCCGTGCACGCAACTGTTCAGCTAAACGAGCGAACGAAATCCCAACCGGGAACGCGGCAGACCCGACCCGGAGCCAAGCCCGGCCGGCTCCGCAGGCGATGCCGCACGCACGGACCCCTTTCAGCCGCCTGCCCTGCAGAATGCCGAGACAAAAACAGGCTCGCTCTCACGCTGCAAAGCATTTCAGCTCATCCAGGTCTCTCGAAGGCGCGGGAGCTGCCGAGCCCGGCGGCGGAAAGTGCTGCCGCGGGACCCCGCTGGCCGCCCCGACGGCCCCGGCCGCCGTTCCCTACCGTTGTGCTCGTCGTATCCCCAGTGCAGCATGGCTCTGCTCTCCTGTCCGCACGGCACGGCACGGCACGGCACGGCACGGCACGGCACGGCACGGCACGGCACGGGACAGGACGGGATGGGACGGGCTGGGGCGGGAGAGCCGGCTGCGCCCGATTTGAAGGCGACGGGCGGCGACGCCCCGATCCTCGGGCGCTGATAAGGAGACCTGCAGCGCTCCGGCCTCCTGGCCCGTCCGCGCTTGCTGTCGCCCCAAGCCCTTCGTCACCCAGGCTTTCCCCAGGCTCTCCCCAGCACCGTCCTGGTGGCCCGGGGCAGGCAATGCCATCTCTCAGAGACCCGCTCCAACAGAGGGAAGGTGGCTCTGCCAGAGCACGAGCTGTGCGGCACGG
>VXBQ01010601.1:123390-143350 GCA_013400175.1 Phainopepla nitens
ACCTCCGGGCTGAAGCAGGTGAGTGCCGCGGCGGGAGGAGGCGCTGGCCGGGCTGCGGCAGCGCCCCACCACGGGGAGGGCCCCGGCCCTGCCGCGGCGCCCGCGGGAGGCCTCGGCCCGGCGGCGCTTCCTCCCTTCGGCCTCGCTAACCGATTAAATCGAGCTGGTTTAGGGGCAGGGTGCGTCCGGGTACAAAACGGCAAAGTGCACGATTTTCACCCCAAAATTAGGTTTGTATGCGGATGTATCATCAGCAGAAAGAAAAGCACGGGAAGTTCATTTGACTAATCTGCAGGCATATGCCACAGGAGGCATCCGGCTGTGCTTGAGGGGGTCGTTTGGGAAGTGTGATAGTATCTCGCCTTGTCCTCGGCAATGCGATGCTAAAGGGCGCATCAGTAGTTCAGCGAGTTCGCGTTCACTGGGCTGCGTTCACAGCTGAGGGTGGAATTCAGGGCACAGTTTAGCAAAATGCCTTGATCCAAACCACCGGGCACAGTTAGTACAGCTAACAAGGGGAAGTCCTGCTCCTTTCCATCACGTTCCTGGTCCCATGAAGGGATGCCTTTGCCAGGCTCTGGGCTATATTCCCACAGCTCTCCTTGATGCTGGCTCAGGAACTCTTCGCCCACTAAGTGACTCAACTTGCTAAATCAGCAGCAAAAGCCATTAAAAATACATTTTGCATTTTTATGTGCTGGGTTGGTGAGTTGAACAAACTTAATAATGAATGAATGCAGAGAGAAGAATGAATTTTGGTGGGGAAGAACCAGAAAGGATGGAGCCTTTTCTGATCCAGTAGCTGTTTATTTGCCTCAGCTATCAAGTAAAACTGTCAGTGAGATGCAGTGAACAGACCTAGGAGGGTGCACTGCTGGATGTTTTGCTCTTAATTTCTCTCTGCCCCTTTCTTGCACCTTACATGGGCTGTGATGCTCTGTAGATGCTTCTGTGAGCTAATTTAACATACTAAAGCAATGGAAAAACAAAGAAGCAAAACTAATGTTTTCCTGTAGAGGAGCACAGCCCAGAGGGAGAGGGTGGGTCATGGAGCAGGGAGCAGTGCAGGGGAAGAGGAAAGGGGGTGATCTAAACGAGAGTTTTCCTGTTTTGAGCAGTGAGTCATTATATGGTATCTTCTCCAACCCTGCCTCCAGCCTGAGGTGTGTGTTCTGCAAGAGTCCAGTTGTCCCTCTATAAAAACATCTGTTAATAAAAATAATAAAAGCAGATAGTGGCTTATTTTTTCCATTTGATGCAGTTGCAGTCTGCTGGACAAACGTAAGTAAATGGCTCTTACAAAAAAGGCTGTTTCAGATTTTCTCCTGCAAGCCAAAGCCACTTGACAAATTAATCTGGTGGACAGACAGGAATGTAACAAACTTTAGAAAGAACAATTTCATGTTGCTGGCTTTGCATCTCCTTTTAGTCTAGACTGTTCTGTATAATAAAGGGAAAAACAGGTTTAAAATCATATTCATGAAAAGTCAGTAGCTTATTAGGAGTAAAATTTTATTCTCTGTGTTTGAAGCTGTATTCTTTAATGCATTCAGCCTTTGGGCTTAATGTGATTTACTTATCATTAAGCAGTATAGGAAGATTCTCAGAAAAAAAATTGCTAATATGTGTTTATTCATTAATAGCTAAAAGCCCATTATAACTGTTCAGACAACTTTTGATGTAGATACCTGTGGTAGCTATAGAGCCTCTTTCTGTGGAGGAGTCCTGCCTGTGTACCTGAGGATATCATATGTTAAAACTGACTGGAACCTTCTAAAACCCCTGTGAAGCTGGAAGGTGGTGACAAGCCCTGACTGAACACATGGTCTTTGTACATCATGTTACCAACAGTCCATCCTCTCTGATCAGAGCTGGGAGCTGGGGCTGTATTTCTCCAGTCACTGCCCCAGTTAAAGTGTTCATCTGAGGAGGCCTGTTTTATCAGCCTCGTTGCCACTGCTTTCTGAATACAGTCAGAATGGAATTATTGTTACTGTATACGTGCTCTGAAATGATGGAGGCTTTGAAAGCAAAATGAATACATGTAACCATTCACAGTTTGCCTGTTGAACTCGCTCAGAGGTGCATTACACGGGTAGCCTTTGAAACAGCAGTAGGTACCCTGAAATTTGGGGTTGTCTGAAGACCTATGAGCGTGCTTCTGGAAAGTTTGTGATGTAATAGGTCATTACCTGGCTATGATCCTGTTCCACACTTTGGAAGCAGCAGCTGCCAGGGCTGAGATCAGCTGAATCTTACATTGCTGCAGTGGTGAGAGCTGATGCCCTCTTGCATCCAGCCTGCTCCCCTACCACAGACAATTGTCCCCAGAGCATAACACGTCCACATTCTAGTGCTTCCTCTTTGAAAGCAAAATCTTTGATGAAATAACTTAAAAGGCAGACTTGGGCTAAGAGAGAGGCTGAGGTGCCCAGAGATACACATTCCACTCTGCTAGAGCTGCAGAGTTACTCTAAATACTGTGGCAAAACCTGATAGACGTTGTTGGCCAGACCTACAGTACGAACAATTGGGATGCAAGGTGTGATGATTAAAGGTAAGCTACTGGAAGAAATTCAAAACAGTAAAATCATTTACAAATTGTATTTGGTTTGAGGGGCTACAGGTGTGGCTTTTCTAAAAAGCAACCAGAAGCTTCCCTCATGTCTGAAAGGGCCAATGCCAGCTGGCTTCAGGATGGATATGCTGCTGGCCAAGGCAGAGTCCATCAGGTACTGGCAGTGCCTGTGGGATGATGTAGTTAAGAAGCACACCACGAGCAGCAGTCAGAGCAGAGGAGTAAGAATTTTTAAAAGAAACAGCCCTGCAGACACCAAGGTCAGTGAAGGAGGAGGGGGAGGAGGTGCTCCAGGTGTCAGAGCTGAGATTACTCTTCAGCATTTGTTTGACAACAAATGAAATTCATTTTCCCCAAGTTGAGTCTGTCCTGCCCATGATGGCAATTGGTGAGTGATCTCTCCCAGCCCTTATCTCTACCCATGAGCCTTTCATTGTAATTCCTGTCCCCTGTCCAGCTGAAGAAGGCAGCGATGGAGTGGGCACCTGGCATCCAGCCAGGGTCAGTCCACCAGAGAGACGAAGGAAGGAGCCCTTCCTGGGACTTCACTCCAGCTAAGAGGAGCTGAGGGTGGTGTAGCAGGGGCTGTGAAGCCTGACTTTTGTTTTCTCTGTGTTCTCTTTCTGGATCACAGTGGGCTCCCATTCCAGTAGAGCAAGTTTAACTCTTAATTTTGAATTTATGAGTACACAGCTAGATGACCGAATGAAATAACAGATAAAACATACTGACAAGCAGGTAACACTGGCTGCATAATAATTTCACAAAAATGGGGCAATTTCACATCAGCGGAATTTTTGTTAAAAATACCAATGTGTGTATTTTTTTTCTCTCCCAGATAAACATTAAAAATGCTGACAAAGTTAGCTCAATAAATAAAGCATTTGCTGAAGTTCAGAAAGAAGTCCAGCAGCTATCAAAAGGTACCACAGCAGAACCTCAGAAGACTCAGCAGGTAATTTCCCTTTGTAAAAATCTGAGGAGAATGAAAACAATGTGTGTGTTTAAAGCATTATAATGTGTCTCTAAGAATGCAGGCAATTAGCTCAGCTGGTCAGAGTGTGGTGCTAGTCACACCAAGGGGCTGGGTTCAACCCCCTTATGGGCCATTTAAGAGTTGGACTTGATCCTTGTGGGTCCCTTCCACCTCAGAATATTCTGTGAATCTGTGAATTCATGCAGTTGCTTTAAAGCTAGAATTCCAGTTTTATGAATTTCATTTGTGTGGTAATGCTGAAACCTGGTTAGCATGTTCAAATTCTATATAACTACTAAAGTAGAGAGAGAAGGTGGGCATCCAAGTGAAGCACGCTTCAAAAGCATATTTTTAAATTATGTTCCAGCGGATTTCTGTTTTTTTTTTTTAAGTTAGTCCCAGCTCCATCCCCTTGATTTATCTCCACATGAATAGACACAGAGAGGACGAACCTGGCTGTTCCCTACCTGAAGCACCTGACAGTGCTTAGAAACAAAGAGTTCTGCCTCTCTTTTTTCCCAATTCCTAAGCCTTCATTTAACCTCATCAGAAGGACCAGCACCTGAAACAGCAATTTCTGTAGAGTTTTGCCTGCAGCACTTAGGGTTCAAGACAGTGTTTCTCTTGCCTTTGTCTAGTTGTTTTTTTTTTTTTAATACAGGCCTACTTGCAGTCTTGCACTAGAATTAATTAATAAGGTTTAATTCCAGACAAGTTCCTCCATGTAAACTCTTTCTTCTGACTGTGCTCTAGGCACAGTTTCAGGGAGAGAAAGCAGTGCTTCAGGATGAGTTGCAGATTAATCCATCCTGGCTGTTGGGGGAAGATGAGGTTTGGAGAAGTGGACATGAGTTCTCAGTGTGCCTGAGGTGATCAAGTTTCTGTACAGCTGGGAGCAGCTAAACAAGTGTCCAATACCTTAAGGAGAGGCTGAGGGAAAAATGAAACGTAAGTGACAGTGCTGCCAGCACAGGATAAAGTCAAGCCAGGATTTCAAGGCAGTTGGAGGCACCTGTCCCTGACGGCTTGTTAATTATTCCTCCGAGAATTCAGACTGTACTACTGCTCCTGTGCTAGCAGGGCTCTACATGACTGCTGAATTTAATCACTCAGGCTGGAATAGTATTTTCCCTAAAGTTGCAAAAGTGTTGTTGAATTGTGAACTAAAAGCTGAGCCTCAGTTGGGCTGTGTGTGTTACGTTACTGGTTCAACACTCCCAAAGCACAAAGCATTTTCTTCTTATGTCTCAACTTCAGTGTATCCTGCAATCCCCTGAAATTACTGAAGTATGACTGCAAACTAACCTAAATTAAATATATAAAAGACAAACTAATCTTCTGGACGATGGGTATTTATTAGTCTGTTTTTGGTTTTGGCTTTTTTTCAAGCAGAATAAAAAGAAATTGTTTTCTGCTGTAAACTGAAACTCTTTTTTTTCCCCAGGTTTCCACAAATGTGGAAGAGGAACCAGCAAATGTGGATGCTGCCACAAGCCTATTATCTCAGTTGTAATGCAAAATGGACAATGATGGTGTTCCAAGAAATGAAAGACCAGAAATACTGATGGCTTTGTTTGCACAATTTTATTAAAAAAATCTTGTTAATATACAAGTATTGGCACACTTTAATACAAACTACAAACAGACCTTTCCTATCATCTAGGAAAGTGGAATGTCAGAAGTCAGTGTGAGAAACTTAAAGTGCTAAAACAGAAGGCACTTCACAAAATTGGTTCACTGAGACAATTTAGCATAACTCATGTTGACACCCTTCATTTTTCAGCTTGGCAGTGAAAGCTTCAAAATTGTTTGAAAAGTTAAAAAAGAAAGCTTTTTTTTTTCTGTAGAAAGCTTCTTGGCAGTAAAGCTTCAAAGCAAATGCTGTTAACTGTGAGCCAGAAGCCTAATAATTTTTTTAAAAAATAATCAAAAGGCTAGAAAGTATTTTCACTTTTCTTACTAAAGAAAGCTCCAAACAATTGGCTTACACAGAAAAACACTCAGGTGAAAAAGTGCCAGAATTTTTGATAAGAGCCCTTTTTTTTTCTTGTTCTTGAATTTGTTTTGTGAAGTAGTTAAAGGAAGCAAAAAGAAATATACTCCCAGAGTCAGTGAACTAAGAAGTTATACATTCATTATTCAAATACTTAGGTTATGAAGAAGTCTAGAATGTTACAGTTAGAGGTAGATAAGTAGTCTGGTTGACACAATATCTAATAATTTAGTATCTGCACATCAAAGAGATCACAGACTCCTTCATTATCATCCAGGTTAAAGTTGTAGTCATCTCCGGGAGTAGGAGAGAGTCGTAAGAGAGGAAAAACTGTAAAGCAGGAATAGTTTAGTTTAAATTAAAACACTTTAGGAAAATCAGCCCTATCATAATTCAGTATGTTTGTCATCAGGGTTAGTCTTAATAATCTGACAAGCTCACTGGGATACATACCGTGAAAACCTGTACTGCATTCAAACTAAGGCAGTAAGTGATGTATCTACCATTTTTTGCTTGGTATTTTAAGTCAGTTTGCTGAAGTGGAGTGATAGCTGTGAAATATGGGTTTAATTTCTTCTTGTGCAGCAAAGGAATTCCTGAGCAACTTTTCCAAACTTTAACCAGAAAGCCAAAATTTATATTCCTTTGTCTTGTTACAGTATTGATTGTATCAGCCTTCAAATAAGTAAGGAACTTAGCATTATCTCTGTTTTTACAGAAGGGAAACGGATGCTAGCAGTTTGTCTGTGCACTGTATTTCAGGCATGGACTCCAAGCTGTCTTTGTGGGGGGAATGCAAGAAGAGAAGACTCAGCCCTCACTCTGCACTGCAGGAACTCTAACACAGTGTGCATGAGCTGGGCATGCCATCCCTGTTTTAGAAGTAGGGGCTGTTTCCATGTTAACCACATACTGGCACATTCACAGACTCCCATCTTGCCCCTTGGATCGTAGAACCACATCTCTTTCTGGATGAGCCCTGAGGTGGTCTGCTTGAGGGGCAGATATTATTACAGGGCTTACAGAACACAGGGCAAAAGGGACAAAACAAGTCAAGTTCCCCTCCTTGCCTGGCACCTCAGTGAGAATGGCAGAGAGGTAGGGAGCACATGAATTCTGTAGTAGCTGTGGTTCAGTGCTGCATGGCCAAAGACGTGCAAGAACAGATATGGGTGACATTTGTTCTGTTAGTGTACCACAGCTGGACATGTGTCAGTCTGCATCCAGAACTATCTTCTGAAATGCTTAGTCAAAGCACCTGCACAAAGCTTTAGGCAGAACAGAATTAAACCAGATTTATTTTCTTTTAAGGCAGCACACTAGAGTCATCAGCTTGTACTTTCCTTGTCCCTAAATTAAGTACTGGAGGGTTATTCATGCATGTAAGTGCTTGCTGGATTAAGGCTTTCATATTTTGACTGTTAAATAAAACTGTTGCAGGGAATAGAAGGGGGAGCAAAGACAAGAGTGACAGAGGAGGCAACATGGGAAAGAAGTAGTTTCATACTGACTCTTGGCATCAGATTTAACAGATGCCTTCTAAGTGCTGTTCACACAAAAACCATGCTGCTACTTGTGATTATTCGAAAAGGTGCTAAGTACTTACCATCAGAAGACATGAGTTCATCAATAATATCTCCACTGATATTTCCTGTGAAAGACAGGAGCACATGCTTTATGTATGTGGAGTTTTTTTAATACGTGTTTATAGTAGTCAACACATTCTTTGCATCAAAACATTTAATTCCCAAGTACACTATGGCTTGTGCAGTATAGGAGCTGCAGAGATAGTACACCACGTACAAGAAAAATATACTTATCTTTGTAACCCTCAGTTTTTCCCCCCTCCAATACATTTTTCTCACTTATCTCTTAAAACCCAAGAGCCATATACAACATGAAGCTTGTTTGGTGGCAAAGAAACTCATTTGCTTAAAATTGGTGTGCTCCTCAGAGCTGGCTCGGTGGCTTAATTAGAAGATAAACAGAGACCTCTTTGTTCCTGTGTGTAACTCTTTGCTAATTTCACAAAGAAGGGCTCAGGGAACCAGTGAAACATTTAAACAGGAACTATTGCTTCCTACCTGCAGGCTCCTCCATCTTTGCAATGTCGAACGAGTTGGGCTTGAGAATACAGTTGACATCCAGAGGCAGCAAGCTCTGGTAGTCACTGGAGCTGGCTGAGGCCTGGGCACTGTCTCCAGACAGGCTGGGGTACAGCTCTGGCTCCGGAAGGCTGGAGTAAGGGGCTGCGGGGGCTGCACTGTCCCGCTGGGCACTGCCGTCTGCACGGACAGGAAGGCAGGTTACAAGTCAGTGAAACAGAACACACAGCACCGGCCCCTGGCTTTGTCTTTTGAGGAGAACATGGCCAATGCCTGGGGTCAGGTGAGAGGAGTCTTCCCCTTCCACAGTCACAGTTTATTTAACTGCCAATTAATTAAAGGTTAATAAATGAAGGTAATCAGGACCCCTCAGAAATGCAGTTGTAATATAGCATTTTCTTAAATCTTTTCCTATTACCTATTAATTTACTATTACTATGAAAAAATACCTGATATTCAGGCAGCCTCTTACTGTGGCTATGTGGAAGAAGGCAACGACCTTGTGGTACAATAGCTGGAACTGGTGCCTGTATTATCAGTCTTATTAAAAGGTGCATGTTCAAATCATATCCTCCATCAAGAGGTTTGCAATTTTGCTCCATAATGCATTCTGGAGAAGCACCTCAGAATAATTAACATGATTACATCCAAAACCTGTTCAGTGTAAGATGGTAAGATGTGAGGGAAGCATCTGTTTCACCAGACAGAAGAGGAAGAGGTGTCTCTGTAACCTCCTGAGAGCCGTTTCTAAGCCCTTGGAGTGTGGCCGCTAGGCTCACACAGCCTGAGAAAAGCAACTTTTCTCTGGCTGGTCTGAGTGAGACAGTTTTGAAAGAATGCAAGAAATTGTGAACAAGACTTCCACCTGCAGTTTGTGCGTGAGCTACGTGATGTTTGTCCTAAGAGAATTATTTCTTTTCCTTCACCAATCAGCCTTTGCTTATTAACTTACTGACCAATGTGAACTGACCTAACGATCTCATCTATAAAAGATGGGGCATTTCTCAATAAACAGCTTTTTCTAGCTCTCTCTAACCTTCTAAACATTAAGTCTCTCATGGTTGCTGCAGAACTCAGCAGCAACACATGGAGTAGTTTTTTAATGGACAGCTGCTACTCTATGCAAATTCTTGATCAAAATCCTTTGTCTACCACCTTTCTTAACAGTTTTTTCTTTCCCTCCAGCTGCCTTCCTCCCCCACCCATCAGAGGTAGGAAGACCCCTGGATCCACCTGATGGTGTGACAGCAGCTGCTGTTTGCGGTAACTCCTGTCCTTGGCTCGGGTCACGTTGTTCTGGGGGATCTGGAGGAGCTGCAGCTGGTTTAAGTGGAGTTGCTGGAGCTGCAGGCTGAGGTGGGGGCTGTGCAAGGTCATCGGGCGGAGGAACAGGAAACACCGTGGGCTTGGAGGAGCTTGATTCTTTATTTATAAGCAGCACATGGATAGGTCCTGAACTACTTTTAAGATTGATCTGGTATTTCTTCTGTCCATTCTGTCCCTGTAAAGATGGTGTATTATGAAAGTTACTGTTCCTTGAGAACTTGGAACTGTACAAGAGATGAAGACTAAGATCAGCTGTTTTAGTCCTCAACAAAAAGAAAACCAAAATGTAACATCACAGCTGCTCACTTGGGTCCTGCAGAGAACCTTACCATTGCCTGAACTGATTTCAGCAGAGATGGACAAAGACAGTAGCACTGATCAGCTTCATGGCTCTAGCCTTGGAGGCTTTTACGGATATTAGACTGTGCTTAGCCTCACTAAAAGTACCTTGTGAAACTTCTCAGGTGTATTTCAGCCTTCTATAAGCACAGTGGCTATCACACTTCATACAGTGCTCTCTCACAACTATGTAAACACTATTTAAAACCAAGCACTGCAACAACAACAACAACAAGAAGTTAAATATGGACAGAAGTAAATAATTTGGCCTCCTACTTTAATCTTGCCAATTTAATCCTTTTGGCTAAAGTGAGACTGCAGTCTGTTTCTCTATCCAGACTAGTACCATGAAACTAAATCTAAATTACATTGAAACTAAATCTAAAAGGCTTTTTCATAAGAGATCCTCAAGACAATTCATGACAACTATGCATTATTTTGAAAGCTGCAACATTTAAAAGCAAGAGAGAAGAAGAAACCCACTTGTGTATTTTAGATTTAATAGAAGGCAGGGTTACTGTTAGTCTATCTAAGTGTACAAAACCCACTTTTTTCTGTCTGGCCTCTCTCTTCTCAACTGAAACAATCCTAATCTTTTCTCCCCTCCTCTTGCACATGGATAGAGATAAATCCTCTGCTCTAAAACAGCTCTTTGCCACTATTGCTCTAGAACACTTAGGTAAACAAGAAATCAGTACATACCATTTCAGGTCTAGGTACTTCTAACTGTGTACCACAAGGTGCTTGAATTGCTAGAAGTGTATCACCTGGTTAAACAGCAATTTTTAAGAAAGTGTTAAGTGTATATTTCTCAAGTCTTGTATAGTATCCCTCAAATGAGATCTGGAAATTCTCTAAGGCCACTTAAAGTACTGTGTCATTTAGCATATATAAACTTGTGGAAGGACATGTGTAGTCCCTCCAAGATCCAAGTATATTGCATAGTGTAAATCACAGAATTCCAATACTTAGATCGTAATTGCAAAAACATTTTCTCACAACAGTACAAGATTTACTGTGTTCTTTACCCATTTGTCTTCTAGTTGTATATATAACATAACATGAAAATATTTAACAAGTTCCCTTTTTCACAGAATCAAAGAATCATTTAGGTTGGAAAAGACCTCCAAGATCCAAAGAGTCCAACCTTTGACTGATCACTACCTTGTCAACTAGACCATAGCACTAAGTGTCATGTCCAGTTGTTTCTTGAATACCTCCACGGATAGTGACTCTGCCACCTTCCTGGGCAGTGTGATCCAATGCTTAACCACCATTTCTTGAAGACATTTTTCCTGATGTCCAGCCTGAACCTCCCCAGTGCAGTTTAAGGCCATGTCCTCTTGTCCTGTCACTGACTGCCTGGAGAAGAGACTGACCCCCACCTGACTACAGCCTCCTTTCAGGTGGTTGTAGACAGTAAAAAGGTCTCCCTTTAACCTCCTTTTCTCCAGGCTAAACAACCCGAGCTCCCTCAGCTGCTCCGCATACTTCAGCTAAACCAACTCTCTGGTCTAGCTCATTTTATGACTTTGATGAATGGTGCTACTACAGAGATTAAGGAAGAAGAGGTATTAATGTTCATCTTCACTGCCAGCACTTCCAGGTATCTAAGCTCATGGCTTCCGCTGCACATACAGCTGGGATGTAACAGCTGTCTGTTACACTCATCTGTGGCTTACAATGCACATTAAAATGTGTTGGTTAAAATCAGGGGACCACAGTTATATGCACAGTGCTGGCACAATACTGCAGATCACTTGCCTACCTGCACATCACTTCCTCTTTGTCCACAACTAATTTGGAATAACTTTTCTTTCTCTGCCTCCTAAGAAACACTTAGGTGAAGAACTATGTGAGCACCATGCCAGCTGCCTCCATGTTTTGTACTGACTAACTCTTTTCAGTAATAGCTCATTTTTGTAAAATTCAGCAGTAGTTTTCTAATCTTGTGTTTTTACTTAAAAAAACCCCAAACTTCCTTGTGGCAAAGACAAGATGGTTTTAAGCCTAGCAGGAGGCTGAACAACAATCTTCCCTTGGGTGCCCCAGGATCAGGAGATGATGTCAAGGGAAGTAACCTCTGCCAGCACTTCCCAACAATTTCTTCAAACCACCTGTAAGTGAATCCTTTAGATTTAGTAGCAATACCCCATCATTGACCTTTTGCTGCCTCCATTTATACAGCATCACAAGCTCTGTCTGGCCACAGTTGCCACCAGAAAATGATACAAAATTTGGATCTTCCTGGTTTTTTTTGGAGGGTTGGACCAACATGTGTTGTCTCTGGTTCCATTAATGGCCTGTGGCAAGCTGTTGAAAAGTATAAATACCAAAAAAGACATCCAAACCAGGACTCCAGCTGAGCTTCCATTCTACACAATCTGTGACTACAACGAGAAAATGCCAGAGCTTGGTAGCCATGAACATTGTGAGACCTCTACTTAGCACTAATCACTATTGAGTACTTTTCAATTCAAAATACTTGCAGGAAAAGAACAGGTTAGTTACAAGTTATTTTTCAAGAAATCCCTCACTTTAGAAATACAGCCTAGCAGCAACTCACCATTGAAGCAGTTGCAGATATCTTCATGGGTGACATATGAAAATGTAATTTATGTCAAGGAACATTTTTCTTAAAACAATATAAATATTCTGCCCTTCAGAAGTTTATCCAAACTGAGCCTAAATGATAACATTATTATTGTTAGAGGTGTAATCAAGGCATTATTTTTTGACTTTCAGAATGGCTTATTACAAATAACATTTCTATGTTTTAAAGAAAATACCTGTATCAGTGAAGAAAATACAAAAAGAAAAGTACTTGTGTAGCTTGAATGAGAAGAGATTCTTATGAAAAAGGAGAACATGTAAAATCTTGCTTTGAATACAATTTACTTTGCTAATTTGACAATACAGAATTCAGGTATGTATCAGCATTTCCCAGAATCACACAAAAGTACTGCTAGAGGGAACTTCAGAATTCATCTGCCATTGCATTTCTCTGCCTCAAGGTAGGATCAATCCACTGTTCAGACATTCCAGACAGATGTTTGTCTTTCCTCTTCTGCAAAACATCCAGTGACAGATATTCCACCACCTCCACGGGGGATCAATTCCAGTGCTAGCTCTACCACAAGTTTCTCCTAACATTTAACTTCAATCTCCTTTGCTACAAAATCCATTTTACAGTTTTTGAACAGAAACTCCAGTAATTTTTAAGTACTTATCAACAGTATTATAGATAAGAAGGGCACTTTCTGCTCCCATTCTCAGGCATCTGTTTTGCAAGACAGCTAAACACATGCTTACAAGCAATGCAGCTGGAACTCTGTGATATTTATATATAGGATTTTTTTTTCCAGTTTGAAACCCAACAAGCTTCAGGACTTTGTCAATTCCGTTTATCTTTGGGTGCTAGCTTAATCTTTTCACAATAATGAAGCAACAAAAAAGATTCATGTAAAGCACTGGTAACAAAATATAAATTCAAGTTCTGGAAAGTAATATAACTAATTTCAAGAAAGACACTAGGATTATACTACTGACTTAATAGTTACTGCTGTACATTTATATAAGCTAAATTATTTTCATGTTACTAATCACAGTCATAGAAGTTTTAAAAAGTCATGTAAATAAGATTTATATCTTTTGTTGAAGCAAAACCTGAAAATATACTTGCCTTACCTTGCCTCAAGGTAAAATGAGTTATATTATGCTTTATCCATTACCTACACTTTAACTGTTGCTTTAATTCTAGTTCCAAAATGCACATAATTAATTCAAAAGGATATTGGTGGTTTGTAGAATCATCCATGACGTTCTTGATACTTTGCTGAAGCCACAATTTCTGTTGATCCAATTCTTTTTCTTTTAGCTCTAAATCTTCAATTTCAGCTTCCAGATACCTCAGCCTGTCTATGACTTCTTTTGTATTGCAGCCAGCACCTACTCCTCTTAAAAATGTATAAGGGTTCATGAAACCACAAATGAAAATCTAAAGCAAATATCCAATGATAATTTCATAAAACTGTTTGCAACATTTGGAAAATCTACTAATATTCAGTTATGAAGGAAATGTGCATTTAACCTCCCAGTAGTGTTTTGACAGGAAATTCAGATCAAATTTAGACTTTCCCTCTACAAAAATTTATCTTCTTTTGGAATACATTTTTTTTTCCTGTGTTGGAACTGTTTTGCAGGCCCAAGGTCCTTCCCCTATAATTCTTAACTTGAGCTTTTACCTTCAGAGACCTAAGAGAAAATAGGCACAGACTATGGTAGGGCAGGTAGGTGGAGACAGTGTGTCCTGACAGCTTTTACCTTCAGAGACCTAAGAGAAAATAGGCACAGACTATGGTAGGGCAGGTAGGTGGAGACAGTGTGTCCTGACAGCCCTCCCAGGTTCATTCAGATGAACTCTTCAAACACAAGTGCTAGTTATAAAGTAGCACTACAAGCCTTCGGAAAGTTTCTCTTCTGTGTGTTTTAAACTCGATTTTATGTATCACAGACACAAATTAAAGGGAAAACAAATGCAGTTCATTTGCAACTTTCTTGTACTTCTACAACATCATATTGCTCATTGATTAGCACAATGTTAACTTAATGGTGTCATATCTAGTCAGAAGAAGTAGAAAAAGGCAATTTTTGTTGCTCTTAGGCATGTGAAAATTTGCAGAACTGACATCACTTACTTCCACTGAATGCTGTTTTTTGACTTCTTCTCAATGAGATCAATCCCCTCCAGAACGTTGGTGATATCATAGATCCTTCTCTTCTGCCTCACAGCAAGTGTATCAGCAGCCTGTGGAGAGAACAAGTATCAGCAACTTGCATGCTCAAGGAAAGACAGTTAAGCCACTGCCTTGGAAAAATGCCACATAATGTAACTTTGAAGGGAGAAGGTTCCCCCCTTCAAGAGCCAGATACCATTATGAATTGTGAAGTTCAGCACCTGCACTTAGTACACAAAGCACAGGGAGCAGTCCCCTGGCTGAAGGCCAGCAGGCCATCCCCCAACAGAGGGGAGCTCACAGGGCTGGCAAAGACCGTGGCCAGTATCCAGAGCATATTCAGCTGCGTGGAGGAGCTTGCCATGCTCTTTCTGGAGGGCAGGAAAAGGTATGGAAGGCAGGCAGCAACACCCTGCAGTGGGGAAAGGACACACTAAGTTTATCATTCCTGCCACTGACTCAAGGTATTACAGCCTTTGTTTGGAGTCAGTGGTGCCAGGATACGAAACAACAGGGCTGGCTGTAATTTCACAGAGTGGCCGCAGGAGAGCTGCAGTGTTTCAGACCAGCATTGTCCTTGCACAAATGCCCTGGCAGGGCACACGGGCTCACTCGATGTGTCACACTGAGCACCAGCACCCTGGTACAGCTGCCAGGGACGCTGCTGCTGACACACAGCCAGCTGTGCAGCACCTCTCAGGGCTGTGACACACAGCCAGCTGTGCAGCACCTCTCAGGGCTGTGACACCTCGCCCCTCGAGCAAAGCAGCCTCAGGCAGAGACAACCACTTCATCCATTACCTCTTTCTCTCCATGGTGACTTTTGTGTAACTGATGCAAAGAGTTAAGATAAAATAAGCAAATGGGCTAGTCATGCCTTCTACATCTGAAAAACACCTCAAGTTCAAAGAGTATTCACTAAAAGAAGGGAAAGCAAAGAGGAGTCTGACTCTGTAGTTACTCGGGACACTTAAATGCATTAATTACATGGGATTGTATGTATTAAACAAATAAAAGAGAAGAAAAATGAAGAGAAGGGTAGGCAAAGACTTCTGAATTTGAGCTAATGCATAAAGGCAAATAATTTCTACTACAGGAACATAATGATTTATTTTAGTTTGTTCCAACAGTCTATTAAATGTACGCTTTTTGTAAGCAGCCTATATTAAAGAAAGGTACAGCTCGAGACAATCATAACCTGGAAGGAAAACCAAATTTCTTTGATTAATAGTACAATTAAAGAAATACTCTTATAGCCATGAAGTATAAACACTGCTCTTTATCCTTGACAGCGATGTACTCACTAAACACTGTTTCCACTGACACTATTAGCAGCATTTCTCTTTTGTATGGTCTTCTGTATGAGTCTTTTAAAATATTTTCTTAACTAACAAAACAAGATGCATGCAAATACATATAAAGTGCATTTTAATTCTCTCCAAGGAAACTGGCTCCTTGATCCCTTGTTTCAGTAGGCATGCACCTGCTATCTTAATCTGCTGGTTTTGCTGCATATGTATACACTGCTTCCAAAGACTGCAAGAGATGCTTAAAAAAATCTAGCAAGTGACAGAGCTGATGCCATTTGCACAATGCTGAATCAGGAACCCATACATCTCACAGTCTTCAGTGATTCTACAAGCTGTTTACATTATATGGAATGGACAGCACACACTTAGATGCTACTCAGCTTTCTCCTTTTTCCCCACTGCTCCACATATTGACCTAGGAGTTAGTCTACCACTCATGGCTTGTACGATGAAGAAACTGCTCTAAAGACAGATTTCATTATCTGAAAATGACATGTTGAGATTTTCCCAAAGGCCTGTCTACAAAGTATAAATGCTTTACTATTCTTAATGTATTTTCCACCTGTACTGGTAGCAAAAGATGTACATCAATTTGGAACTATGAAACCAAAGCTTAAGTTTTTTGTTTTTTTTTTAAAGAAGTCACTTTTCCTGAGTGTCCAATTTCAAATGTTTCTAAGTTGAAGTAATTGTTCCACTCTAAATGCTATTGCATTTTGTATGCCCAAAGCACAGCTCCCATGAGCACCAGCAGCAGATTCACCACTACCAGCTCCAGATGCCCAGGACAAGGGCTCATTTCATAGGAAAATGAATAACACATATGTATTTGGCTTGACTAGCCCTGTATACAATTCAATCGCTGCTATCAAGTTCCACTAACAGCAAGAGTTCCAACACAGACTGGGCCCAGTTCCCAAGCTAAGAAGTTTAATCCATACATTCACTTTCTAGTGCAGATCTTGTAATCTAATTATCTTTTAAAAATTTCACAGATATTTTAAAAAGCAATTGACAAGTTCCTCCCTGACATTCTAGCAGTTATCAATACCTTCTGCCAGGTACACGGATTGGAAATTAAGTTCAGTTCTCCACATAAACCATTCACTAATAATTTAAATAATTAAAAGAGTTTCCTGAGACAAATCTCCTGTTGTCAAAAACACTGTTACAATTCATCATTTTTCACCCTGTGTCAAAAAGGGACATCTACAACAATGGCCCTGCTAACACTGGTGGACACAGCTTCCACATTCAGAGTTCTTTCATAAAATCCTTCTGATGTAAATCTGCTGAACTCCATCATTACTCCTCCTAATATCTCCTCATACTTTGATTAAGTATGTATTCAAGCACTCATGAGTGTCTCATAGACAGGTTCAGAGCTGGAATAAGTATCCAAGCACAGAGCTATGGTTCTGAGCACATTCTGATGGTGCAGCTCCTGGAATAAAGAAAAAGCACTGTTCAGCACAGGTTCAGCTGCAGGCGTGCACAGACACACACGCGTGCCCAGAAATAAGAAAGAAAGGCCAGGAAAACGGCAATTGAGAGTTTGTAGCCCCTCCCAAACTTGTTCACTTCCTAGGGGCTGACAAAAGGCAGCAGAAATCATCAGCTGCAAATGTGCTGCGTTAGCTCTAGAAGGCAGAGGAACTCGGTAGAGCACCGTGGCAGAGTCATTACTGAGAGCCTGAACAAAGCACAAGGGCCAGCACTGCCTGCCTGCTCTCTCCATGTGTCAAAGAAAGGAGGTCCTGCATCTTCTGAACTCTGCCTGTACCACATGATGACATTGACATGACAATATTTTCTCCCCAGGAGGGCTGTCAACAGTTTGGTCAGTTTGAAATTGAATGGCGCTCTTGTCAAATTGTATGTAACAGTACTCAACGTCATTGCAACATAAACACTGAGCAAATATAGAATCTAAGTGTAAGGCAGTTATTTGCCCTGACTAGTACACTTCTAAAACAAGTAGATTTTAGAATATCTCATGTTTTGCAATGATGATCAGAAACACTACTTAACCATTATCTGAGCAGGGATGGTATTCTGCAAGAAACAAAGCCCACTTAAAAAATAAGGGCAGAAGTACTGTACACTATGAACACCATCCATTCAGGTGGTTTACCCCTTTTACATTCATCTTGCTCTTTTTCTCTCTTCCCTGCAATTCATGAATTGCTGCAGGTAAAACTTTTTTTTTCTTTCCTTCTATATCATCCCTTAGTGTTTTAAACTTAATTCCACAATTAGATTTGTTTATACAGGGCTATTCCATGACAAGTATGTCATTATTTTAGAAAAGCTGTTTGATTTTAAAGTAAATGCAACATTCAAATTTCAAGTAAAGAAAATTCTCACTTCCACTCCCACAATTCCTCAGATGTTACCAGAGAAGTGTCCAGCACGAAAAAATTTTCACAGCTTCCTCTTACAGCCTGCTAAACTATAATTATAGAGGTATTAAAGATCACGGGAAAATGTCCCATAGAACAGATTTTCCTTCTCAATTGCTAAATCACAAAGCTGGAACTCCACCTGTTTTCATATTTTGTTTTCTTTCTAGTGCTGGTTTCGCTACAGAAATACCAATCAGCAACACAACATGAGACAGTCAATACTAGCCAGCAGGGAGATACTTAAAGGTGTTCACTGCACAAATCATTTCTTGGAATGCTCTCTTCCATTCCAAGACTGTCCTGTTCCTCAGTTTGCTGAGCACACTGACATAACACAACAAACACACAAACTGGCCTTCATTTATCCTTACATATATGGCTTATTTAGGAGAAAACCGGTTACAGAAATGTATGTTCTGACCACTTACGAAAGTACCAACAATTTATGCACTGCAGTTAGTACTTACTTTCAACAAACTGTAACCTGTAATTCAGAAACCAGTGTCCAACAGGTCTTGAGTAGAAATGTCTGTGATTGGTTTTCCGTGGCTATCAACCCTTTCATTTCCTCTGAGTAGATACCTTTCTCACTAAAGAGAACAAGAAGCACTGTCCCACCCCACTATATAGCCCAGCTTTATTGTTCAAGGCACCTTAAGCCAAGCTTTTTGGCACTTTAAGCCAAGCTTTTGGGCCTGATGTCTTACAAACTGAGAATGTTTTGCTTCTCAGACTGACCAGGAACATCTCTCAGGACATGAAGGACAATAAAGGAAGCTTCACAATGATCCCTAAGATTTGGACATCTTCATTCTGTTTTGCTAGATAAAGAGGCAACTAATACTAAGGAGCTCATCAACTTGTCCAGATCACAGCACAACTAAATGAGGAGTATAAAACCTATCAGTGTCCTTCCCTATTCACCCTGAAGTTTCATTAGCCACAGTAACATCACCAAAGTGCATCCACTCTGAACAGGGATGCACAAAAAAAGCTCTAAGAACACCATTCACCTCCTGGGGCCTACTAAGAGTAATCAGAAAATAGGTCAGTTTTCCAGAAAGGACTTTAAGCAGAGCACCAAGCTGGGCTCTTGCTGCACTTAGCTGAGCACCTCAGCTGTTCACTGAGGACCATGACCAGTTAGGTTAACACGCCTTTGCCTCAATGCACTGCACACCCGACAGCCCAGAGGCCTCAAGCCCCTGGGCCAGAGCAGCAGCACACTCTGGGGAACTGGCAGGACACAGTGCCAAGGATCCCTCCTGCAGCACAGAGATCTCCTGGCAGGAGGACCTCGCCAAGGTGGGCTTCGTCCCAGGACATCACTGGAGACGCTCCAGCCACTGCAGCCCAAAGCCCTCATGCCCTGGAGGCAGTGGGCTGGCTGCAGAGCTGGGTGACAGTGATTTGTCACTCATACACAATTCAGCTTCTTTCATTCACACGTAGTAGAAACTACAAGACGGCAAATATCTGTTTTTCAACATTATTTTCTCTTGCTAAAAGGGGGGAGTGGGCAAGAAATGGGTTTTAACAGCAGCCCATACACTGAGTTAGTGCAGTAAAAAAAAAAAAATCACAGAATTGTTCTGGCAGGAAGGGACCTCTGGAAGTCCTTTAGTCCAACCCCCACCAAGGCAGGGTCTCCTGGAGCAGGTGCACAGGAACTCATCCAGGTGGGTTTTAAATGTCTCCAGGACGTCCCTGGGCAGCCTGTTCCAGTGCTCTGCCACCCTTAACGCAGAGAAATCCTTCCTCATGCTGAGGTGAAATTTCTTGGGCTTTAGTTTATGGCCATTGCTCCTCGCCCCGTCACTGGGTGCCACCCTCTTGGCACGCACCTATAGGACATGCACCTCTGAGACCGCTCTCAGTGTTTTCTCTTCCAGACTAAACAGGCCCAGCTCCCGCAATCTCTCCTCATAAGAGATGCTCCAGACGCCGCATCATCTCTGGAGCCCTCCGCTGGACCCTCTCCAATAGCTCCTTGTCTTTCTTCTACCGAGGGGCCCAGAACAGTTCATAGTAAATAAGACGACTCTCAGTAAGTTAAACTTAACGCACGGAACCCCTTACACCCCTTAATAAAGAGCCGAAAGGTGTATTTTAGCCGACTGCGGCTGCTGTCAGCAGCCCGTCAGCGGCCGGGGGAGGCCCCGCCGGGCGGGCAGGAAGGAAGGAAAGAAGGA
>VXBQ01010602.1:0-12358 GCA_013400175.1 Phainopepla nitens
AGCGGGGTTAGCACTCACTGACATCCCGTGTCTGGCAAGCCACCGTGCGGGTGGGCGGCTGGCAGCACTACAGTGCTTGTGCGAGGAACAGGGCAATGTAAGGGTACAAACTGGGATCAGGAGAGGCCGTGGCACAGGGTGCCCAGAGCAGCTGTGGCTGCCCCTGGATCCCTGGCAGTGCCCAAGGCCAGGTTGGACAGGGCTTGGAGCAGCCTGGCACAGTGGGAGGTGTCCCTGCCATGGCAGGGGGGGAATGAGATCGGCTTTAAGATCTTTTCTGCAGTCACCTGGGGAAGTATATGGAATTTAATGGAGTGAAAAGATCACGGCCCAAAAGTCCCGGCTCATCAATTAATTACAGCTGATTCCTCCTTCAGTGAAGGATACCCCACACTAGCTACGCCACAGCTGCTGCACTTTACACCAAGCAGCTGAAGGACAAGAAAGAAAGTTTTCACACTCACAGTGAATAGATGCAGCTGTACCCCACCACAGGCTACTTCCAGCCTGTTTAAACCACAAACACACTCAGGAAAGCCCATGGAAGTTACTATTGAAACAAACTTAATAATGGCTTTGAGTTAATTAAGTAGAAGCTAAAGGAAATATAAAAAATTTAAAGCCCAAACTGCCTCTAGTAAGTTTAGTAATACTGTCATATATTCGTGCTTATGGGAAAATAAAAATCTAATCACATCTTACATTCTTATAACTTCCCACACTAGCAGTGTAGTTATGGTGATTAACACAAAGTGCGCCTCACAACACTCTACCTCCACAGTCACTTGGTATGCTGAGTAACTACATGTAAAAGAGGTTATTGAGTTATAATTATGATGTTCTTAAAGTTCTAAGTATATGTTTCAATGTACTTTTGATATTAAGTCCACACTATGAAAAATAAACACAACTCACAGTATTTTGTATCATCAATATATTAGTAATTGTTGAGAAAAAAAATCCCACATGGAAAGAGCTGTCTGTTAAAGTAATGAGATGAATAACAAAGTGGAAAAGTTATACTTGAGAAAATATATACAGACAATTATTATGAAAATAAGATTACACAAACAGTATTTTGTATAGAGTCCAACACTGCATGAGGTTTGCCTTAATGGAAAATGTAGCTAAGAATAAAAATACATATTTCAAACTTCTTTACATCTGGATGGAAGTTAATGGTACAAAGCTATAAACCATTGAATATTTACAGATTAGGAGAAGCAGAATGATTACAGTTCCATGATTGTAAGTGCAGAAGAAAGAGGGCCCAGATTAGTAGCATACTCATCAGTACATTTTTGCAATGTCCATTTTTTTAAGATCCACCTGTCCAGTTTAATGTTACCTTGCTGCTGTTTAGCTGAAACCCATGTGAAATTCCCCTGCCAAGTTTTAACCTTCCCCTCTGAAGCCCAGAACCCACCAGCCACGCACACAAGCACATACTCATGTATTTTGCAGTAGAAGAGCCACAAGAACGACTGAGAAATAATAAACCTTTGTTTTGACTAATGAGTATCTGCACTGGCAGGCTTCTGGAACTTCAGTACCTCAATGTGCAGCTCTTTGGGAAAATAGCTTATTCATTTGAGGGTATTTTTTTTTTTCCCCTCCAGAAATGAATGGATTAAAAAATAATTTAAAAAAAAGTCCTGAGCTTCCAAGAGACCTTAAAAATGCTGACTTCTGTGTCATTGCATTTCTGGTGGAATTGGGATTTTGTGAAGAGGCAGCAGGTTCACAGATTTCAGATCTACTCAGCTTTTCCCACAAGATCAGACAGCAGCAGCAGCAGACAGAAAGAAAACAAAAAGTCTGTCTGATAAGGCCAAGGAATTGGTTTCATTTGGCTCTCCTACAAACATTGTGCATCCTTTAGAATATTATCACTTGCACACATTTATTGCATGATGTCCAACAATCCAAACATTCTAATATAAAGGCCATTTGAAATTCAGTTACTGCTAAAGCCTTGTTTGCTGACATATTAGCTCGTTCTGCCTGCCAGCATAGCTTTGTATGAAGAAAATGTAACATTTGAGGAGTAGTAGTGTTGTGCTGACCTACTGCTTTCTAGATTAGGGTTGCTCCTGTTCTGTGTCATGAACCAGTTAGTGGAGAGTTTGTACAACACAAGAGCAAGACTGATTTCAGAGCCTGCTTTCATCTTGGAACAGACTTTCAAGCAGTATGAATTTAAATACCTAGATTTCTTTCAAAAAAAGTGTTGAGATACTGAGCTATGATACTGCCAAGCCATCAGCTTAAAACATGCATGAACAGGTTGAGAAATGAAAATTTAACAGAATAGTAGAAGTCAATAATGGCTTTATAGTATTCTTCAAACAAAGCCACAATTCCAGTTTCACTTTCTCTCAGTCTGAGGTTTCTTTCCCAGCTGCCCTCACAAACACACTGCAAGACAGCGCTGGACAGGGATGGACAGACATGGTTCCTGAGGTTCTGCTTCTTGCTCTGCATGGACATGCAGTTCATCTCTCTATGATCCAGTGTGGCCTCACAACCAGGGAGCCATTCCTCTTAGTCAGCGGGGGAGAGGTGTGCATCGTGTTATTTGGGCTGTACACGGCCTCCCTGGAGGCGTGCAGCCAGCTCCTCTTCCTCTTCAGATCTCCTACAAACGCTCTCAGATACAAAAATTCCATTCTCAGGAAGTGTTCCCTGGTGACATCTCTGGAAGCCACTGTTATCCTGAACAGCTGGTCCCACACCCTGTTCTTCTTGCAGCTGGAAAACTCTTTGAAGTTGATAGGCTTTGACCGTGAATGAAGAATCCGAAATTCCAGGTCGAAGTGCGCGACTGTGGGGCCTGACAGGATCAAAATGTTACTGCTGTTCAGCTTCCCATCTGTCCACGTAAAACTAGCAAAGGAAGAGGGAGAAAAATAATCAGCAAAGGAAGTATTCCCTGAAACTTCTCATTCTTCACATTTGCTTATGTTGTTCTTACAACCCAACTGATGAGCAGTGGACTCTTTTAAGGAGAAATGTTGGTCATAAAATCTGATAAGGAAAGCAATTCTGCAGCATTGCTACTTTTCCTTTCCATGGAGAGAAATCATGTAAAGCAAGAGAAAGAAATTGGCACTTGCCTGTAGGAGCCTGTTGTCACTCTAATGCCATCAACTAACATGAACTTTTCACGGACTTTTCCAATGATTTTGGTGCCCGACCTGGTGCAGTACGTGCTCCCCGTGATAATCCGAACCCTCATCAGCTGTTAAAGACACAGCAAGAGTCAGGTGGACTGCAGAGTCCAGTGATTGCATTTAAAGGAGTAACAGCAATAACCATCCCTGATGAACTGCACACTGGCACAAGAGTCACCCACTAGGAACCAAGGGAGGATTTTGTCTTGTTTGTGCAGGCAAAGAGGTGACATTAAGGGGCAAACCCATAAACTGACTGTGCAGAATGTGACTGTGAAAATTCCTGTCACCTAATCATCAGGATCCAAATTCCACAGACTCCTGAGAACCTGCTTCTCCCTCAGCCTTCAAAGTCTTAGCGAGCCCAAGCAACTCCAGTCATGCTTTAGGAACTGGACATTCCTCCTGCATTTCCTTGAACATTCAATTAGTATTTGTGCTCAGAAAGCAGCTGTAACATCCAATTACAAAGGTTTCAGATTTTCTATTAATTGCTGTCATGTAAGAATAGTTAAACCTTCCAAGATAGAGCTGGAGCTACATAACACCCATTTGAAGTTGTAGCAGCAGGTGCAATAATTTCTTCTTTTGACAGCTCAAAGATTACAGAGGATCAGTTCCCTACCCCTATAAATATGACAAAGCTCACCTTTTCCTGCTCAAGGTCAACTCCCAGATCCTTGCACATTTTTAGAAAGTGGGAAAAGGAAGACTGATCTAGAAGGATATACACTTTAACTTGCCGTTGGCTACAGGCTTCCAAGAGGTCTGTAAAGATGTCAGTATCTGTGAAGGAATCCATAACCAGGGCAATCATCTGAAATGAGTTTCAGGAGAAACCATTAGGCTGTTTCCACAGTATTGCAAGGGAGATAGCGCATGAGAAATGTGACTTTCAAATTAAATATTCCCCTCTGCCTTTTTTTCAGGTGGCTATGGAACATGGTACAGTCTTCTGTGATGCAGAGTATTCTTCCTCACCCTGAGATAGAACTAGACCCCTGTGTTAGGCAAATTTTATCTCTTCCTAAGCAAGAGGGTTTTGTTTTGTTTTGTTTTCTTGAGAACAGATGTCTTTTCCTCAAAAGCATTGCCAGAAGACACAGGTGAGCTTACTTCCAATGCTACCGTTTTCCAGTCTTTCAAATATGAAAAGAAACAGCGAGAAAACCCAAAACCACCAGTGTCTGACTGCTCTTTATATCTCAGCTCTCTGTTGAAGATAAAAGTCAGGTTTGTCTTCACCTTATTATTCAGATTATCGTATTTCAAGTCAAGATCTGAGTAAAACATCCCTTGAGAACCAGCTCCCACCCCTGTAGCTCTTCCCTTGGCTGAACCCCAGAGTTTGCCGTGGATCCTCCGCAGGATGGGGAAGGCACGGTTATTTCAGAGAGCCGGGAATGGGCACGCTCGGGACGCATCGCTCACGGGAGTGAGGGAACTTAGCGGCACCCAGAGAGCCCGGACATGGTTCTCAGCAGTACGGGGTGGGGGGAAAGCTGACAAATAATGAACCTGTTTAAAAATTAACTACAAAAGATGGTGGAAAATACATAAACCAATACGAAACAGCGGAGTAATTAAAAACGGAAGGTTATATGACAGTAAGCGAAGCGGGGCAGGACGANGCCGGCTCCGGGCCCGCGTTGGGCGGCAGCGCGGCCCGAGCGATGTCCTGCACCTCGGGCTCCGACAGGAAGGGCGGCAGCTGCTCCCGCCGCAGGAAAGCGCGCAGCGCCTCGGGGCCGCCCGCCACCAGCTCCTCCAGCGCCAGGCGCTGCGCCTCGCTGTACGGCCCGGCCGGCGGCGGCCAGCGCCCCGAGCCCTCCTCCAGACACTGCGACGCGTTGGCCATGGCCGGAGCGCCCCGGCGCTGCCCCGGCTCTTTATAGCGCTCCGCGGGCTCCTCCGCACCCCCGCCCGGCTCCGCTCCTCCCGGCCGCTCGCCCACGGCACAGTCACACAGTCACGGGTGGCACGGCCCGCAGCTTTCCTTCCCCACGCCCAGGGAAGCGCCCGCAAAAGCGCCAACCTCTAACAAGGAAGGATCAGCCCAGCCCTGGTCCTGCTGCCCAGCCCGGATCAAAAGGCTGCTTCTAAAGGTTGGACAGGGCAAATGGCCCCAGCAGGAAAGCACCAAGCGCCGGCAATGTGACTTAGTCACCCCGATTTAAAATGCCAAATAAACAAAGCTCAGCAACGATTAGGTGAAAACCCCATGGCAAAATGGAGTTTATTTGTAAACTGTTTCTTGTTCCTGTTAGAGTACCTTAACAGCTCTACAGTATAATGGAGTTAAAAAGCACATAGAACAAACAAGGTAATTTTACATACATTCAAGAACTGCGGCACTTGAGCTCTTAAAAACACAACTCGATATTGGCTTTGAAGGTGTCATCTTGGCTCCCTCCCTGCAACTTGGTTTGCTGCCAGTGTTCCCGATCCACAAATCAAGCAATAAAGTACTTTATCGTTTCAAACAAGTGCAGACAGAACTTTTTCCCCCACCTTCAGCCTTCTGAAGGAGTGGCTGCTTTGAAATCCAAGTCATAAAAGTAGCTAAGCCTCTTTGTCCATAGAGATTTCGGACAGAAATGCCAGTTAGTTGCTCTCAACACTAGCAGCCTTTTTGAGTTATGGATATTTTTATTCATTCATTCAATATTCAAGCCAACAGCTGAAATATGCCATCTACTGGACACACATGACCCTAAATTAAAAAAAAAAAAAAACAAACATAACCTAGACTGATTTGATTAGGCAGAATTCAGTGTGGTTGGTCACTGAAATACTGAGATGCAGGTCTAAAGAAAAACAGTACAGGTCAGATCTCAGGGAGAGACTGCACACACTGCTCAGCTAAGAGACCCAGCAAGCACAGACATGCACAGAAATCTGCAAACACTCAGATAAAGGCTTTGCAAAGCAACCAAACCTCAGGTCCACTCAATATTGGAAGTATCTTCAAAAACTAGAGTGGCACTTTAGTTCCTCAAACCAAGTTAGCAGTAGTAAAAGGAAAGAGCAGGAAAGAGTATTTCAGACAGCAAAGTTAAAAAGAGAAAAATGTTTATTTAACTCATAAAGTTATTTGGAAATTAACCTTACCCCACATAACCCATAACATTCTGTAGTGCATTTGTCAGTTTACTTTTGAACAGGGGCTTTGTCACATGCCCTCAGTGATTGTCTCGCCTTGGAGTTCACTGCAAAGAAGGAAGCACACACATACACCCACATAGATATTTATATCTCTAAACAAAGGCACAAGAGCATGATCAGACTAAAGGGATAATTCATTCTGTTTCAGAATGCTTAAACAATGGAAAAATAATACAGCTGGAGATAACCTGCAACTGTTTCAACACATGCTTTGCAACTTTAGTGGAAGAGTAACATACATATCGAAGAAGTTAGAATAAAATCAGCTTTATGGCTCTTTGTAAAAGCTGATTCCTCTCCTGTCAAAGATAAAGTAGAAATAAAAGCCAATATTGGAAAAGAGGATTGAGAATTCCTTGATATAAGATAGATCTCTCTAAAGCCACTCTGAGCAAGTTCAGTGTGACTCAGATTTTTCCAAGTCTACATAAACTGAAACTAGGGCATTAGCAATCCCAGAAAGCAGTATAAAGTTCAGTTTTGAGGTTAAATACCCAGAATTAAAATGATCTTCACCACTAATACATTCAAGAGGAACCTGTAAGTAGTTACTATATACCTCTCTTTCATCACTCACATTGCATAGTACAAAACAAAGTGCTGGAGAGTGGCGTACACACATATTAAAAAAGTAAAAGTGCTGGACAGAAGTGGAAGAATCTGTAGGTACAAAGTGACAGCAGCTTGAGACACTGGGGTTTGTGTGTTGTGTGGTCAGGGCAGGGGTCATTTATTCAGGGAGAAGAGCGAGGCGTCGCGGAGGCTGCGCAGGCTGGCGCTGATGTCCCGCCTCTGCCTGAGGCTGCCCCTGCCGGGCTGCTGGCTCATGTAGCTCGCAGGGACACGGCCCCGCCGGGACAGCACGTCCACCATGTGGCTCAGCTTCGACCTGATGGTGGAGTAGTGGAACTGCCTCTCTTTGTGCAGTTTTTGGAAATACTGTGCCCTGTGACTGCTGGAATATTCAAAGGACCGGAGGGAGGATATTGAGCCTGTAGAGCTTGCAAGAGAGCACTGGGACGATGATGAAGACAATGACTGCAGACTAGAAATGGATACAGCTTTTCCAGACAGAAAATACTCTTCTTTTGAAAACTTTCTGGGAAGGAGGGGTGTTTCTGTGCCCTCATTTTCCTTTGTCTGTGTCACTGCAGTCTTCAGCAAAATTGATGTCTGAGTGCCTGTCACTCTGGCTGTGACAGAAACCTGAGTGCCAGTGTCTGCTGTGGCAGCGCTGGCCTGAGTGGCTGCATTACATTTGGTCACAGCTGCCATCTCTTCCCAAGGGCCAGTTTGAGTTGATGCACTTTTCTGTTCCACTGTGGCCACTTGCTTGCTGAACGACTCCTCTTCACATAGGCAAGAATGCCCCAGGTTACAAAGCTTTCCTGCAGGAGTATATTCAGTCTGATCTGTTTTTTCCAGCAATTTCTTTGGAGTGCTAGCCAGTCTGGCAAATTCTGCTCTCAAGTTGCCTTCCACAGTATATTCTTTAGAGGGTTCTGTTCTGGTCAGCAGGTGATCAAACATGCCACTGTTCCTGCAGCTGGACGGTCGCTTTGGGCTGATGGGCAGTGACTGGGCATACAGAATCCTGAACTGGAGGTCAAAGTGTTCAACCACTTGACCTGACAACACCAGCAAGTTGCTGCTGTTCAGCTTCCCATCAGACCATGTGAAACTGTTGAAAACAAACCAAGACTCCCAGTTAATCTCCAGTGCATTTCAACAATACAGCTACAGACAGCAAGACAGCTCAAAAATGAAGGTAAGGTAAGAAGTCAACAAACTATTCATTTTTGCAGGAAGAACTCTATTTAGCCATGGCCAAGCTCTCTGCTAGCAAGAAGTTGTGTAAATCAGTTTTCCAAAGGTGTTTTCAGATTTGTGTCAGGCCCACTTTGACTCAGCTAGTCCATGTGCCATTGGCACTCATTAACACCGGGCAAACAGCAAAGTTAATACATCCTCTTGCAGCAAATCGCTGTTTCTACAGCTTCACAGGGCACCAGCAGACCCCAATACTTGCCTGTAGGAGCCTGTTGTCACTCTAATGCCATCAATTAACATGAACTTCTCCTTGGCTTTCCCGACAATTTTGGCCCCTGACCTCATGTAGTACGTGCTCCCTGTGAGAGTTCGAACTCTCATCATCTGGTTCAGAAAAGAAAGGAAAAAAGTAACATCAAATTTAAGTTAACTTTCGAAAACTTTTGATTAGCAATTCTACTTAAAAGTGACTAGGCACAGTATGGAAAACAGCAATGAAATGAACTTTTTTATACAGTCTGTTTATGAGTGTTCTTAGTCACACAGTGCTAAATTGCTGTTAGATTAGGTGAGAACAGTCAGTTCCAATTAATTACTGCCCAGGAAGGCAGCAGTGGTTTTCCCTCTCAGAGAAACTTGACTGCAGTGAACATAAGCCTATGCAAACCAAGACATAACACGGCCATGTCCATTTATATTTACAGCAGCTAAGCAAATCACCTGGCTCACACCATCCAAACCCTTTTAAAAGAAAATATTAGGAAAGAAAGTAGATGATACCAGAGCTCTACCACCTTTTAGCTTCCCACGTTTCTGTTTTCCTTAGCAAGCAGTTCCTTGAGCCAAAGAGTAAAGCTATTTAAATATTGCAAAATTAATTCCCTGAAAATTGCTGCATCCTCAGGACATTGATCCCAGTGCACACTGCGCATGGGGCTGGTGCACATCATGGTTGTAGTTCCTTCTTTTGCCAACAGACAGGTTGTTTTAGCCTTTCAAAGCAGTCTGATGCTTTATAGAAAGGTTTCTATGATATGCATAAACTGTACCACAAAAATAAAAACACTGACCCCAATTTAGTACTCACACTTTCCTGCTCAGGACAAACTCCCAAATTGTTGCACATTTCCAAGAAATGGGGTACAAAGTCCTGGTCAAGGAGGATGTAGACAGGGACTTGGCGGTTGCTATAGGCATCCTGAAGGTCACTGAAGATCTCAATGTCTGTGAAGGAATCCATCACAAGGGCAATCACCTGCAAGGAAAGTCACACCACTTACTCAAGGGATTGATTTTACACAAGGCCACTGCCTCCCCCAGCCATTTTCTCCTGCTGCTATCATCAGGGCCTCATGCACATTTCCTTGTCCTGCTGCACAGGCCCTGGCAAGTTCTAAAAGATTTCTATATTCCCACAACACTCCTGTAAATTCTTTGTGTCCCAGCATACATAGCATAGGCCTGAAGAGGTTTTTCCTCTGTCTGCTGCTTTTGTACACTGTCACATCCTTCTTTCCTACACAGTCCCCTGTAATGTGGCCAAACAGGGGAAGCTCTCACAGCAGAATCTGGACTCCAGACAAACCATCTCCACACCTCTTCTCCCAGTGTTTCAAGCAGCTACAGGAGAATTAGCTCCAGTGGCCTCCTTGCTGTCAGATCTCACAAACCCCAGCTGATTTCCAGACTCTTCCTGGTTTCTATACCCTTACCTTCACAGGAAATCCCTCCACTTACCCAACAGTTCTTTAAAAAGGCAAATCCTAAGATGGGAATATCACATTTATCATCTCTCCAGCTGATTCAGAGCCACCTCACACACTGATTTGGTGCTAGAAGGTTCTTCCCTTCAAAACCACTTTGTGTAGGGACACAAAGGCATAAAGGATTCAGCTTTATGACTGAATTTTTCACTTTTCTATTGAACCAGCATAGAGAGCAATGGTAATACCACCACTCTGGGTACCTGGCACCTGCCCTTCTCAGGTGGAGGCGGCTGCAGCACACCCAAGGTGTAACAGCACGCAACACAGCTGCTCTGTGTGTGGCATGGCCTGTACTCACAGGAAACCTTTCCCACAGGAACAGGCTGAGCTTTGCATTCCCACCTCTGTCCTGCTCCCTAAGGGACTGGTTCTGCTCGGCTGAGTTCTGACATGTAACATGCACAAGCACTTGGGTATTTCTAGATAAAGTTACTTTATGTTGGTGCTTCTTGCGTGCATCCCAAGCTTCTTGCCACTCAATCACTTGTCTAAGTGTTGAAGAAGATTAAAAACCACTAAGATGCTTTTGACAAGACCAGACAAGTAAGAAAACAACCCCTGAAAACAAAACGATTCACACAAAATCCTTGGGAACACTGATGCCTTCATATGACAGCTCAATTGACAGCATGTTTGAGTTCTAGTCCCAGAATTAGCAGCTGAAAAAGAAATACAGTTTGGCCCAAAATGCTTAGATGAAAGAGAGAAAAACCCTTTTCTCTACTCATCCATTCAGGATAGCAAGGACGAGATTGCAGCAGTCACTTGAACTAACTGCATCTGAGTGCATTAGTTAGAGAAGAAATTATGCAGCATCTGAAGTTTTCCCAGTCTTCACATTAACTTGAGGAACTCAGAAATTACTGAGAAGTGTCACACAGAATCTGACATTCAGTAAATTTTAGGGTGTCAAAAACGTCCATTTATGTCCACAAAAATGCTCCCTGGATCAGGCACAGCCAAAATAGGGCAGGAGCAGCTTGCCTTGCTCTTGGCTCAGTGTGAGGGAAGGTGTATGTCAGGATGCTGCAAGGAACAATACTACAAACAAGTGCAGCTTTTGGGGGTATAAATATCTTTGTGGTGTTTACTCGAGTTACCTGACTGGTCTCATATACCTGAAGGGATTTTTTGAGAACAGAGCTTCCTCTGTGACCGTTTCTGGCAAGGAGCCCGTCGTTCATGTCATCCTCACACACTCCCTAAGCCTCTGTCCTGGGAAGGGAGTAGAGTCTAAGCTCGCTTGGTGATTCAGGGTGTGCCGTGCACGTTACACAAAGAGACAGGGGTTGCTTCATCTGGCCACCCAAAAAGGAAGCTACACATTTAAATTTTAGCTGAGCCAATGGAATGGCTGCTAAGGAGAAGGGTGGTTCCCGGCTGGGGATCGCAGTTGGAGGCTATAAACTCCGGGAATGCAATGAGCTACAGGGAAGAGTTACAAGTTACTACGCCACGTGGTGTTCAAGCCGTACTGTGCACCAGAACAAAAGCGTCCACTCCTGTAACAGTAAAGTCCTGTCAAAAGCCGTTCTGTACGTCACTTGGGGGCAATTACTGAGCTAAGGAAGGGAAATGCAATAATGTTATATCTATAAGTAACCTTCTTTTCTAGAGGAAGCTTTTTCTGTGTCATACCATTTAAGGGACAGCAGGAGGTTTCTGCAAGCGAACCTGTCTGGCAAAGCACATGAGTGGGGAATCTTGAGTAGGAGACCTTTTGCTCCGAATGCAAGCAGCATCAGCTGGACACAGCGGCTGTGCTGGCCATGGCAGCAGCGCTGCGGGACGGGGAGCTCTGGGCGCATCACCTGCAGAGCGCCCGGGACACGGAGGGCTCGCAGATGAAGCAAACGGAGTGCCACTTTTTCTGTATTTTCGAGCTCATTAAGGAGAAACTGTCTGCTCGACAGGAGTTTTAAAGCCACTTGACTCTGCTCGGTGTCCCATGGAGAAGCTTAGCGGTGCCGATTTTTGATGTGCTCGCAGACCCAGGGGAGAGGGGCCCCGGGCAGGGCAGGCCAGGGCGCTGCCCGGGCACTCACCTGTCGGGCGGAGCGGATCTGCCGCCGCACCGCCTCCTTGCAGCCGTAGATGCTGTCCCCGCAGCCGGGCTGGAAATGCGCCTCCACCCGCGGCAGCCCGCGGAAGGCGCCGCTGCCGAAGCCCGGCCAGCCCAGCTCCAGCGCCGGCGGCTCCAGGTCCGAGCGCTCGGGGAAGTAGGTGAGCGACGAGGCGTCCAGCGAGGAGCCGGCCGAGGGCTCGGCCGCCGGCTCCGGGCCCGCGTTGGGCGGCAGCGCGGCCCGAGCGATGTCCTGCACCTCGGGCTCCGACAGGAAGGGCGGCAGCTGCTCCCGCCGCAGGAAAGCGCGCAGCGCCTCGGGGCCGCCCGCCACCAGCTCCTCCAGCGCCAGGCGCTGCGCCTCGCTGTACGGCCCGGCCGGCGGCGGCCAGCGCCCCGAGCCCTCCTCCAGACACTGCGAC
>VXBQ01010602.1:12505-71056 GCA_013400175.1 Phainopepla nitens
CCCGGCTGGGACAGCCCTGCCCCAGCCCTTCCCCAGCCCTGCCGGCCTCCAGGGGAGCTCCCCGGCTGGGACAGCCCTGCCCCAGCCCTTCCCCAGCCCTGCCGGCCTCCAGGGGCGGGCAGGGATCTCGGAGCTTTTGCCCTGAACAGAATGAAGCCCTTCTGAGAAGGGCGCTCGTGGTGATGCATGTTAACAAATGCTGGAGCTAAAGCCTTGAACACTCTCATGGAGGGCAGGCATAGCTTTGGCTTTCCAGCTTGTCTCCAGCTCCAACTGCTGCCACTTCACAGGATCACGGAATATTCTGTGGTGGAAGGGATCCCCAAGCCTCATCGAAGTCCAATTTCTGGCCATGCACAGGGCAGCACCAAGAGTCCCACCACGGCCCTGAGAGCATTGTCCAAACGCTTCCTGCGCTCTGCATTTAAAACAAAAAGTTAGACCCACTCACTGCCCAGATTTCCTCTTCTAGACATCCCCTGGCTGTAGACAGCTGAGGCAGAGATATTTAACAGGGTGCCAAAACTAAAACCAATTAAAAACAAACAAACAAACAAACAAACAAACAAAAACCAAGCAAGTCAGTGGCATTTTTGTATTATTAAAAGAAATTTAATATAATTTTTAAATTAAAAAATTCAATCTCTCTATTAAAGACACTGAGTCAGGTGCTAATACTGTCAAACACGCTTTTGGCATGAGTTTTACATAAAGTTTAAGATTTTATGCATTGCTTCAACATGTTAAGAAACCATCTTCATACTTACAGTAGCAATAAAGTCAATTCCATACAATATCAAATATCCTTTTTTAAAAAAAAGTTTTAAATATATTAGACTCTGATTGCCAAAATGCCATTTTATACACAAAGCTGCTAATACAATATACAGTTCTTACATTATTTTTTTTCTTCACATAAAATACATTTCATCAAGTTTTATTTGTACATCATTTACTACTGATCAATGGAATTACGAGTTATTGCAGAAGGCTTGCCATCATCTCTTACGGTCCTGTACCAGGGTTATCCACACTCCTGCAACCTCACACTGCAATCTAAAAGCTGAAGACATCGTGGTGGCAATTCTAAGGCTGCATCTGCACTGTTTAAAAACCCGTATCTCCCCTCCAGCTGTGGGTGGAGATCATTGCATTGGTGTAGCTTTGGGAACAGGTATCTTGAGCAGAGTCTCCTCTACTGCAGCTTCCATGGCTGAAATACAACAAAATATTCTAGGTCATAATTGTGCCATGGCAGATGTTGCCCGGAGAGCCCAGTGGTCCTCAAATTGTGTGAGGGAACTGAGAGGTCCATTACCAGTTTGGCCAACATGAACACACAATAAAGGTGAAGAACAACGAGGGAGAACTGTTCTGTTGCACAGCCACGGGCAGGGCAAAACAAAAAATGCAAATGTGTTCTGGTGTAAGAGGTGAGACCTTGCTGCTGCAAGCGTGTTCTGGATTCTGCCTGTAGAGAACTGACACACCACAGCAGTCAGCATGAGTTGTTAAAATACAGTGAAATCCCTGTGCAATTCCTTTCTGTGTATTTAGGAAGAGAGAAGAGGCAATCATGAGAGAAATCAAAAAAGCAAATGTCAAAATCTGGTATGCTCTGAACTCTGAGACTTACTAAGGTCTCCAAGTTAAAGATCAGCAAGAACTCTATGGTCACCACAAACTTTCCAGAGATGAGTTACCTTTAGCAAGTATAAGGCACAGAAATAACCCAGGTGTAGGGAGAAACCTTCCAGCAGACAGTTCATCCATGGCTCACTGGAGACCAGTGCTATTGCTTTCTCAGGATATTCCCTTTTCCATGGTAACTGATTTAGTTTCAGCAGGGGTGATGTGGGTAATCAGACCTCCAAGACTGAAGAGAAAAGGACACTAGACAGAAGTTGCAATGCCATTTGGGAGCTTTTGAGGGATTTCAACCCCATGAAGTAAGACCCTGCTCAATAAACTCAAGAATTCACTGCCTCCACTGAGTATTGCACCGAGTCGTTATTGCTATTGCCCTGGCATGCTCTTCTTCCCTACCAGGAGTTCCTCATCCAGGTGGTTCTTCAACCACACCTCCAAGATGGCACAGAGTCACATCAGCTAGAGTCAGTTCTTCCCAAAATTGGGAGGGTTTTAAGATTCAGGAGCACCAAAGAAGTGAAATTAGGTGGGCTGAGATCGCATCATGGGGTATGCGAAACACAGATCCAGGTCTCATTTCAAACACATCCCAGCAATGGGACTTAAGCCTTATCTAACATTTCAGTGCTGGGGCTTCCTTGGCTAAGCTCACTAAAGTAGAGACATTGTTTTGAAAGACACTTTTTCTCCATCTAACAAATTTCTTTCAACATGGAATGTAAAGCTGCTCTCATCAACCACTTAGTTTGCTAGAAACAGTACAAATTCAGCACACAGGAAAATGTTGTGAGGAGAAGGAAGGGTTATTCTTGTGCAGCTCTGCCTGCAACAGACTTGTCAGTGCATTCACATCCTCAGATCTTTGCACAGTCTCTATGAACAACTACAACCTATGGCTCCCTGGTAACTCAACTGGGACTCTAATCTGGCCTTGAATCTGTAATTAGGTACTTATTGATCTTAAAACCATTCAGTATATCATAAAAACCTCTAATAAACTAAGATATGCCAGTCACAACATGATTTCTAGGTTCTACAGCTTTTTAGCCATATTAAGATCCAATGAAAAAGCCAAGCGTGCTCTGCTCTGTACCTCAGAGCTTTCCTCTGGGATGGTTTAAAACACACAGATATCAAAGCCCCACTATTGTTGTAATACTGCTATATTTTACAGTGAAAAGTGTTATTCCTAGAGGTAGGCTGCTACAATGCCCATGTAAGAGAATCTATGTGTTTTTTATTCCCCCAAAAGCCTGTTTTTCTCCATGAAATAGTTCACCAGAAGCAGGTTAATCATCCACCTTATGGAATTCCTCATCCCAGACCTACAACCAACAGCTCTGCCAGTGCTCCACAGGCAGTGGGACCATTACATCCCAAATGTCACCACACAGAAGCATTCATCTCTTCCAGGCCATTCTTCAACAGCCTTCCAGCTCACACCCTGGTGCAACTTCAACCCAAAGCCAGTGGTAGGTAAATACTTGGCAGGGCTGTTACTGTCTCTTACCATTAATAACTCTCCATCTGATTAAGAATGGATTACATTTGATCAGACACCACCAGACTTCACAGCTAGGATGATGAGTTCCCAGAGTTTTACTTATGTGAAATACGAATGGAAGCCAAAAAGCTGTCTAAAATGGACTGGTTTCCTGGAGTTTTAATGAATTAACAGCTCTCAGTGAAAGCAAGCCTCAGACTACTTTTCACTATTGCATTCAGTGATCTCCTTTTCATTTCCTTGGAATTAGGCAGGGGTCAATACACTTGCTAGCACAAAGTTGCTCTGAGAAAGAAAAGGGCCCTACTCCTCCTTGGCTGGGAGGGAAGGCAACATCTGGGCCCAGATTTTGCACCATTTACCACCTAGTAGATAGTGGCACCAAAATTTGTTAGCGTGAGTTCAGAAATCTCGTTAGGACGGATGTGGAGAGACAAACCTCACCACCATGGGAGAAGAGAGGCACCTGAGAGATCATCTCCCCTGTTCTGTTATAGCCAGGTCACACTTGGTGTTATCCCAGAATAATTTACTAAAGGTGATCAGAACCACACACAGATGCAGTAAAGTCTTTCCAGTTACTAAATCATCCTCTTGCTACTAGAGAATGACTTTAAAAATCCCATAAGGTCAAGTACAGGTAGTATTTTCTAGTCCCGTAATTAGCACGTTTCAACAATGGAGCAAGCCCAACTTTTCTGAATGCTTTAAACTCTGCCTGTAGCAGAGTTGGGGTTTTAAGTGAACCAGATCAACTGCTACCACTTTCTAGTTTGCACCGAAAACTAGTGAGGAAAGAGAATTCTATTTTCATACAATTCAAACATTAAATTGTCAGCCTGGTACCTCACAGGTCCAGAAGTGTCTGCTGCACAGCGAGGCAGTGGTGGTGACACAGCCACCTCTGCTGCCTCGAGGAGCCCAGAGCCCTGTGTGGGAATAGATCCAGCCCCAGCAATGGGTGGATTTGATGGGGGGCAGAGGATAGCTCTTAACAGTCACTGGCAGCCTCAGTCAACATTTTATAGCCTAGAAAAAAGTTAAGGCTGTGCGGATCCCCACAGAGTGAAGGGGAATATTGATGTCTAACAGGCGCCAGATTAAAGGAAGATGGGTGGAAGCTGCATTTGCTGTTGCTTGGCTGAAGCACAACTACATGATTTAATCCACTGATGGCTTACAGAGACCCAAACAGGTTTATGTCTTCAGAGTTTGGAATTGAAGCTGCCCAAGAAACAGTTATGTATGTGACAGCCTCTCTGTGCAGAGGAGTTAAAAGATTTACAGTTACTTCTTAGATACAACTGAAGCGTGGCCAGTTCCTCAGAGCTGTCCCACACTCTCCTCTCACCTCCCCCAGGTACACAAAGCCTGAACCTGCTGCAAAGCCTGTGCCAAACCCCCAGGTTACCCCGTGCCAGTGTTTGCCAGGTGGGCTGTCAGAGCTCACATGAACTACACCAGGACACAGTGCTGGCACTGAACTGCTCCACAGCAGAGAGGCTTTGTTAAGTACTGATGGTGTCAGGCAACTCCCACAGACACAGAGGCATTTAAACCTTCCTCTGCCAGCTGCTACCCACTGCTGACAGCTTCAGCAAGGGAGCTGGAAAACAGAACAAAACTTCTTCTGTCCTGTGGTGTTCAACTACCACAGCAACGGTTGGTTAAAGTTATTTCTCAGCCAAAGACTGCAGGTTAATGCAAGTGTCGTCACATCTACGGGATTAAAATGCTTTCATGGTGTTCCTAGGTTAGGCAAGCCTTTCCTTCCCATCCCTCCTGAGCCCTGTGGTTCTGGAAATCCAGAAAAAATCAGAACACAAAGCATATTGCCCCTAGTATCTGTGTTGAGAGTACAGAGTAAACAAACAGAATCAATAGGAAAGAGATCAACAAAAGTCTTTTCAGTTTTAACAAATTAAGAGTCTAAATAGTACAAATAAGTTTTTTAAATTACTTATCCCAATATAGACCTTTGCCAGTATTTTATTGCAGTAAAATTCTATTGCCAGGGCCCCTTTATTGCAACATCAGTTTTAAAGCCTATTGAGTGAAGCCTGTTCCAGGAAAAGTTCTGCTTCAAACCTGATGGCAGTCTGCAGTGACGAGCTGACACGAGCAGAACAGGACCCAGCCAGTGCACAGTTTTGAGGTGAGCTGTCACTGCAAGGAGGTAACACCTTGCAAACTTCCTAAGTGCAGCAGCTGTGCTTGCTTGTTGCTCCGGCCCAGGAAGTGCTGGATCCAGCAGTGTGGAAAACAGCTCTGGCCACTCTTGCAAAGCTCCCGTGGGGGCTGACCTCCCCTCCAGGATATGTGCATCACCCAAGAGTGAAAACACAAGTCTGAACTGTCACCTTCCAGCTGCTCAGTGAATTATAGCAAGAGGCTCAGACACAAAGATTTGAATCCAGATCCTTTCTTTGTTCCAAGGCATCTCAGGACTTCCCAAGGATGGGGAGGCAGCACACCATACCTTCTTCCCCAGGGAGCAAGACTAAGGAGACTCTTTTGACATCGTACTGATGTGCATCCCTTCCTCTCCTAAGAGCCTTGCTCCCCCTGCATTACTCATCCAGCTGCAATGGAAGTAATTGGCAGGGTAAAGTACAATTTGAGATGAACAAGGCTGCCACAGTCAGGATGTCCATAACCAAATTCTCCCTCTGGAATGCAAACAACCTGGCCACTGCGATAGATCCAACCGGCCCATCCACGTCTCGTTTCCTCTGGGGTGAGACACAGACCAGGCTAGGAAATCCTGCAGCACCCGTGCACCTTCTCTTCCATTTCCTCCATGGGAGCTTTGAATTTCAAGAGGGGCGGATCACCACTGGACACTGTGTAATACACTGAGGTCCCATTGGAGCTGTAGGGAGAAGTCCTGGATTCGATTAAGTGCGACTTGGCCTCACCCACGTTCTCAGCAACTCCTGCCATGCCGGTGCTGAAGTGGGTGCTGAGGAAGGGGTGCTGGAGCAGTTTGGCTGCAGCTCGCTGCCGCTTCAGTTCCGACAGCGTTTGGTGGTTGTGCTCCTTGTAGGTGCCCCAGAGCTGCGGGGCCTCGGGCAGCCCGGGGCTGCCGTAGGGCAGGAGGTGCCCGGGGTTACTGTCGGGCTCAGCGTGCACGCCCCAAACGTCCCCGTTGGAAAAGCTGTACTGGTAAGGGCTGGCAGATGCCATCAGTCCGTTCTGCAGAGGGATCTCGGTGTCGCACTGGGTGCTTTTGTTCGCCAGCTCCGGGAGCAGGGAGGAGTTCTCCAGCACTGAATTCTGTAACAATACATGAAAGAGCATTTTCCCCCATTCCTCATAGCAGGGTTCATCCCTGTGACAACCTCCTAACTCTGCTCACACTCAGCCTTTCTACCAGACAGGTGCTGCAGCACGAACATTGAATTCCCCCACTAATGCTGTGAGCCCCAACCAGGAACTGTTCCCCAAACAGGACATGGAACCTTAACTTGGAAGGCCTCACACACACACACACACACACACAAAAATAATATGCTTATCTATATAACATGACTATAACTTAATTAAAAAAAAGTAACTGCAAAGTAAGTTTAAAATTCTTTTGTGGTTTTCACTTTGTGAGCTTTAGAATGAAAGGCACACACTATTTTTTTGGAGCACCCTGGTTCATTTTTATCTCAAAACTACGAATGCAGCTGCAAATCCAAAACAGGCTTTCCACTTAACTGGGATTTCTCAGTTTATACCAAATGAGAATTTGCTCTTTTGCTTACACCTGGTGGATGAGGTCTACAAATTTTCAGCCACCTTCCACCCACTGCTACTGAACCTGCACCACAAGCCCTCTTCAGTGACTCCCACAAAAGAGAAGAGATTCCTTACAGGGTCTGTGTTCTCCTGGTCAGACCGAGTCTCCCCAATTTCTCCAATGAGACCCGAGTTCCTTCCTTCTTCTGCTGCCCCCAGTTGCTGCCACACCATGGCCTCCTTCTCGCACTCCTTCCTGTAAAGGTTTGTCCGGTCCGAAAGGCTGGCCCTCCTCACCACCTTCCTGTGGGACAGGGACAAGGGCCATCAAAGCTGTGAGCAGGACACCATATTTCCTCTTAGCCTGCAGCTCTTCTCACCTCCTCCTCCTCCTCACACTTCATAGCCTCTCCCTCTGCAATGGAACGTGGATTGAGCTTCCTGGCACCCACGCAAAGCGAAGGCACTGCCGTGGATACTGAAGGTGGGAGGAATTTTAAGGAGTTCTGGCACTGCAAATCTGTGTTAGAGCTCATGCAGGTCACCTTATGGACCTATGCTGCAACCAGTGGAGTAAATGTAGAGGGAAATGGCCCATGGGCTGTTTAGGGAGCTTTGTGGTGTGCACAAAGGGACTGCTTTGGTGTCTAGTAAACATCTTATAAACACCTCTGCAAAGTGTCTCAGCACTGCATCTTGGCCATGTGACAGACTACTGAAAAGCTCAAGTTAATCCACTTGAAGCACTGATTTTCCAGCACCAGTTTCAGTGGTTTAAGAGGGTAAATTCTCACCATTTGGTCCTGTGCTCAGGGCAGTTCTTGAATCACACCAGCACAAAACCATTTCCCCCCTAAGAATTAGCACCTCTTCCAAGTGAGAAAGCCACTCTTCAAAGGAGCTCTACTTTCAGCAACCAAAGTGAGCCACTGCCTTTCACGAGTTCATTCAGAAAGGACAGATGGGTTGTTCTCACCGACCTCAGAGTGCTCTGCAACCACACCTGGGGCCAGGCCAGTGCCCCGCTGACCTGCAGGGAACAGCACAACTCACCCCCGGCTGCCCGTGCTGGAGGTCCTGCGGCTCAGGGAGGATTTATGCCTCATCTGAGACTTCATGATCACATCGTGTTTGTGTTTTAGCTCCAGAAGCAGAACTTTGAATTCCTCCTCTTCACACAGATCTATGGCACACACAGACCAAGCCCTTTGTCAGACAGTTCTCATTAACACCATGCTACTAATTGTGCCTTCCTAGTTAGACACCCAGGTCTTAGGGCTGCACACAACAGCAGGGAGGCTCCCAAGCACAAGGGATAACATAGGAAACACGCAGCAGGATCGGGAAATGCCTTCTTCCTGCTTTTTATGAGCAGGAAGAAGCAGTTTCTGTAGTAAAGTAGGTGCTTTAAAACTTCAGTCCCAGTTAAAGAAACTTCAACTTTGATTCCAAAAAGACACTTTAAAAATTATGTTAATGTTTCTGAAAGCACCACGTGAGGACTCCAGCCATTTCTTTCTTTAAGCTTCATAAACTCACCTATTGGCATCTCATCCAAAGATGTCCTGGCACTCAAACTAGCCCCATGGGACACCAGCAATTCAGCCATCTGCATCTAAAGAATGGAAAGAAAGCCAAGTTGATAGAGGTATTTTAGGCAATTTAAGCTTTCCTCCCTAAAGCTGAAAGGTTGGAATAAGATGAGAGCCAATGGCACACAGGTTGAACTCGCCCCAAATAACTCTGGTATGTGTGTGATGCTAAACACTGTTCCCACCATCCACCTGCACAGGCATGCTCTGCCTGAAATTCCTCAGCAACCAGTTCTTTTTGGAGCCCATGGCCTCTCTTCTGATGCTGTCCAGAGAGCCCAGCCCCAGTGCAGACTGATTCCATCTGCAGAGTACTCCACAGTTTGTCCAGGCAGGAATAAATGCCACCCTGACACATGACACAGCAAAACCCTTACCTGTCCCCAGAAAGCAGCAGCATGCAGAGGTTCCCAGCCATCCCAGTCCTTCACATCCAGGCTTGCCCCCTGGTCAAGAAGCACTTCAGCTGCATGCAGATAACCATTGGCTGCAGCTATATGCAGCTAGGAGATAAGGAACAGAGCATGAGCCACCTGCAAGGACCATGAATGGTTTTATACACCGAGTTTCAGAGGATTTTCTTGGATAATGTTTGAGCCCAGAGCTGGACATGCAGCACATGTCACACTGGGCAGATGAACCAGGTCAAAAGCAGGTCATTCCTGTTATTAAAGCTCAGTATTGCCTGCATGTAATTCCGTTTGGAGAGGAAATTGCTTACCAGTTCTTAGACTAACTTAGATATATGGATGAGAAAAATAATGTATTCACATTCTAAATCAAAGGCTTTTAAGTGCTTCCCAATCTGCAGGGAAAGCACCATCAAAACACGAGCCTGCAATGCAGAACATCATCCACTGTAAGTTCTGCATTCCTCATGCCAGAAGAACATCTCCTCTTCCCCTCTAAAGTGCTGTGGATGTGATTTTTTTGAATCAAATTTACAGCCTGCTTTAGTCAGGACTCTCCCTGTGCAATTGCACTTCCAATCACACTGTAATTATTTTCACCATTTGAAAGTCAAAAACATTTTAAACCTTGGCTACTCTAACTTAAAGGGAGTATGATTTTTCAGATATTGGCTTCCAACTACAGCCACCACTTTGGAGACAATCATTACTGGCCTCTTTTAGTCCCCCAATTTCATGTCTCTGAAGATTTTCATAACTGCAGTCTCCTGTTGCATCTCTGAGCAAAACATTGACTCATGCACTGCTCTAAAGGGATTAACTCCACTCAGAGCACCTCCTACTTCAGTTGGGCTAAAGGGGAGAATCAAAGCTTCTTTTCAAAAAATTTTCATGAGGATGCCATCACACAGAGTTAAAACTTTATCTGGAAAGAAATTCTGATGCTTTCTGGCAACTAAATTAACTTCTACATAAATTTTATGCCACTTTCTGGAGGTCACATGAATTAATACAGAATCAGTTGGGAGTGATACAAAAGGGGGAGCCAAGAGGTCTGCTTAAATGTATGTACATAATCCTCGTTAAAGGGAAAAATATGTTAAAAATAAGCTGCAAGAAAAACTCCAATCATCCAAGCTTACCTTCGAGGGAGCCTGCCCTCCCCTCACACTTCTGGTATATGCTAAAGGTAACATTTAGATTAAGAAACTGGAATGCAGTGCCATGGCCTGGCCCTCAAACACATGAACCAAGTGCCTGTTTATCAGTTATGCCTGGATCCAGGCATTAAATGTCCATGGTTGTAAGAAACTCCCAGCACATGTGACCTCATTACTGAACTTTCCCTAAGCTGACCCCGCTGTAATTAGAAGATTTAGGAGACACATTTGTGGGGTAAAAAGAGCTAGGATCATTCAGCCTTCTCAGTCCCCGTCCAGACAAATCAGGTGCCACCTTGCTTTGTGCTATACACTTGTCCTGGGTGTCCACCTCTGCCCAGGGCCAGTGTGAACAAACACAGCAGCCACTGACTCTGTGTGAGCCAGATCCCACACAGAGCAGAAAAGAGGCAGGAAGTCTCCAGGGTTCTCAGCACTGGATCCTGCTCCTGTTAAAACCAGAGGGCTCTCACATCTCCTCCACAGGAGCCCAGTCGGTCCAGGAGAAGCAAGAGGTTACTGGGAGGTCTCCCAGGCCCAGTTCCCTGCAGGTCAGATGTGTTAAATTCTGTGGGATTTCTCCTCTCAGTGATTTGCACCTTGTTGATTTTGTATAACTCCTGCTCCAGGGCAGGTTTCATAACCTCTGGGCTGAAGGAAAGCAAAACTGAAGCTGCTGCAGTTTCACTCACCAGTGTAGCACCTTGGGCATCAGTCCTGTTCAGGTCTTGTCCGGTCGCAAGTATGTCATGAATGTCACAGATCATGACCTGCTCTGGAGCAGCTCGCATCTCATTGATCCTTTCCTGGGTAATCCCTGTTCAAATTCCAGTTAGAAAGAGGACAGTTGGAAGGGTTAAGTAAAACTCTCCAGTGGTTGAGTAAAATAAGCCCTATGATCCTGGTTGATATGACCCCACATCCTTCACCCTCATGATCTTTAAGAATCAGAATAACCAGACAGAGTCAGGTCCCAAGAAATTATGCCAAGAGCAGCTCTCTGCTTTTCTCCAGAGGCAAATCAAGAGCTGAGAAACAGGGTAATTTTTAGTACCACATTGACCCATTTCTGTATTTTACATAAACTAAATCACCTTACCTTGATAGGCCATGCAAGTCTCAATGACATCCAGGGTTGGCTCATCTTCACAGAGGTCATATGGCATGTTGCCATCTGCATTGACTGCCAACAGGTCTGCTCCACTGAGAGGGGAAAACTGAGTTACGCCAGGAAGGACCTCAGACATCCTAGAGCAGAACCCCTCACATTAATCGGTGCGTTGGCCAGGAAATCTCAAATTGGCAAACCAAAACCACTACACAGAGCCAAACACTGGGATAAATGCTTAGGAAAACCTAATTGGCATTTGATAGTTGCCCAAATGCCACCAAGGTACGTATGAGAAAAGAAAGATTTGAAGCAAAGCTGTGGAGCTATGAATGGAGGAGATTAATCCCAGAACTGGATGAAAGGCAGCACACTACACCTCCTTCCTGAGTCAGTAATGCCCTGTGTTCCATATCCGCTCCATTTTTATAACCCTCATCCAAAAATTTCCTAACCCAAGTGGGAACATCCTCCAAGGGATGCTTTACTTCATCTTCTTCTCTCCTTCATTATACAGTCAAAGAAGAGCCAGATTTTCAATGCTCATTTCCCAGATGACAGCACCACAGGGAGCAGTCTCCCTCCCTGAGGAAGAAGCAGTAGGCACGGCTGTGCAAGGCAGCAGGTTAACACTCCCAAAGCACCAGCACTTTGGGAAAGGGAGGAGAGGCCTCCATACCCAGGCACAACTATCTGCTCCAGGCAGGATGCACCACAGGTTCTCATGGAACAGCTCAAAACATACCTAGTTTCTTCCTCCTTGCTGGCAAGTCTAGAAAGACTTGAGCTTTAGGGATTTGGTCAAGCACCCTGTGTCACCACGGGGGATCAAACACTGCAGGAAGTTTACTGATCACTAATTAAGACTCAGTAAGACAGGTCACAAAGTTCACTCAGGTGTCTGAGTTACACAAACACACTGCTGCCCTCCTACACCAGTGTCTGCTTGACTGGGGCTGCAAGATCTCAAGTAGTGTTTAGGAGCTTGAGGGTGGATCCTGCTGGCTGCTCCTGTTTCTACTCCCACAACAACCACAGTTCCACAAGCACACACAGACACACCAGAATACAGGCAAAAAAGGCAAATTTTGGCCCAGTCTCCAGAAGCTTCACAAAACTGAACCTAGTCATCTAGGGTTTTATTGTCCCCTCAGCCTTTCTGCTCTTCCTCCTTCACCCACTTCTCCCCCAAGTGGGAAGGACCCCCATGAGCTGCCTGCAAGCAAGGAATAATCACCACTGCAGCAATCCCCCAAGGTACTAAGCAGTCTCAGTTTCCATCCACAGAAGCTGTGGGTAGAATCAGACCTGCAGAAAGGACAGACACAAAAAGCCACCTACTGCTGGATGAGGATCTTCACCAGGTTGATATGACCACACGTGGCTGCTGCATGCAGGGGAGTCCACAGCTCGTTGTCCTTGGCGTTGACGTTGGCCCCGTGGTTGAGGAGGAGCTTGACAATGTCCTCATAGTTGTCTATGCAGCACTGGGGAGGAAGAAATGCAGACAGATTGGGGTTTTTGAAACTTTGGGAAAATGAGGTTTCGTACCTGCTCAGCTGTAAAATTATAAAATATTATTTTGTTTATAATAAAATAATAAATTTATTTGTTTATGAATTAATAAAATGTAAGGGCACCTGGACATGGAGACCTACTTTATCCTGCACTGCTTGGCAAGGAGCATCTCCAGCAGAGTTAAACACCAAATTGAGCAGCAGCAGGTCAAAAAGTCAGAACACCCACAGCGGACAGACCAAAGGGTCACTGGTGTTTTCCAGGGCCTTCTGGTGTGGGGGCAGAACCAGCAGGGAATAACAGCAAACATGCTCACAGCTTCTGTTCCACTGGGCCTTCCATATTCAAGGGCAAACATAGCAGAAATTCAATGTAACCAGTATAACCACATACCAAGGGATGAGCTGACAAGCTGACATTCCCTTTTATTAGGGAAAATCCCACACACTGGCATGTGGTGGGCAGAAGTCTTCTCAGGAGCTCAGGCTACCTACCACAGTTATCTGGAGAGGCTCAGATTGGATTCCCAGAATTATGAGGTACTTTGCAGGGCACTTTTCACTTCCTGAAAAAAAAGGGCTTCCTTCCTGCATTTAGAGTATAGCCCAGCAGGCCAGAAGGGCCTCAACGTCTTTCCTTTGGTGGAGGTGGAATTTGGTCTTTGATCCACCTCTTGTTCACCTCCAGACATGAACGTGCATGTGATAAAGACATTAAAATAAGATTTATTCTTGTGCAAGAAGCCTGTTTGTGGTCTGTGCATTGCTGCAGACCCACACAGATCAGCACACAGCTGTAAATGGGGCTGAACTCCAACACACAACAAGCATTTCAGCAGCTGAGTGACAAGGACCTTTCAGGTATTTCTATTTTGTTCACAATTTGTATATGGAAGTGGGGTTAAAGTCATGCCTGTCACACAGCCAAGTTATCACAGAAGTGGGAGAAAGTCACATTCACTGGAAGGAATGCTAATGTGCCACTGAGGGGTTTGTCTGTGCTCAGGGACTCAGTTAATTCCAGTGGATACAGAGCTCCCATGGAAACTCCCAAATGCACCTTTATAGCCTCTCAGTGGGCAAGGTGAGATTCTCCAGGCTTTAGAACCTGGCTGGGAAAGCAAGGAGGCTGTCAGTATTCTCTGAGTGCAGGATAACATCTCTTTGGAGAGGTGATGGTAGTGGGGACCTTTTGTTCTTCCAGGAGCCAGTTTGCATTTTTAAACAAACATTCATCCAGCTTTGAAGAGAGCAGGCAACTGGCAAAAGAAACCAAAATCCCAAGTCAATGGGAGCATTCACAGCAGGGAGTTACGGCCAGAAAACCCTGAGTGCTCGTGTGACAACCACGCCACTGTTGTTTGAGGCAGCGGAGGCAGCAGCTGCCAGGCACGGCCAGTCCCACGTGCCTGAGAAAGAATAGAAAAACCCTTATGGAAACAGCACAGAGGCTCCAAGGAAGGCCACAGACCTACACACCACTAGAGCAAGTCTGTATTTCACTGGGGATCAACTACTGCCATCTCATACAGACTTTGGGAGTCCCTGAGCCTACAACGAGCAGTGGCAGATTCTTCAAGCATCTTGTGCATCATTTATTTAAATCACTCTCAAAACTCATGGATTGCCAAGCTCTAATTTTGAGTTAATCTGCTGTAAGAATTTAGAGCCTAGTCCTACAAAAATTAAAGGGTGGGGAAAATGTTGTTCACATGTGAAGTCCAGCCCTGACTCTTGAGCTCTTCTTATACTGAATAAAGTCTGGGATACAGCAAGAAAAGGATTTGATCTCAGCTTGCTCCCCAAGAAATGAGATCACCAGCACAACATGGTGAAGTTTCAGTGCTTTAACTGAGATAAAAAATGGAATCTAGGAGGTGTCCCTGTTTAAGCTGGACAGCTGGCTCAGTGGGCAGCGGGCAGACACAGGAGGTGTGAGCTCCTGGCACGCCTCACCTGATGCAGCGCGGTTAATCCATCCTCATTGCACAGGTCGGGGCTGATGTTGCTCTTCAGCAAGTAACACACTGCAAGGCAAGGACAGAGGAGAGTCAGAGCAGCCACCCTGCCACATCTCGTGCTCTCAGCCAGCCCTGGACAGTTCAAGGTAAGGCAATTCACACCAGCAGCGTGGGCAGAGCTGCGGGAGAGCAAGCCCAGCACTGGCTTGTCACCGCAGTGAGAGCAGAGCCTTCCTGGGTTTATCCAGCAGAGAGCACCAGCACACAATTCTCCCCCAACTTCCTTCCAAAGGAGACTCTTGACACAGTTAAAATTTTCATTCAGTTGAGCTAGAACAGTCTCCATTTTTGCTGTGTGCATCACAATGTCTGAGTGCAACCTCTGCACTCTGTGGCCCAGGAGAGCCCAAAGGCAATTTTGGGGTCCCGAGTTACAACCATGAGAGAGATCCCTGCCACCATGAGAGGAATGAGGCTTTGCCTCAAGAAGTAATCTATCCATGATGAGAAACCAAATACATTCAAGGCCCTGCCACATTTAAATACACCAGGGTTGCTTTGGACACTTCACTTGAGCTGCTGAGTGTTTGGAGAAAGCTTCTCAGAGGCTTTAGTTTTTAATCACTGCTTTGGGGGGAAAGGGTAACATTTATTCCATTAAAATGCAAATTTCTGAAACACCTGAAAAGCCATTAGCCCCTAGGTGAAAAACTTGCACAGGGCAATAGCAACAAGGTTGGCAGAGGACATAAATTAATAGCAACACCAGAAGCTCTTCAAACTCAACACTGGTGACAGATCTTGATGATCAATGCCCATTTTCTGTTGTTTTCTTGTTCATTCCCTGTTTTTTCTCCTTAGAGATTTCACTGCCTAATGCTTTTCCTACCTCAAATGTCACTGACAGCACAAGCACAAGCCAGAGGTTCATAATCATCTCCCCAGGGCCAGAGCAGCAACAGATACTCACATCACATCTTATTTGATGGCAGGCACGCAAGCAGTGAGTGAAACCAGAGCTGCACAATAAGGAACACAGACAGAGCTAAAAGGGCAATAACCATCCTCAGAGCTGGCAATCAAAAACACTGCAGGGCTGCTCACTCCAAAGCATCCTGCAGCCTCTGATCCCCGTCCTGCTGTCAGAGCGAGCTCTTTCCCCAGCACATCCACAGGGAAAACCATCTGCAGGGCTGTCCCTGGGGACACAGCACTTCTGGCACGCAAAACAGAACATGGAAAACACACCCACCATGACATCAGTGATGATTTATGAGGCTTTGTTTAAAAGATCTGGAAAATGCACTTGCAAGAAAGGCAAATCGAAAGCAAAGTGAAATTTTTGATTGGAAGCCACTGGTCTGACGTTATCACAAAGGAAGGCAAAACCAGACAGAAGTGAAATAAAACACTTCACATCACAGAGTTGTTTCACCCAGCTCAAAATGAATGCTTGGATTTACTTTTGTTGGAAATAATTTCAAGGCATTGACACCTGCTCGATGAAACTGCTGCAAAAAAGCAGAATACAAAAGCAAAAGACAAAACTCATCCAGCACCACAGTGAATCCAAAGCCTCTGTTTTTTTTCCAGCTCAAAGGCCAGTGCAGGAAGCCCACGCCTACACTGGACTCACAGCCCCAACACTTGCATGCTTAGCAGTAATAAGAGCACTGAACCTCAGCCAGTATATCCAATTTAATGACTCTGCTTCTACTGTTTCTGGCCAGCTCTGAGCTCTTGCTCTCCTAATCCAAGTGAGTGATAGACAAGTCATTCACCAGTGGGTCTGCTTGTCTCTTATTTACCTTGGATGCTCTGCCATTAGGGTTTTAATTCAATCTCAGTCAGTTAAGTGCCATTGTGTACTAATGACACACAGCTCCATAATCATGTTTTGCCTGATTATGGAGATTTGGACAAGTAGATGCTGGCAAATTAACCTTGTAAGTGCTGTCTCTCCATGGGAAGAAGCGGCAGCATAAATCCCAGCTTGTTACAGGGTTTTGTGTCAAAGGCACTGTGATCACAGCTTGACAGAGCTTGTGAGAGGCCCTGAAGGGTTAAGATTCAGAGAAGTTTTAAATCTTACCCTAAAGAAGCTTTGAATTCTTCACTAACCCCTTCAGCAGCCCTCGTGTTTCCACTGCACCTCCCCTTGGATCCCTTCGGCTCTCAGGACAAGCTCACCTTATTTCCCAGTATCTCCCAACATACTGAAGACTGACAGCCACAAGACACCCGAAAAGGGCTCAGAAAAGTCAGATAATGAAGTTAGGTGTGGATGTGGTACCACTGAGTCCAGGTAAACAAGGCACGAAGAAGAGATCAGACTGCTTTCTGTCCAGCCCTAAGCTGAAGATTTTATTTCAGGGGAGCACAGGGCCAGGCAGCAACCCGCCCTCGTTCCTGCCCCCCAGCCCAAGCTCACAGCAGAACACAGCCCCACTCCTGCCCCCCAGCCCAGCAGCAGGGCATGGGGTGGCAAAGAGTAGCTTCATCACCCCCTCTCCCTGTGAGCTGCAGAGGCACATGGAGGGAGGACACGGACACTTTCTCCATGCCCACTACCAGGAACAGCTTTCCCAAACAGCCAGGAAGAACAAGTCCTCCTTTCTGATAAACTTCAGGAGAAAATGGGCATTTGTGGGTTATCCAGTGCCCTAAGAACAGGATGGGGGGCCCATCTGTGATGCTTTGCAGTGCTGGAAGCTGGACCCTCCCCTGTGGCAGTGCCACCGACCTGCTCTGCTAATTCACATACAATGTAAGTTACAGGGATCTGAGTGAGCAAAATGCTTCTCTCTTCAAGCCCTGCCGGTGTCACTCACTTCTCTGCAGAGCCCAACACCTTCTCCCCCACCTCCAGGCATGCCTGATGCTGCACAGGTAGGAAGCAAACACTCCAGCTCCCAAGGACACAGATTAATCACCCAGTCCAGCTGATCGCCTTCTGTCAGCCTCAGCCTCAGCCTCCACTCGTGCAAGAACAACCCCTCCATATGCTCGTGGACCAGCGTGGAAAGGAACCCCCTGCAAGCCCCTGAGCCCGACAGAAGGGGCTCTTTGGGGTCACACCAGCGTGCTCAGCAGCAGCAGGCTCCAAGCTAACACCACGATTAACTTCTTAGAGAGCTCAGTGCCAAAAATGCTGAGCTCTGTCAAATCTGTGCTGCACGTAGGCGGAGGCAGGTGGGGAGCAGGGGCTGGGTGCGTGGAGATTCTTTATTACGTGTCGAGCACAAGTTGTGGGAAGCAGTTCCAAACGCAGAGCAAATGAAGGAATGAAAACCATCACAATAAAAGCTGGGTGAACAAATTGTTGTGAATAATTCATTGCAAATTATATTAACTGAGCGATCATTCAACTGTATTTTCCATTATTCTCCTTGCTCTGCCTATAATTGAACCTCTCACACACCAAGATGGTGTACATTAATCTTCAATTTATATTTTATCATTCACATCTGTGCTGTGTTAAATGGAAAAAGCTCCCACAACAGCTGAGAAAATACAGCCTCGGTTTTAAGCCGCCCTCCGTCAGATGTCCTGGGGCAGTCTTAGAAAGATTCTCCTCCCCAAACAGAGCAAGCCACTTCTCAGGAGCTCCTTTTCCTCCCAGCCTCACTTATCCTCCCCAAAAACTAAAAAGCAAGGGAAAGGCAAAACCAACACTGCAAAGGTCCTAAGGAAAATTCAGCACGGGGCAATTGACTCTCCTGCCTGAAGAGATGTTGCAGTGCTATCATTTTTTATTGGGGTTACTTCCCACTGAGTTTACACTAGAAGCAGCTTTTCCAGATAAGTTCCTAAACCAGATGATGAAAATAAAAGCCTTTGTTAGTGCAGTTTCCCCTAAGTCAATAAGCTACACCATAAAATCCTGGATACTGCTATACTCCCATCTATACCAAGCACTTGCATACCTCAAGCATTAATAACTCATAAGAGAAAAAGCCAACTGGAACTGATATGGATACCATGGAGGGATTACAAAAAAAAAAAACAACAGACACCTTCCTGATAGGAGGTCCTGATTCCTCCCAAAAATACATAACGGCAAACTGCCTTTACTGGCATGCAGGCTTACCTGTGTGCTCCAAGTTTACAAACACACACAGGCCATTACTTTTTAAAAATCCAGGTTTGTCTCAATCTTTTTTCCTCAACAATTTCTCTTTGAAATCATCCAAACTCTTCAAGTTCACCTTTTGGTGAACCAGGCACTTTCAGGCCACCTTTAAAAGCTGAGGTCCCTATGACAGCACAATAATTTCTGTACATTCACACATGATTTCACTGCATAAAATGAAGCTTCACTTGGGTTAATAAAACATTTTTACACATTGCTCCAAGCCCCTTTCACCCAAATGCAGCTTTAGTCAGAGACCCAGTGTAGCAGAAGCAGCTCCTTCCAGCATTAATGTAGCGACCCACACGCAGGGGTGTTGGCAAATGTCTGCTAAGACTGATCCCAGCCTGCCAGGCATGGGACTATGGATGGGCTCAGCTACTTCAAAGCTGCATGTTTACTGCTGTGGTTTTGCAGGGATATTTATTACACGAAAGAAACAATGCCAGGAAAACAGCACTGAAGCTGTGAGCGCTCTGCCAGCTTCCTAGCCCAGCACACAATGATATTCACATTTTACAGCATATCTAAACTCTGAGCACTAACAGGATGAACTCACTCAGCCTTATCCTCCACTCCCTACACTGTACAACTGATAGACCATGCCGGTCCATTGATAAATTCCACAGCTCCCTAAAGCTTTTTGACAGACAGAGAAAAGCCACAAAAAGCAAAATGCTGCACTCAGACAGCTTCAAACACATAGTACACCTAAAAATAAATATGGCCCAGTTTGCCTGCTGAGCCAGCGACTGAGACATCCCATCCTGATTGATCACTGAGCTCTCTCAGGAAGGTTCAAAGCCTGTTAAACACTTCCCACCCAGTTTATAGCCAGGCACACACATTGCTTCTAATATACCCACAAAATCTGGGAAGTCTGGAGAGAGGCCAGCAGAGCCCCATCTGCTCCGTGCCAGTTCGCAGGGCAGGGACACTGCACGCAGCCACGCTCAGCCCAGGCGCTGCTTCTCTCAAGGAAAATCTATTTCTGACTTTGATGGTTCTTGCCTCAAAGGGCACGGCCCTCCTCAGCCCTCAGGAGCCTGTTTTTCACAGCAGGCTCCTCCTGCAGGGCTGAGGGCCTGGCTTACACAAGTTTCATTCTGACAGCAAGTCAACGAGTCATACATTTATTTAATGCATAGAGTTCCATTCTTTCTCCCCCTGTTTGTGCATATTTCAGCCCATTTTTGCTTTATGCTTTCACACTTATCCATCACTGCAGCACCACAGCAACAAGAGCAATGCTACAAAGGGACAACCTCCTAGAGCTGCTCCTCGGATAGATGGACCACAGCCTGGCCTCACACCCTTCTGCATCCCGCATTTTTCTTGTTCTGCATGCAGGACTTCAAGCTCTGATAATCCACTTAGTCTAGTGATGATAAAGCATCTTTCTTTAATGGCTGCCATCCACCTAGGGTTACTGGGATAAGGAAATGTGCAAGTTATCCATCTGCAGCCACAGTGCTTGAAGAGCGCAGCAGAAACAAAGCCCAATTTACTTCAATTGGGAAAATAAAAATTAGAGGATCCTGCCACATCTGACACACCTTTCTAAAGATGAAGTGTCATGTTCAAAAGTATCCTGATCCTCTTCTCATGTCAGACTAACAGTGAAATTGGTCCACACTGAAAATGTTAAATACATAAAGCAAAATTAAAGTCAAAGGTTACTTCCCTGGTTTCCCATTTGTCATCTAGTATTGGAAGAATAAATAAATCATTTTGGGATGGTTTTTAAACAGATGATGGGATTTGAAAGGGATGAGTGTTTTATATAACCTTTGGGCTCAGCTGCCTTCAGCAGGATTGCTGTGGGCAGGGAGCCAGGAAAGCAATATCACTGTGACAGAAACACCTGGGCTGCCCCAGAGCCTCTTCTCTCTTTATGAGGCATTTCAGAGTAGTTATTTGAACAGCCCTGATTTAAAGAGTACTTAAAAAATATATATTAACTCAGACTTTGGGAGGCATGGAGCAAGCAACCCAAGGCCAAGTTTCCCAAGGATGACTCAGGAGCTTGGCACCAGCAGAGCATTTGGCTTTTAGGGTGTGAGAGTTCACAAAGGGATGGTCCCACTGTGGTGGAAGCCACACGAGTCAGTGGCCTGAGCAGGGAACAACACCACAAAAAAAGGGATGAGGGACAGCCATGTTCTCCAGCAGCAGCTCCAGGGGCACCTGCATCCCCCATCTCCTGAGTTCACACCTGAAATTTTGGGTTTGGTGGGCCCAAGCAGGTGAGCAACACGTCTCATTTTCCTTTGAGTTTCAGGCAGAGCAAGACAAAGGGCACCTACAGACTCAGTAACTCAGCCAGGACCTCTGGTTCTCCTACTCCTCTGACTACTTCCAGCTTTCTTCCTACAAAAGCATTTCTTGGAAGTCATGATAGCACATGCAAATCCATTCAGACAACACAAAATCAACACAATATGTGCCTTTTATCTGAGCAGCACAGAGGATCTCACTTGTACATATGTTCAGAAACAACTTTTGATGTGTTGGACCAAAATGCATCTACTGAGACGTGGAGCACTCAGCACCCGTCTGTACTAATCTTATTAGAAATTAAGCCTTTCAAGGTACCAAAAAGGAAATGCATCATAAAAATTAATTGGCTTTAATAGAAATGACAGCCTGAGAAGTGTTTAGGTAAAAGGGAGCAATGGTGTCAGGAGGGAAACTTCTGCAGCTGTCTGAGCCTGTGAAGAGCTTCCCCAGCTACATTAACAGAACAACCTAACAGGTGATCAGAGGAGCAGAGCTGCAAAGGCCCCCTCCAACCTCCACACAGAGCCAGACTGCCAGGATTTGCAAGAGGATACTCTGATGTGCTCTGTGTAGCAGGAAATAGTTCCTATTGCCATTTGAAAGTGCTCTTAGGTTCCAGAGCCAACAGCCTCTGCCCCAGCTCGTGTTTCAGGCATCCTATGGCCTCAGCTAAGCAGCTGTACAGTGACCTGAACCACGTGAATGTTTTTAAGAGTTTCAATTATAAAACAGGAAACTTTCTACTTAGAGTAACAGAAGAGAGGCTGTGGTGGAGGGTGGGGAAATGCAGATCTGCTTTTCAAGCGGCCCTGAGGTCATACTGAAAGGTTCCCTGCAGTGGCAGCCTGCTGACCACATCCCAGCAGCTCGTGGCAGACTGGGCTCTCCTCCTGTGCCCCACTTCAGAGACTCCTGTTCTGTGTCCTGCTTCTCTGACCACACCCTGGTTTTCAGAGAGCCCTGGTCTGTTCTCTCCATCTGCTCTGGCTCTTTCAGTACCTCCTCCACTCTGACCTCAACCAACACCGCTTATTGGTGCTTACTTTTTTTTCTCCCCACCTCCAAAGTTGTCTCTTTTTGGTTTAGGATGAGTACACTGGGCATCTCTCAGAGCTCCAGATCCACGTCACACCCTCGGGTCTGCTCCCACGGATGGCTGCACCCTGGCCCAAGGTGCCAGGAGGCCGTGGTGTGAGCCTGCTGGGGCACAGCGCCGTGTGCCAGGACACTCCGGGAGCAGCCCTGCTCTGTGTGACAGTGCCACAGCAGGGCACTGCCAGCCCCTGTGTGCCCCACTCCTTCACCCGCCTGGGAGGCCACAAGGGACACGCCAGCAGTTAAAGAGTAACCTGTGAAACCTCCCCCTCTGCTCCTCGGTGCTGATTCTAACTGGAAATGCCGCGCAGTGCAGGAAGGGAAATGTCTACAAAAGCAGAAAATCACCCCCTCCTCCTTTCTTAATATCAGATAAAGACAGAATATGGTTTCATTTTTAAAAATAAACATTACAGAAAAAAACTCTCATGCCAGTTTAGCAGCAACCTGAACTTTACCAGAAAAGCACTGGCAATCCCTACAAATCTTTTGCTTTTGCAACCTGTAATTATTCAGCAGGATATTTTATTTCAGAGATTTGAATTTCAACAGCACCTTCCATCCAGAGATCTCCCAAAGTGCAGCTGCCGTTGGTGGAGTGAGCTCCAGGCTATCTCCTGGGATTTTACAATCAGTTTCTGCCTCCTTTCACAGCTGTGACATCTCAGCCCAAGTTAGACCAAGGCTCTGGAGGCTCAGGGACTTTTCCTTGCCAAGGTCACAGTGACAGTCCATGGCACAGCTGTGACACTGCCCTTGAGCCCAGGTCCCAGCTCTGCCCTTTAAGCACAAGAAAACTCTACTCTCCCCCATCCTTTCTGTTGTTCAGCCAAGAGCAATTGCACAAAGCAGCTGAAGTCTCAGTGCTAACATGTTTTTATCCCCACTCTCACATGCCCAAGTCCCACAATTTTTAAGGGCTGATCAAATCTCACTATTCCCCCAGACTTTCCAACCACTGCTCTTTCAACCTTCATTTCAGCACCTGTCACACAGACAAATCACACAGGCCACAATTTATTCTTTGTATTAACAAAGCATCGCATTCAAATTTGCTCTGCAAGTGAAACACCTCCAATCCCAAAGCAATCCCCAAAGTCCACATGGAGTCGGTTACCAACAAACTCTTGTCAGAGAAGTCAACTTTATCTGTGAACATCATCACCAGAGGTATGCAGCACTGCATGGAAACCAGCTCATACATGTGAGAGTGGAATCAAAAGTCAGCACCTGAGCTTGGCAGAAATGCAGGTATTTCACAGCTGCAGTGGTGCTTACAATGAGACAGAGACTGCAAAAAGGCCTTCAAATTCGGTCAAAACAAGCAGGCACAGAGTCATACAACCTGCCTTGCTCTGTAACCTGACTGTGAGGGCTGTGCACACAGATCACCTTGTTTTAATAATTATCTCATCTGTTCCATCACACGAAGTTGAAAATGCTCTCAAACAACTTCGGCCACAAGCTCCATGTCACCTCTGCTTGCCACCACCTGGAGAAGTAGAAGATGAGTGTTCCCAGGCAGGGTGATGCAATACTGCTCTGTGACTGCTGTCAGGGCTTGACAGGTCATTTAGATCTTAGAAAGGCAAAAAAAAAAAGCCCAAGTGGCTGTCTTCACCCATCCCTGCCCTGTGCACAGACACCAAAGTGCAGCCTCATGTGAACTCAGACAGCTTTTGCTGCCAGCTCTCCTCTGCTGAGCTTCTGGCACTTTGATGCAGAAAAGAAAGGAACTGAGCACGGGGTTGGCAGCACTTTCCTTTTTCACCTCACTTTCAAAAGCTATCTCCATCAGCTTCAATCTTTCATCTACACAATACAGCCTGAACTCAGCAAACCCCTTCAGATTAGTGATGGGCACAGAGAGAGAAAAGCTCTCCATTTCCTGGCAGGGCAACAAGGATGCTCCCTTCAGGAAGGAGAGGTTTGGGGTCCAAACCTACAGCAGCTCAGACTGGAGCTCTGAGCTTAGAGCTCTAGCAGCCTTTGGGGCAGTCTGAGAGCCTTTTACTTAACATAAAAAGAACTGAAAGTCTCTTCCAGAAAGTGCTTTGCCTTAGTGCTTCAGGTCACTGATGTGAGACGAGCCCTTCAGTCTCTATGCATACACTGATTTATTTATTTTTAATTAATTGTTTTGTGTTTACATGCTGAGCTTGTTATAATTATATGTATTATGTGTTATATGAATATATTATTGTAATATATATTAACAAAGTACATAGTTCAAACACCAAATTAAAAAATACGTCATTCCTGCAGCTCTTATATAGGTTGGAAGCACTCCACTTATCAGAGCAGTATCTCTGAACATTGAAGCCACAGCTCCTTGATGCTGGGAACAAGGAGTTACAGGCAAGAGCAGGGAGCAGAGAGAGCACAATATATCCCACTTAGAATCATAGAATTGCTAAGGTTGGAAAAGACTTTTAGGACCATCAAGTCCAATGATCTGTTGACTTCCCTCCCTTCATCCCTGTGAGAGGACTCTTATCCTAGGATGAAAGACCAAGTGTCCACGTCAGAATTGCAAGTGAATGCCTCCCCCAGCCTCTGCAGCAAGAGGTAGCTGGAGGAGTTCAAGTTTACCTTTCTGCACCAGTGGAGAACAGCTTCGGTTTGCCAAAGTATATCACATTTCCCAATAAAATGGCAGTTAGCAAAATAATTAACAGCCATTAAAATTCCCCATTAAGTTTTGCCATTAGCAACAGCAGGACCATTCTCCTCCCAGCAGCAGTGAAAACTCTGCTTATTTCTGTAGTAAACCCAGTGCTGTTAATGAGCCATTTTATCCCGTCCTGTTTGTTTCTGAAAGCTCCCTCAGCAGCAGATCCCTCTTATCAGGGAGTTTTTCATTACATATTTAACATGACAAGAGCCTGAGTGCCATGGACCACCTCTGAGCTGTCACAGTGCAGGAATGGTGACATCCATCTTCTGGGCTTGAATGGCAGGCTGCCCTGTGCTCCCTGCACCCCTCACACCGAGGAGTAAGGGGAGAGAGCCTCCTTACTCTCTCCTGCCATGCTGCTTGAGGAGAACACACCACGTGATCAAATTAACTAAAATAACCCCGATTTTCAGCATTAGGAGGAAAGCCAGGCTCCAGCTTTGCATCATCCCCCATCAATTCTGCAGTCTAATATTTTGACTTGAACATTTAGAGCAACAACAAAATGCTTTCGTAGCTCAACCCACCTTGATAAGTTCATTAAAGTAATTAATGCTGAAGTGGCTGCTTACACTGCTCTGCTGACAGCACTAATTACAGGCTGCAGAGGTGGATCCCAGTGACAGCAAAGGGGACCAGGAATTGGCTGGGAATGCATGGAAAGGGGCAGATGTGCAGCCTTGTGCTATCTCTGGGGCTGGACCCAGCACTCCCCTGGTTCCTCCTGCTCCTAACCCCAAAATTCAGCTTCTCCAGCACAGAGTGTAACTGAGCAATTCCAGCAGCTTCTGCTGTTTTTCTGCAGACCAACGCCCAGCAGAAGAGACCCGGAGCATCCTCCTCAACACCTTTTGAGAGCAAGCCCTTCATTAACAGGAGTACAGCTGGGTGTAGGAGTAGGGCTAGCCAAGGTGATAGGGCCCTTACAGACCCTCATGAGGACAGCAATCCAAGTGTTCTGGCTCCTGGAAACATCATGGGCCATTTAATCTCCTGTGAAATGAAGTGGGAGGGTTGTTCTCTCCCTCACTAAACCAGGTGTATAACCTTCCTCACACAAACAGTCCTGTCCTGAAGGCATGGGCAGAGACCCCCACATGCTCAGTGTGACTTGTGCCTAGAGCACCTGGGTCTGTTTTGGGAGATGCAGGAGATCTGATCCTCATTGCTAGATCTGTGATCAAGCACGAGATCCCTCCCTAGCTGTTTTTGGTTCACCTTTGTCAGGGAAAAACAGAGGCTTAAAGAAAATTATTATTTTTCCAGTCAGTTGTTTGTAAAAAATGCTTTTGATATGTTTCCCACATTTCACAGGCTGAAGCAATCCCACTCCAACCCTCCATCAGCACCCAATTAGTGCTAGACCAGAGAAATCCTGTTTCTTTTTGTTCATCTGATCAAAAAGAACCATTCCCAGGGAAAGGAGCCCACCCCACCAGAAGCATCCAACGAGGTCTGGATCTCACATGAGCAGCTGCAACCAGTACAGTTGTATAATGGAAACCTGACCTACAAACCCTGAACCAAATTCTAGTTGTTCCCCTTTGAGAAGTGAGCACGTGAAGGCTGCACACATCTTCTGCCCTGGCTGCTGCCACCTCCCACAGCTGTAAGGCTGGCTTGGCTCCACATCCCAACAGCACTGTCACCTCTCCTCCATCCAGCACAGCTGGGAGGAAGAGGACCACCAGCAAAAAGTGAGTTAAATGGGGCCCTGGTTGCATAAATTGCATCATCTGTGTCACCTACAACTCAGGGATGGATGAGTTTTGGTGGCCAAGCTCTCCACACATCAGGGCTGGAGGACACACAAAGGGCCAGCAGGTGCTTCCTGTCCCACCAAACAGGGCACCAGCAGCACTGGGGCAAGGGACCATTCCCCAGCACACACATCCCCCATGGAGCAAACAGCCTGCTCTGGGGACAGAACAGCTGTGGGGGCTCCAAGGACCAAGGTGACAACCAGGTGACACAGGGAGCTTTTGGGACAGACAGCACTAACCTCCTTGCTGCTGGAGCCTTGCTCTCCAGTGCAAGCCCAGCTCCTCAGGAAGGCTCTTTCTGTACACAGACCCAACAAACCAGATTGGTTTGAGGTGTTTTGTGCCTGTGATGCACAGCAGCATCAGAGATATTAAGAATGTATTGCACCAGAGAGTCTAACAAATAACGCACCCATAAACCCAGAGATGAAAGCTCAGCACACGCAGGCAAATCCCAGCAGCTGGGAACTGCAGAGTCACCCTGGAAGGGGACAAGAGGCAAAGCAAAGCCACCTCCTCCTCGTCCACCCCAGCACCAGCCAGGACAGCCCCAGTCAGAGGGGAATTTGGACAGATCTGAGCCCCAGAGCAGCTCAGCAAGATGCACAAACCTTCCCTTGGGTTTCTATTCCGCAGTAAAATTCCAAAAAGCATTAAAAGGAGGTTCTTCCAAGGACTGTGAAAGGAACAGGAGCTCTCATAAGGAGGTCCTTACACTGTCAGCAGTTTTGAGATGCTTTGCAACCATCTGATCCCTCCTCCCCCATGCAGGGTATTTAAATCAAGGAGTTTCTTCAGAGAGTGGACTAGAATTTGAATAACAAGGTTTCCCAGGTCCCTGGCTGGAAATCCCTTCTTTTCCAACAGTCTTGCTGAAAATAAGGAGAAATTTGCTGTTGATGAAGCACATTCCCAGCAGTGATGGACAGCAGCCAGGCTCTGCTGACCCACTGACCAGTCCTGCTTGGCCACACTCCTGGGCCAGCTCCCACGTGTCCATGCCACACAGGGTATCTCCCCCCACAGATGACACTGCCCTCTCACAAGAAAAATAGCTGGATGAAAGCTGCCCTGTGGGACTTATCCCAAGAGAAAAACCAGCCCAGTCTGCAGTTGGGAAGGGGCTGCATGAGCCAGTTGGGAAGATGCTCCTTCACCCCCACCTGCCTTTCCCCGTGGGCAATTTGAGCCTGTTGCAGACACCAGGAGCACAGTGAGAGAGGTTTCAGCCATCACATCTAAGCACAGTGGATAATAACTCACTAAACACCTGATTTACTTAATGACTGTAGCAGCAGCTTCGAAAATGTGGGTGATTCCAGAGACAATTTGCTGCTGCTCCCAGTCACAGGAAGCGCAGCCAAGCCCCACAGCAAGGCAGGAACACTGAGATTTCCCTCAGCTGCTCTTATCTTGTCTCACAGTATTGAAAGCTGGGACCTATTGAGAGCAAACAAACAACCCATGGCATTCACTGAACTCTGCTGCAAATCATGTGCAGGGACAGGCTCCTCAGGCAGACGTGACAAGGAAGATGCATCTACAATGGTTTTATGGCACATCAGCATAGAAAATGGTTTTATGTCCCTAAAAGCAGGTGATTAAAATACCAAGATGTTGCAGATTTTAATCCTGAGCTAATTTTTTCCTTTCTTCTATGCTGTACCATACATCACCGCCATCAAGAGAGCAGAACTCTCAAAAATCAGATGTCCTGAAGCTAGAGTACAAGAAAATTATGTTTTCTACAGCAAATCAGTTCAACAGAGGCTCAATAAAACATGATTGATAATTAGTGTTTTCTTTTTGGCAGCTAGTAGCAATTGTCTTCTCCTTAAGCCTAGTGCATTTCCCAATTTAAAACTAATCTGTCCAAAAATGAAACAAAACATCTGCCAAAAAAAATTCCCAGTGAATATTGGTTAAGATTTACAAAGTTCTACAGCAGAGTATCACCTGCTACAGCATCAGACAACTCAACAGTAATTAGAGTAGAGCTGAGACAGCCTTGTGGAAAGAGCCATCAGGCAAACAGAAAATGGATGGGAATAGCTAAATCAGTTTAGATTTCCTTAACAGAGGTAGATCAAAAGAAAACTAACCCGATTAGGAGGGAGAGAGACACTGATCCAGATTTATGGAGCAAAGCAGAACAGCTATAAAGTGATATTTATGCCTGTTTTCCTTTCCAGGGCTGCATAAAGCATCAGCATGTACCAGTAGATCTGGCCCAGATTTATGGGCTAGACCCTTTTAAACAAGGACAGCTTCTCTTCTCCAGTTTACTTTCCCAGTTAAGCAACTGTCCAAAAAAAAAAAAAAATTAAAATAGGCCATAAAATAAAAAAAGAAAAAAGACTCCCAAATTCAATTAAATAGAGTAGGTGATAGTCAGTGCCTGCTGGCAGTGCCATTCCCCTGCCTGGGGCACCTTGTCCTGGTTGCAGCAGGGCAGGGATGCACGGCCAGAGCCCATTTCAGACAGCACCAGTGCTGCCAGCACTGGCTGAGGCCCTGCACGGGTCTCTGAGCTCTGCTCTGAGGATGCAGGCCAGCGTGGCTCCGGGGTCCCTGACACAGGCAGGGCAGGGCAGCGCTGCTGCTGGCATGCTGCAGCACTGGATACTGCAGGAACACAACACCCACCCCCCAGGAAAGACTGACAGACCCTGGTCCCAGCCACCACCGCCTGCAGCAAAGCCTCTGCTGCCTGAGATGAGCCCACTGCCAGGCAGAGCTGCCACCACTGCTGCCCAGGGGCTCATTTCAGCTCAGTGCAGCTGCTCAGTGACCTCCTGGGTGCCCGGGCTCCTCATCAGCCACCCCCTGGCACCCTGAGCCATGCCCAGCACAGCCACAGCCTCCTCCTTAGCCCCAGAGCAAGTGCCTCTGCAGCACCAGCCACCCTGCTGCCAGGGTAAAAGCTCCATGAGGCCACTCCTGCTGCCCCCAAACCCCACGGGAACCACTCACTGCCCAGAGATAATGACAGCACAAAAGCTCCCTGCCACCAGCAGTCTCAGAGAAGGCCACCCTGGCTGTGTCCCCACGTGCTCTTGGCAGCCCTGCTGCTTTCCAGAGCTGTATGTGTGTCCCAGGGGATGCATGAGCACAGGTACACAGCTTTTCTCCAAAGCAAATACTCTCCCAAGCCTGTGACACTTTAGTGCAGGTTAAATACTTATGCTCCCAAGGCAGCGTTTTACCATCACTCTACACCACAAATTGTGCCCAATCTGAAGAAGTTTTTGTTGCTGAGGAGGCTGTCCCAGAGCCAGGGCAGGCTGCACCCCTCACCTGCTCCTGCAGCGTGTGCATCCTGCTCTGACAGTGGCACCTCCAGCCACCCTTTCACCTACTCCAGAAGCATTTCCACCAGCCTCACAGCTCCATGCCTCGTCCTCCCGGCTTCTAGCCCAGTTGTAGAGAATTCAGACATCCCAGCAAGAGCAAAGGGATGCCCATAATAAAAAAGCCAAAATTTAATGAGAGATAAACACAGCTGAGACTTTGCATGAATCCCACCAGACCTCCACATTCCTGTGTGTGTCAGATGCCACCTGACACCTCCCAAGGAGCTGATATTGCACTGGATGTTATTAGGATCTAACACAGAAGCTGTTTTGGGACAGGGCAAAACCAACTTTGTCCACTTCAGTGCCAGTAAACCCCCTTGTGCCCTCCAGTCCCAGGATCCCTGGGTGACCAAACTGCTTTTTCATGTCCCAGTCACACAGGAACCAGTGCTGGGCTCCTGACCCCACGACTCAGCCTGGTGGGTTTTGAAGGCCTCTCCAGCTGTGGCATCCCCACACACAGTGCTCCATGAAGAGCTCGTAGCAGAGGGTACAGCAGGGACAGCACAGCTGACAAACGAGGCCACAGCCCTGAGCAGCATGGGACAAGCAGGAGTTTTAAGCAGATGTGAGCAGCTCAGTGGGTAGGTAAACAGGATCCCCACTTCTTTCCTGTTCCAAGGCTGGAAAACCCACAGGCCCTTCCTGCAGGAAGGGAAGGAGGAGGGTGGGGAGCCCACAGCACTGGGGTCAGCTTCCAAACTGGGAGCTGGCTGTCCCAGGGAACCACTCCTCCCCATGGCACACACAAGATGTTTCCACTGCTGCTGGGAACTCCTGGTTCTGATCAGGGTGATCCCTGAGGGACTCACACTGCCATGTCAATACATTTTAATACCATGGGGCAGTGATTAGTGGGGTGGTCTGTACAGCAGCATCCAGCAGGAAGGAGCTGAGTGCTCTTCACATGGACTCTGTAGCCTATGGAGCACAGTGCTATAGGTGACCAAACCAAACTGACTGCAGTAAAGGCAAAACACCCAAATGTCTTTAGAGGTCTGTGCCAAAATGCTCAGGGATCCACAGGAAGGCCCCAGTCAGTGGTAGCTGAAGGTGCTCCTGTCAGAGCTTGGCCAGGACAGCTGAGTGAGCTTTGAACCCCACGAGAAAGACATAAGGATCAAGCAAAGCCAGATGGCCACACCTCTGGCACAGCACCCTTGCCATGCTCTGGGCACAGCTCCTTCCACCTCCACCTGCAATCCCAGCTGTCAATCCCACCTCACAGGAAAAAAAAAAATCAGTCAACAAATATTGCCCTTGAGCTACAAGACAAGTCTCTGGATGTAAGCAAAGCAAGAAACATTTCCTGTTCTCTTGTTCCCCATAGGGTAACTGGCAGATCAGTGCTGCAAACATTCCCATTACTGAACACGTGGCAAATCCTAGAGCACAGACTGAGACAATGCAATGATGACCCAAGTCCTGAATTAATGCTACAGATTCAGTGCTGACCTATGCTCAGATGACAGCTTTCCTGGCTCTGAAGAGTGATAGAAAATTGCCACAAGGGAGAGTAATTTGGGTCAGGGGACAGAGCAGCAGCTTTTTGATAGCTATTTCACAACTGCATGATTGAAGTTACAAGAAATAAATTTCCTATGAAAGCACAAGGAATCCTGCTTAGGTGCCCTTTCAGATGAAATTTTAAATGCAGTTGCCCTTCTAATAAAAGCAAAATGGACTTGCAGCACCTCTCCCCGACCCACTGTCAGCTTCCAAATCAGGCATGCTGGAAGCGGCCTGGTTACAGCCTAGACTGGAACTTCCTATCACATTCAGGCCTTGCATCACTGTTGTGACAGCATCAGCTTCAGGAGGAAAGAAACTCCTGTGATAAGTGCCTGACAGGCAGGAGGATGCCACTGCAGATCCATGGGGACTGTCCTCCTTCGCTGGAGCTCTGGCTCTTTCTAACACCTGCTATTTCAGGCTGTTACACCAAAATTTTAATTAAAACAAGAGGCCCATTTAAGCTCCCAAAGAGCCCTGCTCTAGCCTTGCTAATTAAAGACAAACTGACAGCATCTGAAATGATAAAATAAACCAGGTCTGAAAAGTTTGAGGGGTACAGGACGAGTCTGAGCTCTAAGTAGGTTGAAACTTGCTCTCCGTGGGAGCAGTGTGTGCTGTCCAGCCCCAGGTTCCTAAGTGAGGTCCTGGTCCCCATGGAGCTGAGGGGCTCTCCAAAGGGGCAGCCCAGGTCAGATCTCTCTGACAGCAGGTAAGATCTGAACCCCATGCTGGCAGACAGGTACAGGAAGTTCTCTCCAGGTCACGAACACAGTGAAATGCCTATTCTTTACTGCAGGGTCACTTTCCAGCCCCAAGAGGCTGAGAGCTGGGATGGATTTCCAGGTGAATTTCTTGTCCCAAGTCATTGGGCAAACCACAAACACCCTGCAGCAATGAAACCTTGGGTGCAGCAGAGCTGCTCCACTCCTGTGCAAGGACCTTGTACTTTTCATTCAACATTACTGAATTTGCTGTAAATTCAGTAAAAAACTTACTGTTATTGATAAGGATGGGTTTGACATAGAGAATCAGATCAGTTAATTTAACAGACCATGAATACACCAAGCCATTGTGTCTCAGTCCTTATCATTGCAACCACAACCCTCGCTGCTCCAAATGGAAATACTTTGAAGGCACCACAATCTTCCCCACCCACTCACAATGTGGATGGGTCCAGACAGATGCAGGTGTGACACAGGACAAAACAGAAGCTGTGTGCAGGTAACTCTGCCATGGACACCATCAGCTGCCATCCAGGCTACAAGAGGGCTGGTGCAAGCAAGGAGAACGGGGTGACAGTGACTTAGAGGTTAATTCCTGCTCTAGTCTCCCTTTTTTAGAGGTAAACTCTAAAAGTTTTACTCTGGCAGTAGTCTTAGCACAAAAAATAAATGTATTGTTTTGTTTGGTGGGTGGGGTTGCTTGGGATTTTCTTATGGAGGAGGATTGTCGTTTTTTTAACTAATGGGATTTCTCTTGTCAGCCCAGGTAAAGGCAGACAAAGATAAATGAGACTTTGGAAGTTTCCCACTGGATTTCAGAGCTTGATGTTCTTACACTCAGGGAGGGATCTTCTTGCCACTTTGACAGCAAAGCCCAGCACAGCAGACAAGACTACCAGGGAAATGTGAACTAAGGCCTAGCTTGAAAACCTTGGCCAAACTGAGAAATGCTGCAAACTTATAAAAACATATTCAGAGTAGGAGAAACACCCCAGAGTAACTAAAGCCCATTTCCCACATGAGTGGCATTTGCAGCCAGCCCACCTCAGGCTATCCAGGGAATCCAGAGGCCAAATCCACCAACAAACAGTTGCAAATTTCAGGGACCTCAGTGGAAACTGAATCTGCTTGCCCAGAGCTGCACATGGGCTCTTGTTCCCCGAATTAAAAAGGAGTGCAAGGTGCTTGATTGCATCTTGGCTCTTGATTACAAATGCACCAGCAGCCAGAATTAAACACTTGGCTTCCTGGCCTATTTAGCACCCTTTAGTGCTGGGTTAGAGGGTGGGCAAGGCTTAGGGGATGTTTTTATACACCAGGATCTGATTTTTTTTTAATTTTATTTTTTCTCAAGACATTTGCAGTGAATGGTAACGTTTCCCAAAGATCTGGCCAAGCTCCAGAGGAAAAAAACAAGCAGTGGAAGTGTCTGTAGAAGCAGCTCTGCACTAGGCTATAAGGCACTGCCTGAACCAGCTGCCATAGCAACTGCTATTAAAGAAAGAATTAGAGCATTCTTCACGGAAGTAGGAAAACTCCCAGTCAGTAAGGATGAGATGCAAAGCAAAAAAAATGGAGGATAAATATAAGCAAGTAGGAAAAATATGCACAACTGAATGAGAAGCAGGATTACTTGCACAGGTAGATGTGCTCTGGTGTTGTGGAGATGCCTATAAATACACTAAGATACCTAACTCCACCCTCATTAGCAAGCATTTTAGATACAGTTGATCCTGCCTTGGAGCAGGAGGTGGATTACATGACCTCCTGAGGCCCTCTCAACCTCTATTTTCCATGATTCTAGGAGAGAGAAATCTACACCAGCTGAGTTGGCCTCACTCCAGAAAGGCAGGAATTTAAATCTGGAAAAAAAAAATAGATTTAATCCACTTTTCAAGTTCTCCTTGAACAGGAGAAAGGTGCAGAAAACAGAGCCTGCAACCACAGCTTACAGGCAAGTTCTTCCTAGCTGGAAAAGCATTTTCAACTGTACCGGGGTAAATCAGCAACATCACGTTTCACCCTGCAAGGAGGATTCACCCCCAGAAGTATTCATTTCCCCACCAACATTCATTTGCAAAGAACAATTCAGGAGGCTGCAGACCTTTGGTTTTGATTGTGGGTTGTTTTGCAGGGTGCTGCTTTACAAAATACACTTGAAAACAGAATGATGCTGCAAAAAGCCAGCGAGCTCTCAGGAGCAATCAGGCTCACATCCTACATCCCTTGGCAGGACTGAATTAGACCCCACAACACAGCCCTGCAGCAGGACAGAGCCTTGGCTCTCAGAGCTCACAGCCAAGGAGAGAAAGCAGATGAAATTTCCCTCTGGGTTGTGCTGCTTATTACACAGAAGACACCAGAGGTCCCGACGGAGCTGTTGCTCACGCTCTGCGGTTCCTCGCCCCTGGAGTGGGACAAAACACACGGTGAATCGGAGAGCAGGAAACAACACCCACCTGGAAGGCAGCCAGGCAGGCAGGAAACACTCCTCCTGCAAGAAAAAGCCCCAGTCCCAGCTCCTAGGGCAAGGATCTGGCTGGGCTGTAGCACCAGCCCCTGCAGCTGTCACCCCACTGAGCAGGAGCCAGGCGCGCTGCTCTCGGTGCTCCATCCCACCCACAGCCATGCCTTGGCCCCCTCGTGCACACGGCAGGCAGGGCCCCTCAGGAGAAAGCACAAGGACAACCAAGCTGGGAAGTTACAGGCCAGAAAGAGCCACTGACAGTCAGCAAGTAGTACCAGACTTGGAAGCCAGACTTCGACGTTTGGCAGCTCTGCAGACAGCAGGAAACAAGCAGGCATGCAAGGCTGCCTCCACGTCACAGGAAGCAGAGCAGCCAGCACGGGGAAGGGAGAGGTTAAATGCCACTGATTTAGCACCTGTAGGCAGGGACATCTCCAGGCACCTGGTTGAATTAAGGTCCCATTGATAATCTGCCTTGGGCTCACAAAAGTCTGACGTTCCTGGCTGCTGCATCTTGAGCCCTCCCTGCCGTGATTTGGCCGGGCAGGGCTTGAGAGCAGATGGTGACCTTACAAATCCTGCCTAGTGCACCTTGCAGGCACAACCTGAGGAGTTCCAGCCTCTCCTCCCTACTGCCCAGATCTCCCTGGGAGGCAGGAACACTCCTCACACATGGCCACAGTAACAGCACCATTCCCACCATTCACGACACCAATAAACCAAGGAAATGTCCAGTTTGTATCCAGGTGCACATGCAATCAAGGAGACACTGAGTTTCTCCTCCAAAACACACTGCAGACAAATGTTGCAAGATGATTAAGTGATTTAAGCTACCTCTTGTAAGAAACAAAATCTTGACAACAATTGGCCAATCCCTGTTTGATTAAAAAGACCTTAAACCCAAACAGACCATTCTTACTGGCAGGACAAGCAGTTTGAATCCAATGTTTACTGATTACCCTGTAATCCTATTACAAAATGCACCAGAAATATTCTTAGTGGTATCAGAAATGGTGTAAAAGCCAGAAAATGAAATGATGTGGAAATGACCAACTTTTGAGAAATTAAAGAAGTATTTCTGATTAAGCTTTTTTGCTTAAGGAAAAATTGTCAAATTAATTGTTGAAGTTGACTCCAGATTTGGGGAGGGAAAGGGCCTCATCTCAGGAAAACTTTAGGAGGACTTTCAGTGTTAATTTTGAGACAGGAAAGTTGGCATTTGAAGCTTTTATGGATATAATTTCCCCACTTGATTGAATTTCAGAGAGTAGGGGGAAAAAAAAAGTTTTAAAAATATTTACTTGTTATGACAACAGAGAAAGTTGCTGATTCAATATTGCTCATGCTCCCAGATGCCTCTAGTTAGCTGCCATATGCAAATCACCCCGTGTTGGCATCACATCCAAATTGCATGAAAAAGCCAAGTTAAAATGGGGCCAAATAAGTGAATCTGCTTCTGGAAGACATACCAACCCCCATTAACAAAATTAACAAAATTCATCATTGCCAAGGGCTCCCACACGCAGCTTCCTAAAGAGGACAGCTCTCATTTTCACACCCAGTGAGTTTAAAACTCGCGAAATGCCTTTGTTAGTGAAAAGAATCTTTTAATTTCTGATTCAAACCATTCCCAAATACCCAGATATACTCAGACTGATGGTGATAAGAGTTCTTTTCTTTTCAGAGCCCTTCAAAGGGCCCAAAACCCAGGGGAAAAACCTTCTCAGACAGATAAATGCACTTACTCACAGACCTGGACACAGGAACCCCATGAAAAAAAGCTTCAGGAGAATAATGTGGGTGGAAAATTAAGGCACCTCATAAAGGGTTTGAAGTAACAAGGGAACAGATCACATCAGCTTGGAAAGGTTAAAGAAAGCAATTTATAGACACTAATTAAGGCCTCTTTATAAGTGCCTTTGCAAATGACAAGGTTGGGTTTATTCCAGAGAGGTGCAAGGGGAGTGTGGTCGGAGCAGCTTGGGATGCTCCCAGAAGGGTGCATGGACCATGCTGGGCATCAGGGCACAGGAACAGGAGATTTGAGGGATGGCACAAAGGGAAGCAGGGGGGATGTGTTGATAGGAATAAGTTGCTTTCTTCCCAGGGAAATCTTCCCCACACACTGAGCTCCAAGCTTATGCCTTCAGTTCTGTCACTGGGAACTGTTTTGCTGAATGCCAGGTGCAAGGTCACCAAACCTGAGTTTTCCTTCACTTTCAGACTCAGTAGCCATAAGGATCTGCACAGTTAAACTCCTGCAGAAGCGCTGCTTTACGCAGCACTCTGGCTCTGATAAAGTTTTGCTTGCAGGATGAAGTGCCAGGAGGTGGGAGCTGAAGGACTCTGCAGTGGGTGCCTGTGGGAGGCAGCTCTCATCCTAGAGTAGTAGAAACCAGGGCACCTCTGGCACTGCTGGAAGGTGAATCAATCCTTGGGGTCTCTACTTCTCTGCTGGCTCCTTGAAGGAACCCAGCTGACTGTGAAGCCACTGCCAACACCTGCAGTTTGTGTCATTCAAGCAGCAGCTCCCACTGCAAACAGCTCAGGTGTGCAAAGGGAGTTCCAGACAGCAAATGCCACATGTCTCTACAAGCAACCACTTTACCCACCTCTGGGATCATTTTTTTTCAGTTTACAGAACACCAGCCTGTCTCCCCATGCTCTGGGGCTACTTTTAGAAAAGCTCAGTGATGTAGAAAGACCTGGACATGACAGCCCTGGCTGCTTTTGGGGACGAGGTGCTACCCTGGGAATGGAAGGACCAGCCTCCTCTCCATGGTTTCAGTCCATCACCTCACACAACAGCCTCAAAGGGCCACAGCCCTCAGCAACTTCTTATCTTGTGAAATCCTTTGCAATCAGTGGAGTAGCTCATAAAGCATTCCTTTATTGCATTATAAAGCAACTCCTTCGCAGCCATCGGAACAGCCCAGAGGCTGCATCCAGCACCACACTGCCTGCAAGCTCTGTGTGGGCTGAGAGTGCTCCCTTTTGCACCATCCCTTTGAAACCAGCTCAGATTGAGCCCAGAGCTGGGTGAGGAATTGAGCATATTTCCACTTAAAATGGTGATGGTGTGTGATGCCCATTCCCACCGAGGAGCAGGGGCCAGGTCCAGCCCAGCAGCTGGGAGTGCTCTGGTCTCCCACCTCAGAGCTCACCCGTGAGCTGTCTGGAGCTACCCAGCTTGCCAAACGAAGGTGCAGGCAGCCCCCTGCGGCCCAGGGGCCCTGCTGCCCCCAGCCTGGGGTCACTGCCTGTCCCCTGGCTGTTCCCAGTGCTCACATCTGCACCAGCGTGATGGCAGCGGGCTCCCTGCCCTGCTTCTGCCAGCAGGGATCCAAAGGAGCTTTTAACAGCAGCTTGTTTGTAAAGCCTGGGATGTTTTGACAGATCTGTTGCAGAAGATGCAAGGAACAAGCAGACAGGAGCCATCACCCCTTCGCAGCTCCTGCCCATGCTGATGGTCTCCAGGAGCCCCTGCCTCCAGTCCTGCGTGGCCACCACACTGAACCACGGAGCCACAGAACAATTTAGGCTGGAAAAGCCTTCCAGGATCATCGAGTCCAGCCATTCTCCCAGCACTGCCAAGATCACCACTAACCCATGTCCCCAGGTGCCACATTGATGCATCTTTTAAATCTCTCCAAGGATGGTTACTCAACCACAGCCTCTGCCAGGGCTGGACAACCCTTTTAGCGAAGAAATTTTTCCTAATAACCAATCTAAACCTCCCCTGGGGTGCAACTTGAGGCTATTTCCTCTTGCCTTTCACATGTCACTGGCACACAGTAGCTCTGTCAATTACACCTGGGCAAGAGGCAGACAAAGGACAGTGAAAGCAGCATGTCCAGGACCTCAGGAGCCCTGAAGAGCAGGGCTGGGCTCTGCACCCACCAGCTCCATCCTACAGCACTCGACTACCACCTCGGGAGGTGGCCATACACACCACAGGCTCACACATCCGCTGGACAAAGAGCCAGCTCTGTACCCAACTCCATCTTCTCCTCCCTGATTTCACTGCACAGCACCTACCACCATCCCCTCTCCCACTCTGGGGGCGAGAATGATAAAAATAAACAGAAGAGTCACAAGGAATGGAAATGGCACAGCCGCCCAGAGGCAGCTTGGAGGTGACACGTGCCAGCTGCACCCCCAGCTCCAACCTTCCTCACACTGACTTATCAACTCCTTAACCATTTATATTTCACCTCCCCCTCCACATCCCACATGGAAACAAAAGATGATTCATATATCAAAATAATCACCTGGGACCTCCAAAGCCCACGAGTTCCCTCACTTCCTTGATAAGGAATTTTGCCAGTTTGGCACCTGAGTTTGACTCTGCCCCCTCCTCCCTTTATCCTGGTCCCACATCAGAGGAGGCAGAGCAGGCACAGAACATGCCCACACACTACTTTTAGGACTTAAATTAACTGAGCACAAAACAAATTCACTGTAAAAACTTGAGGCATTTGAAAAATCCAGCTGCTTGGGAAGCACCTGTGCCCTGGGAATACTGTCCCTTGTCCTCTCCAGAGGATGAGGAGATTGATTTTCTGTTAGCAGGGAAGTGGCTTTGTAACATTTGGGTTTTATTACCAGCATCCCATTGGAAAGAGCGCTTGCCCACGGAAAGAGGTCAACAGGATTATGGTGCCTAAAGAGACCTGCAGCGATGGATTTTCCCTCACAGGAGGAAAAGAGTGAAGCTGGGAGCTGAAAGCTCAACTCTGCAGCTTCAGCAGTGAAGTATCCATGTCCATACGTGGTGCAAGACCTCTGTCCACGGGACCCTGCCACCAGAACACTGGAGTCATGGCCTGAACACACGGCAGCCCTGCCTGCTCGCTGCCCTCAGGGAGCACAGCCATCCTCCACCAGGGCCCTGATCACAAACACCTCCCCCACTCCTGCATCCCTCACAAAATGAGAAGGCATCTGTAGGACAGGCAGTGAGGAGCTTTCCTCCTTCCCAACGGCCCAGATCCCAAACCAGAGAGAGCTGAAAGCAAAACTACAAGGTTGGCCTCTGGCAGACCCAGCATACACCCCACCACAGTGCTGAGCAGAGGCAGCAGCATCACACAAAAGGAAGATGATGAAACTCTCATCATCTGTCCCAACGCTGTGACCTGTCACTGGCACCTGAACAGCTGGGTATGAAATCCAAACCACAACCTGCCAATTCCTGCCAGCACAGGCAGAGGTGGTACAAGTCACAAAGTTGTCCACTCAGGCAGTGCCAGCAGTCACAGCTTCACAGCTGGCTTCACTGCTGGAGCCCTCCTGGAAGGCCACGGCAGCTCAGAGTGAGAAACACAGGGTCACTGAAGCAGAGAGCTGGAAAGAGGTATGAAAGCTCTAAAGCAAGGAAGGAATGAATAAAAGCCTGCAGTTCCAGGGTATTATCACAGGTCTGCTGTCCCAGGGAGGTCATAAATGCACAAAGAGCCAGAGCCACAGCAGGGCTTGGCAAATTCAGTGACAGTGCCCAGGCAGGGTCACCCCTGTCTGTGCTCTGTTTCCAAACAGGAGCTAAACACACACACAAGGACAAGTTACAGTGCAGAAAAGGCTTGCTCAGAAACAGGGACATGACTTTGGGGAGATTCTTCATAAGACAAGACGAGGTCCTTGCCTTCCACCCACATACCAGGCAAGGATGCACTGCCTCTTGTAGAGGGTGCCAAAACTAGAGCAATATTCTCTAGCAGAGATGCTCAGCTGGCCAGGTTTCCTAAGCACCCTCCTCTGCCATGTCAAGGGATCAGGAAGCTCACACCAGTTCTGCCACCTTGCAGAGCACCAATCCCAAAGGCTGCTCCAGCTCTCCTGCAAGAGATATTTTTACTCCTCTGCAGAGAAGCACTCTCCAGCTCCCCAGAGCTCACAGGTTTTCCCTCGTGCTGTGCTGAGGCTAATGGTTATTGACTTTTAGACATATTTTTTCCTCCTCCCTCCAGATTTTGTAGCAGAAGAAAAGCACTTTCATCTACTTTGAAACGGTGCAATTAAACCAATTTTGGAACGATTTGCAGTTTTGTTCTTCAGGAGTGGCTCTGAATCCATGCCCTCAAATAGAGAAGCTGAAGAGATTTACACTGACATGTAAATTCCTGTGACAGACTTCTATAAAACCACTGAGAGGCACACCCAGAAGGCAAGGAAGTGTTTCACACCTCCTGTAAGTAGGAAGTGTGAAAAGGAAAGAGAAGAAAACTGCCTTCCTTCACCCAAACCTCAGTCACAATTCCTGCCCTATCCTGGCACTCATGCACCCACTCCTGATGCCAACCAAGGTAACGCTGGTGTCACACGGGGCTTTGAGGACCTCAGAGCTGCATCAGAGATGGCAACGTTTTAAAGCCCAACACCACACCAAGGGCAGGCCATGGATGACAGCACAGATGCCTCTGCACACTGCAGAGGGCTTCACACCACATGGAGCTCACAGGCAGCCAGACAAAACCTGCCAGCACCAGAGCCATACCTTCCTCCACGTCATTCCTCAGAGAGGCCTCCAGCAGAGCAACGCTGGCTTCAAATGACACTTTCTTTCTGTTCACAGCATTTCTCTTCTTTTCATGCTTCCTCTTCTTGTGCTGCATCTCCTTCTCATACTGGGCCCACTTCTTCAGCTGCTGGGCCCTCCGTTTCTGGGCTGCCCGCAGCCTCTCCAGCGTGGGCACCTTGTCCAGCAGCTGCAGCTCGGTCAGGAGGTCCACGTGGGCATCCATGGCTTCTGCCGAGACAGGGGAGGGGGAGGATGTCCCAGGGGGAAGGGATGTCCCACCACAGGTCCTCTGGATGGCAGCCAGCTGCTGCTATACCAGCATCCTGAGGCCGAGCTGGGGAGGGCCCATGGCAGAGTCCGGTGAGGATGTGGTGGGAACCTGGAATGAGGAGAAAAGCAGCAGGGATCAGGTATCATCAAGGACATGAGTTCAGCCTGCTGGAAAACACAACAAGCAACATCTACCACCTCAAAAAGCAGCTGAGTTAACTGTGCTTTAATTGCTCTGATTGCTTTAATCGTTCTTACCCTTTCCTCACTCCAAATCCCAGCAAAACCCTCTTGATTGAGCAGAAGCTCCACTGTGCAAATCGTTCGTGTCTATCACTCACATTAAAGCTTTCCTATATGCAGAATAAAGTCTTAATGAGCAAAGATCTTCCAACAGGTTTGATACCATTTGTCAGACAACTTGGGAGCAGTTTGAGTACTGAGAGTGCCATCCTTCCCTGGGCTGGTCCTCTCCACCACCCCTAGTTCCAGTGTCCCCACCCCTGCACACCAGCAACCACCTCCCTAAGGCGTTCCAGAGTGAGCAGCAAAGCACAGGTCAGAGGGGACAAGGCTGCAGTGCCCAAGGCAGTCACTGACACAAGACCAGGCCATTCCAGCACAAATAACCCAGAAGCCAGAGGCTGCAGATATCTGGGGCTACCTGTGTGGTGCCCCGAGGCCAGGCAGGTTTTCCCAGAGCAACTCTACCCACCAGGAGCATCATCTGTGCCGCTCTGCCTCATCCATCCAGCCCCAGCTGAGGACAGATGCATAGACCTGGCTACCAGGTATTAATAACAGTTAAACCAGTTTAACAGTTTAACAGGTTTAACAGTTAAACCTCAGCTCTTAAAAACACAGGGGTTGTGTTCGTTTCTCTCTTCCTTCAGGTTTTCTCCTCACCACACATTAAATCACTCTGGTTTTGCTGTTCAGGGTCCACGAGCACAGCAGTGAGAACAGTCAGTTCACAGCTCCTGACCCTCGCAGTGACCACAACAGAAACCTCTGAGCAGGGCTCAGAGTGACCACAGACTGACCAACCAGGGACCCATGGCAGCTGCCCAGTCACCTGCTGCACAGGAGGAGGAAACACACCCCAGATTCCAGGAGATGTCCAACAGGTGCATTTGAAATAAAGCCAACATCACAAGCAAATTGAATTAATCCGTTCCAAACAGACCTGTGCAAAGCACATTGAATGGCTCATACAAAATCCAGGAAAGCAGCAAATAACCAGGTATGACATGAGAGCTCCAGTGGTTCAGCCAGCTTGGAGGGGACAAAGAAAAAAGCAAGTGTTGATAGGAAAGGGCAACTGAAGAATTTAAGTATCCACAAACACCTGAGAAAGCCTCAATAAGACAGCTGAAGCTCAACTCTGTTGCTGCAAAAGAGAGGCAGCAACAGCCTTATAAGCACTGGATGCAGAGAATCTATGGGGAAAGTAGCAGAAGAGAGGCAGCTAGACCTGGCTGAGAGCCATGGTGGGGACACCAAACCTTACCCATGCAGGTGAGCCAGGAAAAGCCAGGGCTCATGCCTCTCAGGGTGAAGCAGCCCCGTGAGGAGACTGAGGGGCTGCAGGGCAGTGTCCACACCAGGCAGCACATCCACCACAGCCCAGGGAATCCCACAAGGCTGAGGCATCCACACCTACTAAACACTGCTACAGACCTTCCACAGGGGTTTGACCTCACCTATAAATATCTGGGCCAGATAGAGAGCGTGTCTCTGAGAGCGAGACACACCATTTCCTCCAACAGATAATTGGTTTGGGAACTGAAAACAAACAAAGTCAGCCAGAGCACACAGGCAGGCCCAAGCAGCTGCTTTATCCAGCAAATGGCCAAGGACAGCTCCAGCAGCACCTGCAAACCGTATTTTGAGGACCTCAGGATAGACCTGAAGAGAAAAAAAAACCCTGTTTAATCCCATAAGAATTTAAGAGTGATGAAAAATGCTTTAGTTGTACACAGGAACAAATCCAAATCCTTGCAGTTTTTCATAAAGGAGCTACTAACTCAAAATTCAAATTCAATTCACTTGCTTGGGATGGAAAATACCAACCTGTGGCTTTAGCACAGCACTGGAAAGCAAGGGAAGCGTGCCATGGCTCCTCCACAGCACAAGAGCCACTCAGAGCTCTCCCTGGCCCCTGCCCACAGCCCCCACGGGCTGGGACTCAACACAGTCCCCAGAAACCCCACAGAAAATGCATGAATGCACTTCCCAAAAAGTCTTTATTTTGGGACAGACGCATTTCCCGAGCGCAGGCGCTCGGCTGGAAAGCTCTTCAGCACCTCTGGTGAACTCAGCTCCTGCCCCTGGCTGCATTCCTGGGAAGTATCTCTGTTGGCAATCTCAGTCTCTGCTGCAGCAGCACAGCCTGCAGATCTGAAGCCCCAGTTACAATACCTCGAGGGAGGGGAGATAAGGGCAGGAAATGCCTCTTGGAATACCGCACAGGCACTCCCACCTTGCTCCTTTTCCAGGCCACTTCTGCCATTGTTTGCTCAAAGATGAACAAATATTTTCCAAAACACACCTGGAGTAGGAATGAGGACCTTATTCTGCGGGATTATTAAAGCAGGAAACTTTATCTCAGCATTTCACAAGATAGGCTGGAAGTCTTCTTGTGGGTTTAGGACTGCACCTTGGAAAGAGCAACAGGATGTTGATGTATAAGCAGAGGACAAGTGTGGCTAGGCTTGCCCATGTGTCAGCTTTCCTGCGTGCACCTCGTCTTCCAGCAGCTCCTCTGCTCTCACTACAGAAGAAATGGGAGATTCAGGTGGTCTGCAAAGGGGACTGAAAAGGAGAGGGGAGATCCACGCACATCAAGACATCTCTGGAAGTACCAAACACCAGCATGTCCTCGGTCCAACCACAAAATGAACCTCTAAAGGAGCTAAAGGATCACCCTGAGAGCTCTTCCTGAAGTGGACACAGCTCAACTTCCCCCAGACATAATTCCCTATCACTCTCACAGACCCCAGAGCCCCAGAAAAGATTTTGGCTCCATTGCTCTGGCTGCCTGTTTTCCAGTGACCTGGCTCCTTCCCTGCACCTAAAGAAGTGGCACACTGACTTCTGGCACAAGCAGGTCAGGCTAACTATAGCTCAGGTTCAGGCCCCAGCATTTGTTTACCTGCACAGTGACACACAAGTGGCTATGTGGGTGTCTGTGGCTTGCAAGGCATCACATTTTGGTTTCCGTTTTATTGAAAGAAGAAGAGGGGGCAGAAGAAAAGCATCATTCCTCGTGTGGGACCGAGCAGAGCAGTTTCCATGAGCTCAGCAGATCTGCTGCCACCCCGCTGAGCACATCCTGCCACACACACACAGCCCCTGGCCCTGCAGGGACAATGGGGACTATTTCAGGGGCCAAAAGGAAAGCGAGGTGCTCCTGCCACCCCCCTCCTCCCGGCACTGCAGCTCACTCTGACCAGGCCAAGGACTGGTTCCTGAGAAGGGCACACCAGTGCTGGCCAACACATCGTGGGGCTTTTTTGTGAATTTACATTTCCTGCATATTTTGTCTCGCCTGACTCAGCCCAAAAGGGCTTTCAAGGCAAGGTTACTCACTGACAGTACAAGAAGAGACAGCAGTTTCATGAAGTGAGAGTTTACTGAGTCAGGGGTTGCAGCTTGTGCCACCAACTCTGTCTGAAGGCGTCTCTCACACACACAGACCTCCCCATTTCACACTCTGAGGTTGGAACCTGCATCCCTCAAAGGTCAAAACAAAAGGCACTCATTTTCCTCCACCAGCACACACTCAGAGCTGCCCCCTGACCTTCCTACAGGGCATTCAGCTTGCAGACAGTTTGCCATAACACTGCTGAGGCTGGAGCTGGATCTGTTAAAGCAGCCATGCAGCTGAGTGAGGCTGGACAATCTCCTCATCTCCCCATCTGATGATGAAGCTGGAGCTGAGACCTGCAAATCCTCCATCACATCTTCCCAAGGCAGCAGTTAAAGCACAGCATGACACTGATGCAGAGCACAAACACTCACAGAAGTCCTTCACTTAAGTGTCATCAACTGATTCAGTTTTATTCCACTTAAAAAAAAAACCCCAAAATCAAACAAACTGTGGAAGAGCAACTCTTGAATGGGACACCTTGAAGTGAAAGACTGGAGATTTCTTAAAGCTTTCAAGCAAAGGGAAAACAGGAAGGCCCAGAGTAGGCACTTCTGAAGTTAAGGAGATCACTTCCAGACTCTGGATTGCTCGTGGTGAGACTCATGGCAGGACTGGGCCCGGATGATTAGGCGAGGTGTCTGCAGCACAAAGTCAAGTCAGTGCCATGGAAAGACAGAAATAGCCCTTTCCTCCCCACACCAAACGAATCTCTCCACTGGAATTGGAAACCAAGCACAGAAGCCTGCAGCAGGGATCTGAGTGCATAAGCAGTCAGCAGAGGAGGTGGTGCCTGATTTATTTATTTCATTAACATCAACTCCAGCACCATGGCAAGGGGAGGAGTTGCCAAATTCACCTTTTCTGCCCCCTGCGAGGGCCAAGGCCAATCTGTGTGTTCCTGTTCCGTGAAACGCAAGGTGACCAGCCCACTGCTGCCCTTATCCTCTGGCAACAGGCTCCCATGAAGAACTCACAGGCTTTTCCTAAGGGCATCAGCATTGCCCCTGCTTAGGGATACAGACCAGCCAAAAATGGTGTTCTGTAGGAGTGCTCCTGCTGTTGGCCAAGACCTTCCCAGGGTCTGGAGGAAGCAGCAGAGCAGCTCCTCATCACTCGGTCCCCAGTGAGGCAAGAGCTCACTTGAGCCCAAAAGGCAAACAGCACCCAGAGGCAGCCAGAAAGCCACTGAGAGAAGGAGGTGACAGCCCAAGGGTCAGGCAGAACAGCTGGGACAGGCAGGCATGGGAGCTCAACCATCCCCACAGGAGGACAAGGTGGGGGCTCAGGGGCTGAGCACACCCATGGCACTGAGGACCTTAGCCCCCCTCCCTCAGCCCAGACTGGGTGGGAAGGGCAGCAGTGTCCCCCTCCCACCCTTCCCACAGGAACAGCTCCAAGTCATTTCCTACGCCGTGTCCCTGCAGAGCACAAAGCCACGAGCAGCTCTGCCAAGGCACTCCCCACCCCAGCACTGCCCCCGAGCTGCTCCATCTGCAGCACCTTCAGGAGCTGGGAAACAAACCCCTCTCCTGCCCCACTGCTGGGAACAGGGAGCCCTGTGCTGGAGAGGAGCTCTGGGCGTTTGTGTGGTTTATTTTTTTAATTAGTAGAGAGTGCATCAAATCAAGAGGGACCTTCATGCTTAGACCACCACAGCCTAACACCATGTTTTATAAAACTGCCTCTGTCACTTCCTGCCTTTTGGAAAAGCATTTCATTAGAGCACCATCAATAAGGACACTGCACTGAGCCCCACCTATTACAGCCTCACACAGCTACAAGAGGGGACCTGGCCACTGGGTTTTCAAATGAAGACAGAGGGGTGGATACCAACAGTGATCACATGGCAAACTGGGAAGGGGACTTCACATCACAAGAGCCGTTCATCCATGGAATCACAGCCTCAAAACACTCATTTTCACCTGCAAGGCCACAAGACAGTCCCATTTCCTACAGAGCAGCATTTCCATCCTCCTGAAGAGTTCAGGCTTACAGAAAAAAAGGAAATTTTTATTTCCCCACTATCACCCTGCCAGACAGGCTGTACCATCTGCTTTGTCTGGGTCTCTGTGCATGGACTGTGACACAGGTGGGCACTGACAACTGTCTCCTCTGGACATCAGGGCTGCTGGCAAGGCTGAAGGAGAAACCTGAACACAGCCCAAGGCAGCACATCAAACAGCAGCTGGGCACACACCTCAGCCAGTGCCCTCACAATAACCTGCAACAAACCCTTCTCCAGAGCTCAAGAGCATCCACAGGTGAGCAGATGAACACAGATCAAGGTCACTGGCATTTCCTGGGCAGCAAACTCACTCCAAGAGCCATACCACCACCTCAGGATTGTTATTCCTAGTCCTGTGGCCCTGCCACAAGGTGCTGGTAGAACCTACTGGTCCCTCAGTGCAACTCTGAGAGCTCTGGCTGTTGCTTCTGGTGGCAAATTCTTGCACACACCGTGTGATTCTCTCTGTGTTGTGCTGTGTGTGAGCCCCACAGCACCCACAGGTTAACCACACGGAGGAGTGAAAATTATGAAAATTGTTGCTGCCTGACTTAATTTCACTGGTATCTTAGAAGTAAACAGCTCCTTTCTTCACTCAGGGCTTCAGCTATACTTCAGGCAGCAGATGCTCTCAGCACTACCAGAAGACTGACCAGAAGGAATGACAGGGAAAGTGGCAGGGAACATCACTTAAAATAAATAAATAAATATAGATACATATATTTTCAGCCAGGACCCCTTAGGGAACACAACTCCTACATCTGTCCTGCAGTGCTGGTGGGGAGGAGCAGGCACAGAAATATTCTGAGTGAGAGATCTCGTCAGAAATTGGGAGTTTCAGGAGAGATTCTTGGCTTTCCCACAGGTTTCTTGTATGCAAAGTAAGTAACTTAATCTGTGCCCCAATTACCTTCTTAAAGTGAAGATACTGTTTTACCATCTGCAGCAAAGGAGCTTCCATTGCTGCCTGCTGCAAAGGTGGTGAAGGTGCATCACTGTAAATTATTTTTCTAGCTTGATGGAAAGCTCAAAATACCAAGCAGAATTCTTCTCCGGAGAATTAAAAACATTTTGGTTTGGCTGCTTTATCTCTAATTCCAGATAATTCCTCTGTCTTCAATGATCTCCTTCCCAGCAGAGGGAAGCAAGAAGAAAAAAAGTGAAGCAGAAAAGTCAAAAAAATCTCTTTGGAGCCAACACTGGTAATAGAAAATTAAGTGCCTCCTTCTTTTCTCCTCCCAACTGTTCCACTGCTAACAATACTGGCAGTTGTTTGAGGAAAGCCCCTCAGTATTTTCACTATATATTTCCTGTAAACACCCAACACAGCACAATATATATTCTTTTTCCTATCAATATTTCAACGTGGGCTTCCTTAAAAAAATAAAAAAACCCCATCTGTGCCAAGCAGTCCTCCCCCACATCAGTGTACAGCGAGGAGCAGCACAAACCCGGTGGTGCTCCCCAGACATGAAGGGCTGGAGAGCTCAGGCTCGGGGTTCAGCGGACACAGCAGGGAAGGGCTCTGAGCACAGCTCACACGCAGGATTTAGGAGCAAGCCAGAGCATTAAAGCTAAACCTGCCCAGATCTCACTTCCCTCCACGTGGCTCCTGTGCAAAGCTGCTCCTGGAGCCCCGCAAGGCTGCAGGACCTGGAGAAGTTTCACAAAACCTTTCTCTGAGAGCTCTGTAGAGCAAATGCATCCTTCTGTTTCTGCTCCAACACAGCACTTCAGAGCTGCCACTTTCTGCCTTAAACTGCCCTTGCCTGGGGGAATTTTCAAATCTAGAACTCCTCTGTGGATGGTTTTCCCACTCACTAATAGCTGGGGGTTTCTTCTCCCCTCTCTATTTTTATTCCCCATCATCTTCCTCACCAGCCAAGCTCCACTCTCACTGGTTCTTCCTCCACATCCATGGGCAGAATGGGCTGTTCCAGCCCCAGTTTGAGGTGTAGCTCTAGACCAGGCACCAGGAACAACTTCAGTGATGCACTGGAGCTGTAAAAACTGCTCAGCCCCCTTGTACTTCCCCAGGGGGACAACCTCTGTTTCCCCTCTGCTTTCAGGTTGATCAGTGGATCAGTAAAAACAGACACCCTGGGCTCTTGGCCATGAGCTTCCACAAGGAGAAGGGAGAGGGGCATTTCTGACAGCTTGAACATCTTAACAGCAATTTTGACTCAAGTTAAAAATCAGAAAGTAACTTCAGGACTCAGTTTCAAACCACACCAGAACAAGGCATTCCCCTTCAACCCAGTGCCATGGAGAAGCCTTACTCAACAGCATGTAAAGCTGCAGACAGCACTCACTACTTGTCCTGATTGCTGTTTTCCCTGAGCACAGGGCTGAGCACATGTAACCAGGAGCAGAGCTCTCCCCTGCTCCCCACTGACTGTGCCCCAGACAGCACACACGGCTCCAGGAAGATGATGCTGGAAGACAAGGAAATTTTATTCCTTCAAGAATCCAGCACACACCGCTCCCCTCTCCCCTTTGCTCCCCTCAGCAGAAAAGTGTCTGCTAACAAAATCTATCTCTGGCATCAGAGGAGCAGCAGGATCCCTGCCCTTAGGCAAAGAAAGAAGGATCAGAATGGGATTTCTGTGCAAACATGAAGCGAATCCCAACTTCCCTCGCAGGAGAGCAGCCCCATCCTCTGAGCCAGGCAGTTAAATATTGAAGGAAAGGCATGCAGCAGCTCCGATTACGTGGAACAAAAATTAATTGAGGGCATAAGTCTCCGGTTGGGCTCTCTATTTATTTTTTTCCACAGCACATTATATGGGAGTGGGGGCTGCAATGCAGACACCTGCAGGGAAAGCAGCCCAACCCATCTGTGACAGTGATATTACCTCTTTTTATTTGTTTTTCTGGTTAGAGCTTCCATTTTTTATCAACCCTGCCACAGACAGATGTGTGGAGGCTTCCAAAACTGCATCCCTCTTCCTGACATTTTCAGCTACACATTGAGAGATCTGTAATTTGGAAAACAACAATTTTCCCTCAAAACAGGCTTTAAAATAAGACACAGGGAAAAAAAAAAAAGCGCCCAAGCTAATTTCCAACAGAATCTCAAAAATACCACTGGAAGAGCCCACACCCTTCCCTCAAGATATAAATTAAAGCCCTATTCGCACCCGCACCCCACTCTTTTTAACAGAAATCCTTCCATTGTTTAAAGGCATTTACACATATTTGGGCCCACTGAAAAATAATAATACTGGGAACAGCCCTATTCTGGCACAGCACCAGGCTAGATAAGTGCCTGGATTTTCCATTTGCAGCTGCTGGGCACCTCAGGCCGTGCCAGCGTGGGATGTGGCAGCGGCAGGGCTCCTGCAGGCTCCCAGCTATGGACAGGGATGTGCCTTTCCCTGGGAATACCCACAGCGGGCATCCCACCTGCCCCATGCAGCTGTGCACCCCCAGGGCTGTGCCTTCTCGCAGGGAGTTACCATCCGGTGGGACTGCATTCCTCAATTTTATTGATTTTCTGGGGTTTTTGCCACCAAAAGAAAGTCCTGCCTTTGCTCGTCTCTTTCCAAGGCAAAGGTGTGATTCTGTCAGCTTTACAGCACCACGGTGACAAAGCCAGTGAGTGGCAGAATTTAAAAGCGTTGGCTGCACACCTGACAGGAGGAATATTGATTCTGTGGGAGATTTATGAGAGGATTCTCTTCCCAACCATCTGACCCATCCATTTTAAATAGCGCTTGCATTTAATTACTGCTAACAAAATGCTTTCAGCTCTAAAGCTTATGGACATTATTGAGCGTATCTATAACAATTCCAATAATCCTCAAAAGGTCTTAACAAAATAACATAAAAAGACGCCCTCTGACCCATCCTGCATCCATCAGGGAGCCGGTACAGCCACTCAGGATAGTGTTACCCTCCTGCCTCTGCTGTGCAGGCTCTGCTGGGAGAGTAAAGAGGTGAGACTTGGGGGAAAAATTAATTATCCACGGGACAGTGTGGGATGCTTTGTTCCAGACAGCTCAAACATCTGGATTGGTTGTCTGGAGTTTAGCCCTGATACCTCGGTGAACTCCATGATGACTTATCGACCTGCTAAACCACGCACATGTCACCAAAAAATTCATCCTCCCGTTCCCCCCAGATTCTGCAGGTCAAGTCCCCAGCATGCAAGAAGGGGGCCCTGGGGCTGCTGCTCCATCACTTACAGGCTGGGTCAGGCCCCCTGCAGCACCCTATAGCTGCTGTAGGGTACCAGGGCCAGCCCATCCACAGCAATCAGCACTCCCAGATCGGGGCAACCCAGGCTGTTTGTCCTGGAAGCCTGCAGGAATATTACTAGAGCATCTTCTAGGAAGTGGAACCACAGTACTTGAAGAGGACAAAGGCTCCTTAAGATGCAGATGAGCAGAAAGCCTGCACGGGAAAAGCAGCACCGCCTCCCACTTCCACCTCTGCCCACACCCCGCTCCAGAGGAACTCGCCTTATCTCAGATGCAAGCCACGGGATTGAAACGAAATGTTTTGCTAGCAGAATGCTAACAAAACGTTAGCACAACTCTCTGCAGTGCCAACATCGCCAATTTCAATATGAAATCAGACTCTGGGAGCAGCTTGCCACTGCCTTGCTTGTGAGGCAGATTTTCTGTTTCTGAAGAACCTTATTTTTAGGCGCAGCTATCAACCCGCCCGTCACCATACATGCCCTACTTTCTGTGTTTTCTGCATCTCCTCTTGGCCACAGTCGGGGTGGTTGTTGCCTTGATTTGCTGCTCTGACAATACAATTGCTCTGACATCCAGTTTAATCAAATATTTACCACTTACTTGTTTGAAAATAAGATTTTGGATACTTCAGATTAACTTGACTTGTGAGCACAGAACCAGAATTGCTGGTACAGCTCTTCTCCTCACCAGTCCAGTTCCTACTTTGCTTCTGCCGTTTCTGGGACTACCAGCACTAGGGCTCTGCTGCCACAGGCCAAGGAGGGCCAAGGAAAACCTTGGAAAACCTCAGCCACTCATGAGCCCAACATTCAGCCATTCTTCTCTGCTGTCCCAATGTGCAAACAGTCAGACCTGTCCAGCAGAGACTCTTCCCAAAAATATTAAGATTTAAGGGCCAGAACTCAGCTGGGAAGGATGGCTGCCCTTAGGGAAGACTTTCTGGAGGGCTTCCCAGGCAGAGGTGCCAACCCTGCCATTCAGTGGGTACCGGACTTAATGTTTGTTCTGAGAATAAGTGTTATTTGGATGGCAGAAAAAACAGTATAGAAGTCAAATTCAGGTAGCAGGGACACCTTAAAGCCCAAAATCAGATCTGATCCAGCAGATGGTGGGGATGGCCCTTCTGCATCCCACTGACAGCCCTACAACACTGCTCCCACCCTCTGCTTTGGGGGGTCAAGCAAGGCAGCAAACAAAGCCCACTGAACTCCACATACCAGATGAACTCTTGCTCGAGACCTCACTAATAAAAAGCCAAGTCCTACATAAATCTCTAAACCTCAGTATCACCAAGGGGAGAAAATGAAGCTAGTACTGGGTACCTCACAGCCAGCACAGGGCTCTCCTGCCTTCCTTGGATGGGTATTTGAGCCATGAGCTGCTGTGCCAGTCATCAAGCAGAATCTGTGCCCACGAAATGCTGCCAAACTCCAACACCACCACATGGAGCCACCTTAGAGCAACGTCTCAGACCTGGGGTTTTCCCATACAGACCATGAAGGATGCCATGGCTATGCCACAACATCACATGGAGCAGCTGGGACAAAAGTAAGGCAACTGGTCCTGATGAATGGAGCTGCGCATCTCCACCCTTCCCTCCCAGGCTGTCCTCTCTCCTCTCTTCCAGAAACACCCAGCCTGCAACTGCTGCCCCTGCCAGCTCAAGGGTAGAGCATCAACACACAGCAGACCCTCACCTACAAAGCAGGGACAGGAGCAAACTCACAAGGAAGGTCTTTTGGCAACTCAGGGTGAGAGAAAAGGAGGGGGGAATTGCTGCCAGCTTGTTTGTGTGCACTTAGGGTGGCATTTCCAACCCTGTAATTGTTACATAATGAATTTAGCAATGGAGTTCAAGAGCTATGAATCATTCAGGCCAAGAAAGCATGAGTCAGCCCCCAAAGAATCAGGAGATGTTAAAATTGCATACATTTAACTTGGGCCTGACAAATCCAGAGGAGCAATGTCCCAGCACAACTCAAATCATCATGCCACTATCCCCACTGCTCCTCCAGAAGGACACAAGACCAGAGCAGCACCAGAGCAGAGCCTTTGACCACTGAAAATAATTTACACCTGCCACCCCTGTCCAGCCCAAGTTATCAGCCCCAGCTCCAAAAAACCACCTGATGCTGCCTCTCAGCTGGTGCTCACACTGAATCTCTGAGAAAAGTGGTGAGGCCCCAGATAGCCTGAGAAAAGCTCTTTGTGCAATCCTGACACAGACTGAGCACTCAGGATGCCCATTTCACTGTGTGTGACCTGCTCAGGAGCTGGATGGGGACAGCAGAGGTGGGAGCTGGCAGTCAGGGTGTTGGACAGAGCTGGGCTGTGAAAGGAGCACAGCTCTCTGCAGGGGATCGAGCACGAAACAGGGCAGATTCATGACAGAGAAGGATGCCTGAGTTAAGGAGTGTGTGTGCATGCAGAGAAGACTTCGGGAAAAAGAAGGTGTTTCCCTGGCTCTGTTGGGGATCCTGCTTAAGCCATGCATTTTACATTTACAAAGTATTTTACATTTACAGGTCCTGCCTATATGGAAGGAAAGTTATTTTGAAGTGAGATAGGGCACAAATTCAAAGCAGAACGACTATTCTGGGTTAACTCCCCAGGTGGCTTCTTATTCTAGAGTGGCAATACCTTTTCCTAGTTTAATTCACTGTAAAAATAGATTAGGCCAATGGTTCTCATCTGCAAGGCCATGGTAGCTGGCCTGCTGCTTTTGGAGCATCCTTAATTGAGCCTGGCTATGGGGACACGGGGGGCTCTGGGATGCAGATGTGGTAGTCTCAGTTTGGGACCATCACATTAACTTAGCCCAGAAAGGAAAGAACTGCCTGCAGGAGTGTCTGCACAGCCACTGGCTGTCCCTCAGCAGGTGCACAGGACACACACGGGCAGGAGACAGACCCTGCAGTGCTCCCTGCCCACCATAACCCAACAGCCCTACAGGAGACCCACAGCCTGCCCTTCACACACACCCCAAGGCCTCCTTGTAAAGCCATTTTTTGTTTGAGGTTCCTTTGAATTTACCATTTATCAAGCCTCCATTTAGCCCCGTTAATCACAGCCTATCAAGCTCTTTCAAATGCAAACACGGAAATGTACCCAGCAACTGTACTTCTCCCGTTTTTCCCTCTCCTGCTGGAATTATGGAGGGCTACAAAGCAGGAATGCCAACCCACCTGTCTCATGCTTTTCAACCACCTCCCATGGGATGAAATCAGCTGACTATTCTGGAAAAAAACAGACAGATCTCTTTCCCTGCCAGCTAGCAACATTCAAGGAGAGCAAACAATGTGTTGTGCAGGAGAAAGAGCATCCCTGTGAAAGTCAAGGGGAGAGGCAGATGGGCGGCTCCAGCACCTGCATCAGCACATGGACGCCGTCTCTGGAAGCAGGGACAGCCACGCCACCTTTGTCAAAGGCTCTGCATTTCCTCGCTGGGCCTCTAGAGCCAGAGATCTCACAGCTCACTTAATCCCTGTCAAACGATACACCATTTTTTTTGCTTTGTTTGGGTATTAAGGCTTAGCCTTCCTCAAGCTATTCATTCTTTTTCCTCAGTGTCTACGTGGCTGTTAACCCCAGTGCTGACATGCTTCTGAGAGCTGCAAGGGAAAGCTCTGTCAGGAAGAGCCACATCACTCTGCAGGTGCCGCCTGTCCCAGACAGCGGTGGCGAGATCTGACTCAGTCCCGTGTCAGCACTTGACTGACAAACCCGTGAGAACCGGGCTGCTGCACTCATTCCTCTCACCTCCCAAAGTCTGACAGCTTTTGTGCCGCTCTTTGCTCAAGACAAGGCCAGCACTGCCCAGCAAAGCAGGAACCACCCCGATTTCAGGGGCGAAGTGCAGGTGATTGACACCCACCATTACGTGCCCCTGGTGCTGCTGCCCGTGGCCAAGCACCCTGTGCTCCACGCTGAGCAGGACCTGACATAGGAGTGGGCTTTGCCTTAATCAGAGCTGGACTCAGCTTGCTGCTGGTACCAGCCTGCACCTCCACCCAGCCAGCAAAGCACCCGGGCTACACTGTCCTTTCAGAGTGTCACCTCCAAAGAAATCCTTTAGAAATACAGTATCTCTCTATATGTAAAGAAAAAAACCATGTTGGATAGTAAAAAGTGAGAGTCCACAGCTGTGCATGCCCTAAAGAAGGCTCTGGCAAGCAGCAGAGCTGGTGTAGGCCAGCAGCAGAGGGGGGCTGTGGAGATAAATGTGCAGGGGAGCGCTCGGGAAGGAGACAAGGAGAGACAAGCAGGTTAATAGAAGGCGACAGATTTCTAGTAAGATTGTGATAAGCCTCTTGAAACTTCCCTAAAGGATGAGCCAGCTGGCAAGCCCATCCTAGGAGGTGCTCTAAGTCGGCTAACAGCCTTGTGAAAAGCCACCAGCTGACCCCTTTCACACATCCCAGCTCACTCCTGCAGCTCCTCAAGCAAGGAAAGCTGAACAGGCCACACCTGGATGCTTCTACCCTGGCACTCACCCGCAATTCCAGCTCTCCTTGCAGAGAAGCCACTGGCCCTGAACTGTTCTGAGCAAGCAGCGAGGTCAGGCTGACCACAGCACGGGCAGAGCTCACTGTCCTGCTCTCCCCAGCTGGCCACCCAGCACGTTTCACTGCCACCAGGGGCTAACCCTGACACATGTCCCCAGCGTCAGGCCACGAAGCTGCCAGGCATCTTTGGGAGGTGACACATCGCTCCTGGAAAGGGCTCTGCTGAAGCAAGGATGGGAATGACGAGGTGACGAGCATGGGCCCTGCATTGTGCTTTCCCTTCCTTCCTAAATTCAGCACTGCTGGGAGCCCCCAAAGCCAAGCCCTCCAAAAACACCACACCCCAGTGAGCAGTTTTACCCTCAGAGGAGGAACAGGAGAGGGCTATGCACAGGGGGAGGCAAGCTTCAAGTGTTTAGATTTTTATCCTTCAAAGGACAATAAGACCTTCAAAACCTGCTGAAGGTGGAGTGGACACCACACCCAGGTATGGCCAAAAGAAGGAAGGAGCTCACTGTGTCCCCTTGCCCGTGCCACAACAAAACCCTGTCACTGTGTTAAACCAGAGGTTTCACCTGGAGCATCTTCTGCAGGATAATGAACAGCAGCAGCCAGTTTATTTGATATGAGGCAAGTTTTTCTTCTTAGGCCAATTAGTTGCTGATATAATTTGCCCACTGAGGTCACTGAATCATCATTTAGCAGTTTCAAAGGAGATGAGATGAACTGCAGGCCAATTTCCCCCCTCCAGCTCAATGAGTGATTCAAAATGCAGTTAATGATAGTGGCTCATAAGTATCTGGCAGAGGATTTGAGAGAGCAATTTATTGCCCAAAAAGAGGCTGATCTCTTTCAGCCAAAGCAGCTCAGCTGGTGAAGATGTAAGATCTGATTTTGCCATCTTACTTAACAGTTGTTAAATACTCAAGAGCTGCTAAACTTAAATCAGACACAGGTAAAAGAAAAAGGAGAAGACCCAAAATCAAGGTAAGGAAGGGCACAATTAAAACCCACTTTGTCACCAGCAGGCAAGAGACCTTTTAATGGATGGGGGGAAAAAACCAAGTAATAACCAGCAAGACTTTCAGCACAAATCCTGAATTTTGTTGAGTTTATATAAGATAAAAATGAGACACCCCCTCATCCACAAAAGCTTCATTATTTGTCAACCTCAGGCTCCGCAACCAGTAAACACTGGTTGATGTTTTTCTTCTTGCTGGATGAAATGTGCCCAGAGGCAACAGGCATTTTATAAATTATTAAACCAAGGGAAAATAAGGTTCCAACAAAGTGACTGCAGAAGCAATGCAGAAGCACCGAGGAGCTGGTACAATTGGTACCAGCACATTTACACAGAGTCATTTTTCCTGCAACAACTGACTCAACAATAAGACATTGTTAGAAATGCACATCCTGGACACGTGGTCTTGATGGCAAAAAGAAGATGTGATATCTCAGCATTTCATCACATCCATCACGCATATCTGAAGTTCAGCACTTTAAACCTTATTTTTCTTATGAAACAGTCACTTATGTTTTCCAGTCAGAGGGAAAATAAGCTTTTATTATTTTTTCAAATTCCAGCCTCATGAGAGATCTCAGGACATGAAGAAAAACCTATGAAAACACTGTAATAAGAGTATTTTAATATCATCCGCAGCTTTTGATCCAACCCGTAGCATTGAGAAGGAAAGGAAGGAAAAAACATGAAGGAAAAAACATGAATTAAAAAGTATTCTTCACTTTCAGGATTTAATACATTACATCTTTCACAACAAACACTATCCACCTCCAAACTAAGTTCTGTTCTAGCTAGAAAAAACCCTTCTGCTTTCTGCCATAACAGCACTTGGCCCTTCCATCTGTGAAAAACCAAATTAACAGTAATGGCAGGGCTCAGGACAGCAGGTCAAGGAAGGCTGGGTCAAGGTGACAGCTAGGGCAGCCCAGGCAGGTGCTGCTCCCGCAGTTCCCTGAGGGTTGGTTAGGGAACAGGAGGGCTCAGAGATGGGTTTGGGGTTTTTTTTTCCAGGTTTATGAATACTCTCCTTCCCCTGACAATTTGTGAAAAGCCACTTTTCCTGCTACTACTCTACTGCAGCTTGGAGCATCTTCCTCTTCCTCCTTGAATGGCTTTCACCGTGCAGAAAAGAGCTTTTTCGTGATAAGCAAGCAGAGATAAACCAGAATTGGTGGCTTGTCAATCAACCAAAAGCATCCCTGCCATCAGTGCCACCTCAGGCGCTGGAGCTGGAGAAGGGGCTGAAGTTCAGACTGAAGTTGCCCTGGTCTGCCAGTGTCTGAAGGAACTGTCTCCAAGAGCCCCTCGGCTCGCCCAGAAACCGGCACTCGCACCCCAATGCCATTCCAGCAATTACAGTTGGTTGTATTTGTGCTACCTCGAGTAAATTTGTTCCACACCCCTTTCGTGCCAGAAGGGAGAGGAATTCTCCACGCACTGAGCAACACCCCTTCAGGAACAGCCCGAAACATCCCCGTGTAGAGCGCGCTGGCTCTCGCCGGTGACCCGCGGAGCGCACGGCAAAAGGCGACAAAAGCCCCGCGCAGTCAGAGCCGCCTGCGAGGGGGAGCCGCGTCCCCATCCCCGTGCCGCGGCCGGGTCGCCGGGCTGAGCCGGAGCCGGGCTGCCCGGGGAGGGAGCGGCTCCACAGCCCGGCCCGGGGCCGGAGTTACCCGAACTCCGCGCTGACTGCGGCGGGGACCGCACCCGCCCGCGGCACGGCAGGAGCCGGCACCCC